>SJYX01006669.1:62296-105446 GCA_006410675.1 Oreotragus oreotragus | reverse complement strand
TGGGCCAAGGTGGGGGAGGGGTGGGGGTAAGGTTTGGGAGGGAGGCAGGGGTGTCGACGCCTGATCAGCTAGGGGTGAGAGGCAAGTGTGGGAGGGGGGAATGGAGGAGTCGAGGCCCTACTTGTGCAAGACTCACTTCTTCGGTGCTGAGAGGTGAGATGGGGGAGGGGTCTAGGTCCCTGGGGAAGAGGAGGTGGGAGTCGAGGCCTGATTGGTGCAAGGCTGGCTCCAGGCAGCAGCAGAAGGGTCTAGACCTTATTGGTTCAAGACTGGAGGGAGGAGGAGTCTAGGTTTGATTGGTGCAAAGGTGGCGAGAAGGGGGAGGGGGGAGGCACTATTTTGAGTGTGGTGGTGAACAGAGGGTTCGAGGCCTGATGAGTTCAAGACTAGCTGAGGGAGAAGGTGAGAGTAGGAAGATGGACGTGTGGGGGGAGGGTGACCTGATCCCCTGTGGGAGGAGGGGGTTGGGGAATTTGTGAGTTGGATTGAGGTGAGTGGGAATGTGTGGCCTGGTCTGTATAAGTCTAGCTCTGAGCAGAAGTAGGGAGGTGGTGAAGGGAGTGTGTGAAAGCCTGATGGAAGACTTTCTTGGGGTGTGACGTAGAAGTAGGTGAAACGAAGATGTGGGGAGAGGGAAGAGAGGGTGGTGATGTGTGTGTGGGTTAGGAATACATTTAAGGGTGAAAGAGCATTGGGCCAGGGACCAAGTAGCGCATACTAAAGCCGTATAACGGAGAGAAGATTGATCTGGAGGCTGACGAACGATTGCTCTCGCCTATTTCTGTAATAGGTGGTGGTTGAGGTGACTTAACATCAGGAGCCCCCATGTGCTTTGGACATTCTGACTGACGTACAAAGAATCTTAGTGGGGCGAGGTGGGAGAAAGGTCGACAGTAAACAAGTTTAAATACTTATCATTTCATGGAGTGAAGTTTTGGTTTTAGGTTACAGTGAAGAAGCTGCTTAGAAGCAAATGCAGAGTGTAGAAACGTCTAATTGGTTTTGGTTTCTTAACAGATGTGGACATGTCCGAAGAAGGGGCTGGCCGTTTGAAGGTCGAGGATGATAAATGGTGAGATTTGAAAAAATTGTTTTCTCTTAGTTTAGTCCTACTCTGTTGTCAAACCGATTTTCTCAAAAAGTATACATTTTTGTCATTTAGAGTCTACAGAATGTATAATTTGGTTAGTCATAAAATGAGAATTGTGAAAAGAGATCTTAGAATCATGGGAGTCCAGCCTCCTATCCAACGCATAAACCCTCTATATAAGAGCTCTTTTAGTGGCCAGGAGTATACAACTCCATGAAGCAACTTAATGCATTGTTGAACATAATTTCTAGAAAGCTCATTCTGATGACCATCAAGCCTGTCCTTTTGTTATTCACACCCCATTGTTCTCAGTACTCCCTTCTAGAGGTGCACAGATGAAGTATTTTTCTTCTCCATGATAGGTATTTTAAAATAGTTGTCTCATCTCTTAAGTCTTCATTCTCTTGAAAGTTTGCTCTCTTTTTCTCCTTTCTAGGTAAAATAAGCATACAGATAAGTGTATGGTGTGGAAGAAAGTAGAAACCATAGACTAGAGAGTCTAAAAATTGACCCAAATGCATATAAAAATATAGTTCATGATGGGAAAAAAAGGCATTTCAAATCAGTGGGGAAAAGATAGATTCACTGACAAATAATTTGAAGATAATTGGTTGACCATTTGGAAAACAGCAAGAATTAGATTCTTACCTCATCACTCCTTATAGCAAAATAAATTACACACAGATAAAATACTTTAAAATTAGAAGTGAAACCATTAAAAATGCTAGAAAATATAGCTGGATTTTATTTCCAATAATTTTGAAGTGAGGAATGTCTTTCTAAATTTAACAAATACATAAAAATGAACAAGAAACTGAAAAAATACTTGTATTACTTATGATAAAAGTCTATCTTCCTTAGTCTACAAAGAAAAAAGTAACAATTAGGGAGTTCCCTGGTGGCCTAGTGGTTAGGATTCTAGGCTTTCACTCTGGTGGCCTGTGTTCATTCCCTGACTGGGGAACTGAGATCTCACAAGCCATGTGGCATGGCCAAAAAATAAATAAATAAAAGCAACAATTATAAGGTGAACAAAGAAAATGGGCAAAAGTTTTAGAAGGTAGTTCTCTGAGAAAAAATACAAATGGCCTATAGACATTAAAATTAATTCAAATTTTAATTTTATTATTTAAAGGAATTTTAAACAAGTTACTATTTTTCATATATCAGATTAGCAAAGATTTAAAAAATTTTGATAATACCCAGTGTTGGCAAATCTATAGGGAAATTTCCTGCAGTCATGGTGGGACTATAAATTGGTACAACCTTTTTGTAGTGCAGTCTGGCAATATGAAAATTTTAAATATCCATATCCTTTGAGCCAGTAATTCGACTACAGGGACTTTTTCTTTTTAAAAACAAGTGGTTGTTTCATACGTGTTCTTTTTGTAGTTTGCTCTTACTTTCTCTTGACTCCTTCCCCCTACTTCTTCCATGTCCCTTCTCCCTGTAACTCTTGCTCATTGGATCATGTACAAACGTACACAGACTGTTTTGGTCTTTGTTCAGTTCTGTGGATGAAGGATGTATGATTAATTACTAGTGCACTGAGAAATACATACAAGGATGTTTACTGCAGCATTCTTTGTAATAACACAAATTTGGAAGTTTATATATCCTAAGGGTGTACTTGAAATAAATTATGGATCATCCAAAAAAAAGTGATAAGAACTATATATGCTGATAGTAGAAGTACTAAGATCTATAAAGTCAAAAACTGTAAGCTGCAGAATAATTCATAAAGCATAATACTATTTATAAAAAAGTTTTGTATACTTGTAGGGGTATGTGCTTATGCTTGAGAACTTTCTAAAAGAATAAGAAACATTATTTATCTCTGGGAAGTGGGACTGTTGGAAGAACAGAGACAAAGTGTTTCTCTACTCCTGTTTTCAGTGTATTTTATCAGTCACAAAACTGTCTGGTAAACACTTTTTCTTGATAGCCATTAAAATGGGGAGGATTAATAAAAGAATGCAGCAAACAAACATTTGGAAACATATCTTAAGAAGTAATAGAAAGAAATGCTAATTTAAAATTATTTAAAAAAAATTATTTACTGCTTCAGTTCAGTCCTTCAGTCGTGTCCGACTCTTTGTGACCCCATGAATCGCAGCACGCCAGGCCTCCCTGTCCATCACTATCTCCCGGAGTTCACTCAGACTCACGTCCATCGAGTCCATGATGCCATCCAGCCATCTCATCCTCGGTCGTCCCCTTCTCCTCCTGCCCCCAATCCCTCCCAGCATTAGAGTCTTTTCCAGTGAGTCAACTCTTCGCATGAGGTGGCCAAAATACTGGAGTTTCAGCTTTAGTATCATTCCTTCCAAAGAAATTCCAGGGTTGAAATTAGCAAATTTTAAATATTTAGTGTTATTATAGTAGTATTCCTGATACCATAAACTAGTATGACCCTTTGGAAACAAGGAAATGTACCTAGAGCTATAAAATTGGTCCTACCTTAGACTGAGTAATTTGACTTCTGGAACTCAATCCTAGAAAAATCCAATTTATGAAAGTAATTAAATGCATAAAGATGCTAGGTGCGGCATTCAACTAAAGAATCAAAGTAGTGTGTGTGTGTGTGTGTGTGTGATCAAAAATGCACAAGGTAATGTCCCGGCTCTCTCCATGACCCTCAGTAACATGCCCCAAATAGGGAATCCCCTATTTGGGCACTTGGGCACTTGGTTGGCATTAGTTCTCCCCTAAGAAGCAAACAAGTATATTCTGCTTTATAAATCAGCCCCTTGAAGACTTGGTTAACAGGAGTCATTCCTCTAGCATTTGATGAAAAATTGAGAAACCTGAATTCCTGAAGCTATAGATGCAAAGACCAGATGCTGGACTTCTGCTTGGAGATTGCTCTTGAGGCTGGACAGCAACCTGCCAGGCTCTCCACCTGCCCCTGCTGCAAGTTAGGACCATTATGTCTCAGTATCTGGGCACTGTATTTTCATTAATGCAGGTGATATTGTTAGTTGTTTGTTTATTTTTGCTTTAGGCTGACTCTGTACTTCAGGCTGTTTCATAGATGGGCATATATGTGTAATTAATATTTTTTTATTTGGGAAAATTTTTTTAATTGATAAATCATTGAGACAGTATTGAGTAGATATTTTAAAAGGCCCCCCGTTTAAAAATTTATTTATTTTTAATTGAAGGATAGTTACAATATTGTGTTGGTTTTGCAATACATCAGCATGAATCAGCCATAGGTTTACATATGTCCCCTCCCTCTTGAGCCTCACACCCCTCTAGGTTGTCACAGAGCCTCAGTTTGAGTCCCATGAGTCATACAGCAAATTCCCATGGGCTATCTATTTCATATTTGTTAGTGTGTATGTTTCCGTGCTACTCTCTCTGTTTGTCCCACCCTCTCCTTCTTACCCCTCCCCCCCGTCCATAAGTCTGTTCTCTATGTCTGCTTCTCCATTGCTGCCCTGCAAATAGGTTCATCAATACTGTCTTTCTTGATTCCATATATATGTGTTAATATATGATAATTTGTTTTTCTCTTTCTGACTTGCTTCACTCTGTATAATAGGCTCTAGGTTCATCCACCTCATTAGCACTGACTGAAATGTGTTCCTTTTTATGGCTGAGGAATATTCCATTGTATATACTTACCACAGCTTCTTAATCCATTCATCTCTCGATGGACATCTGGGTTGCTTCCATGTCCTAGCTACTGTAAATAGTGCTGCAGTGAACACTGGAGTACATGTGTCTTTTTCAATTTTGGTTTCCGCAGGGTATATGCCCAGTAGTGGCATTGCTGGGTCATATGTGATTTTATTCCTAGTTTTTTTTTTTATGGAATCTCCATACTGTTTTCCATAGTGGCTGTATCAATTTACATTCCCACCAACAGTGCAAGAGGGTTCCCTCTCCAGCATTTATTGTTTGTAGATTTTTTGATGATGGCCATTCTGACCGGTGTGAGGTGATATCTNATAGTGGCTGTATCAATTTACATTCCCACCAACAGTGCAAGAGGGTTCCCTCTCCAGCATTTATTGTTTGTAGATTTTTTGATGATGGCCATTCTGACCGGTGTGAGGTGATATCTCATTGTGGTTTTGATTTGTGTTTCTCATGATACTGCGCATCTTTTTGTGTGTTTACTAGCCATCTGTATGTCGTCTTTGGAGAAATGTCTGTTTAGATCTTTTTCCCACTTCCCCCCTGCCACTTTTTGATTGGGTTGTTTGTTCTTCTGTTATTGAGTTGCATAAGCGTCTTGTATATTTTGGAAATTAATCCTTTGTTAGTTATTTCATTTGCTATTATTTTCTTCTATTCCAAGGGTTGAGTTTCATGTATGTAATTAAATTTTTAAGTGGCAAAATATTACTTAATGAGATCTAATAGACAAAAAATCCTTTAGAAATGAGGTTCAATGGGATGTGGGTGGGAGGATGGAAAATAATGAAAGGGATCTTTGGAACCACTTTTTGAGATTCATTCATTTATTCAGCAAATATTTATTGAGCACTGACTTTGTACTTAACAGTAGGAAACAGACACACTTCGAGATCCATGTACAGGTTACTGTCTGAAATGGGAGATAGATGCATGTCAACAGGCAATAAACAGTATAGTGAGGTAAATGCTGTGAATGGGGGAGAAGTAAGTATGTGACCCTATAGGATCTTATTTAATTTTCATAGTAGCCCTCTGAGATAAATGGTTCTTTTGCAACTGAGGCCCAGGTTTGATTTACAGAAATCTAGGTGAGCGGTAATGATGGTTTAGAGGAGGGTGGTGATAGTGAAGTTGGAGAGATTTGGATGAGTATAGAATATATTACCGTTCAGTTCGGAGACTTTCCCTGCATCTTAACATTTCTGAGGCTGGGATGCTTCATACATTTGATAGCATGTCATCATTTGATAGTGTTTTTTCCTTTCTTAGAGGTACATATAATAATGTATTAGATTAGATGAAATACACTCTAGAAGTAGAGCCCATAGGTCTTGCTGATGGATTGGACATGAGAGGTAAGAGAGAGCAAAATCAAGGATGACTCTTAAATTTTTGGTTTGCATTAGTGGTTGGATGGTAGTGCCATTGACTGAGCTCAGAAAGGAACAGAATGGAAGGACAAAATAAGAAAATCTGTGTTGGCCATGTCACATTTTAAATACTTGGTAAATATCCAAGATACCATATAGATAGGTGGAGTTCAGTGGAGAGTTCAAGGCTAGAAATATAATATTGGAGGACATGGGGTCTAGGGATAGTAGGATGAATGACCCAGGAGAGAGGGGTCAGTCTTGCAGCACAGCATGGAAGATGGCAGGAAGCAATTCCTTGAGAACTGCAGGGGAGAGATCCAAGGAATAAGGGAGGGTATGGCCTTAGATAGTGGAGGGGACACTGCATTCCTTGTTAAGGCAGAGTTGGTTATAGTTACAGACAGGTCAGTAGATTTGTTGGTGGGAGGATAAGGGTGTTCCTGCGTGATTACTTCTTATTTTCCCAGTGATTTATGGGACAAGGTCGTTGAGGAGGTTTTGGCACTCTGACAGCAGAAATGCTACTGAGATACATAATACAAAGAATAGGGGACTGGTTTTCACTGAGCAATCAAAGCCTAATTCATACTCTCTGGTGCTCACTGAGTAGTTTTTGTTTTTTTTTGTTTTTAAGCGCAAGAGTCTTTGTTTTGTTAATGACTACCGCACAATAAAAATGCAGAAATCCCATATTGTAAAAATTACCGTGTTAGACTCACTTTAAAAATAATTGGATCAGAAAAGCAAATGGGTCACCTAGTGGGCTGGCTATTATAGATGCTAAATAAATGGCTGAATCAGTGAATGAATGAACCATAGATGTACCCATCCTATTTAATTATTCCATATTTATTCAGAAATTACCAGTAGAATACAGGCTCATGTTAAAAATAAACAATACAGAAACATCTAAAGGAAAAAGTGAGAGTCAACCTCACATGTACACACCCTCCCATTCTTTTGAAGTAATAATTACTAATAACTTGATATTGATTCTTCTATATCTTTTTCTGTAGTTATAGGAAAGCATAATCTGTATGGTTTATGGCTTCAGTTTTAAAGGGAAGATCTCTGGGTACTTAAAAGTTTTCAAGGGCTTTTATTTGATACATCAAAGCTTTCTAATATAATTTCTTAGTCCTTCCATGGTAGAGTTCTGGGTAAGCCAAAGGGCTTTTCTCAGGTGCATATATTCTCTAATATGCACCTAGTGACATGAGTCTTTAAACACTTTCTAGGGACTTGGACTCCTGGTCATACATTTTACTTGAAAAGGGTACTACATTCTACTTTTTTGACCACCTATTTCTTCCTTAGTGCTGTCCTCAGACCTTTTTACTTTTCCTGTTGGTTACCTGCCAACCCAGAATTCAATGTTTTCTCTTTGGGGATTAGAGTGGAACTCTGTTGTATAACTTTCTGTGTCCTGTTTCTGATCCCTGGTTCCTTTTATTTGACCTCTAAAGAAAATGCGTGTGTGTGTAACACAAAAGTGTGTGAAAAGATAGATGACGTATGAATCACATTTTAGTTTATATGTAGTGATGTATATTGATAATAGATTTCATATAACCAAAGTCACGTTTTGACCCATACCTAGGAAACCAAGAGATTTCATTCTTGATTGAACAAAAATAACTTGAAGCCTACTATTGAATAAGTCCAGTGTACAGTGACCAATAAATGAATAGAAAACTTAATCAAGGGGGTGAGCCAACATGTGTGTTTAAAAGGTATATAACCAGTCCAGTAGTCAATCTCAAGGCCAAAATAAAAGTCTACAAGAAGTGGTTAAGGCTGATTTTTATATGTAAAACCTTATAAATATTTTGTAAAATCTAATAAATATGTAAAGCAATATAAATATATGTTAAACTTTAGAGCTATGATGCCCAGTTTCTTCAGCACTTTATTTTCCTCTGTTAGCTGTATGTCACAATAGTTCATGATACGATTACCTATGAGTAGGTCCTAGAATTGGAACCTGGCTCCAGCGTGGAAGTATGGCTTTTCTGAGCTGGATTTTGAGCCTCTCTGAATCATCATGAGTGGCTGATTGAGGGGATGTCCAGTCACTTGCTTCCTGGTGAGCTAAAGAACCCCCAGCTGGAATGTGCTTTGGTGTCGACTCAGTACAGTTGTCTTTCAGTATCTGGGGTAGGGGGGGATTGCTTCCAGGACTCCTCTTGGATACCAAAATCCTTGGATGCTTAAGTCTCTTACATCAAACTGTGTGATAATTACATATGATGTATGCACATCCTCCTGTACATTTTAAATCATCTCTAGATGACTTATACCTACTACGATGTAAATGCTACGTAAATAATCGCCATCACATAGCATCTTCAAGTTTTGCTTTTTGGAACTTGCTGGCATATTTTTTTTCTGAGTGTTTTCCATCTGAGGTTGATTGAATCAGCAGATGTGGAACCCTTCAATACAGAGGACTGACTGTAATGTGAAGCTCGAACAACCAGCCAGGCAGCCTGCTGCTAGCTGGAGTAGAATGAGTGCTAGGGTCTCTGGCAAATTGTGAGGCAGGGAAGCAATGGACCCAATGCCATGGTTCACCACAGGGAGCAGTTGCAGGTTTGAAATCACCCTGTGTTTTCTCCCCAAGAAATGCACTTCAGCATTTATGCATTTACTCAGATAGCAATCCCAATCAGTAGATCCTCTTCAAGCAGCAAAGCCCCAAAAGGTGTCCCCCTTGCTCTTTTGGCCTTTTGATTTTTAAGTAATCTCTGCATTCTCAAGGCCTTTTCCCTGTGGTCCCTTTCTTGGAATCCACTTTCATATCTCTATTTTTATTTTTAACTTTATTTTTTACTTTTTGGGCGTACCTCATAGCATGTGGACTTAGTTCCCCAACCAGGATTGGAACTTGCTTCCCGTGCATTGGAATGTGGAATCTTAACCACTGGACCACCAGGGAAGTCCTCATATTTTTAAATAGAAATATACCACTGGGCAGAAAACAGGCTTCTCACTGATAGCTAATGATACTCAACTAACATTCTTTCCCTGACTTTGTGCAGTAGAGCACAAAGCAGCTTTGAGCAGCTTGTGGCTTCTAATTTTTCTTCTCCACTACTGTGATCTTCATTTTATAAGCCCTTAAAGCCTTTTTACATTTCAGAAACTCAGATTGGTGGTTCTTTTCATATGAGATTTTTGACATTTGGTTGCTAATATTGTTAGTAGCTTTTCTTTAAAACAGAACGTATGTTAGTAGCTTTCCTTTAAAACAGAACGTATTTTATTTTGCAGTCCCGTTGTTACTGTGGACTCAGACACTGATGAAGAGCCTGACTGCTGTAAGTAGAGCCTCCTCAAAGCAGTAATTTATAGTCTAAAGCGTAATTTAGCCATGTCTTCATAGAGATGACTGAAATGTGATTTTGGACATTTGGTATAAGCTGTTCTAGCTTTGTTTCTTCTAGGGCTCTCTAGATTAGTGAAACGAAGTTTATTTCCCTACTGCGAGGAGCAGAGGGCGTCCTCTGTGCTTCTTTTCCAATTTGCTTCCTGTCCTTTTTTTCATTATAGATCTCTGTACTTTTATCTCCTCTCTGTCTCTCATGGGAGATGACTTAAGAGTCCACCATAAATTTTAACCAAGTCTAATTTATGGACTTTGGTTTTAGGGAGTTAAAGACATAGGTAATCAGATTTGACCATGCTTCACATGCTTTCTAATGCCCTCTTTCTTTCTCTGATTCAGATATAACTGGAGTGAAGATGAATAAGAAGACCACCAGGTGGGTAGGAGAATTGGTGAAAATTGACTTTTTTAAAGGAGTAATGTTTGGGTAAGATGATTTCAGAATAGACATCACATTTTCTCTGTGAATCCTATGTTCAGGGTTATAATGGGTATTGGATCTCACAACTGGGTTCAAAATACTAGACTCCTTATCACTGGCCCATTATCTAGTTGGTCAGTTTCTTCTTCATAATGTCTCTTTGAACCATCCCTTAACTTCTAGTCTCCACTACTAAGGCCTTTATCTTTTTCTACCCTTGTATTCATGCAAGAGCTTCTTAAGTGGGCTCCTTACCCTGATTTATTCCTCCTCTGATCAAGTCTGTATTCCACTTCCAGATTAATCTCCTGAGACACTGCTTTGATCATATTAATTTTATATTCAAATTGTCTAAGGGAGATCAAATAGGTAAGCCTAGGAGTTAAAGGAATTGGCCATAACCTGTCAGCATTATCTACTACTTTTCCTATTTAGGAGTCCTCTGCTACACTAAGGGGTGTTGCCCAGGTGCCAAACTATAGTGCTACATTTACTGGAATGAATCTGAAATAACTTGTTTCCATATCAGCTTCTTGAATCCTGTAGGAATGTGAATTGGTCATTTCTGTTTCCCACACTAAGACAAAATAATGCTGTCAAGTGGGAAAATGTTTTTCTGGCTAGTTCTGATTTATCTCTGTTGATTATTTTTACAGCATGCAAGCCACCAAGCCTGACACCAATGTGTGAAGTCAGCAGTTGCAATCAGCTGAAATTCTAGAACTGAGTAATGCATTGTAGAAAGCTATCTATTGGAAATGATCAGTTTTGTTATTTATATTTTTGAAGTTAGGTCTATTGAGGTATGATTTACATACAGAAAAACTCACCCTTTTTAGGTATACAGTTTGATGAGTTTTGACAAATGTATATGGTATGTATATGGAGTAGACACTGTAACCATCACCACAAAGATGCAGAATTTCCATCATTGCCATTTGCATTTTGAATGTCATAGATCCTTAGAAATATCCTGATTTTCAATATTATATGCTATAGAGCCCTTGACTGAAAAGAAATTTAAGAATATCCAATTGGTTTCTTCCTGTCTCCACTAGATAGATGTTGAACAAATATGTAAAGAAAATCCATTTTGAGGTGTCTTCCTGGAGTGCCCACAGATCTTGATCCAGTTCTGGGGCCTACTATCTGTGGGATGCTGTAGGAAGGGTGGATTTGGGGAAGAAGGTGATGTGTTCAATTTGGGGTATGCAGAGATTGAGGGGCCTACAGGCAGGGCTGATATTAAAAACATTTAACAACCAAGAGATACAAACAGGGATTAGTCAGGATTGCTGCCTGACTGGTTCAAACAGACACCACCAATAAACAGTTGGTGAGGCTGTACCTGTGTAGACTGACTAAAAATTGACCCTGCCCATAGGACATCCAGGTAGGATATTGGCACTATGGAGCCAGAAGTCAGAAGCAAAGTTGGGCTGGTGGATAGATAATGTTTACCCAATCCTTAGGGATTGATTGGCTTGGCATGAAAGGGATGTGGATAAAACCTGGGGATGAGTGAGGAAGGGAAATGAGTGAGGAGGAGTGGGCAAACAGGTGAGAAGAGAACCAAAATCAAATAGTGTTCCAGGAATCAAGAATTTTAAGGATGGAATGAATGGTCAACAAGAGAGCAAAGGTCTGTAAACTTGACAGCTTAAAAGTGGTGAATATGAAGGAAATGGATGAAGAGATTTGTGTCTGTAATGAGGGCAGACAAGTTCTCTAGCAGCGTTTTAAGTAGTTTTCTCTCTCATCATAAAGGAATATCACACTTATACACTGTGTAGGAAATAAAGGTGGTGAATTTCAGCCTTCTGGAACATCTGACCCAAATACCTGGACAGCTGAGAATGACAGTTCCAGAGGTGTGCCCACAACACCCACATCCTGGGTGTCACAGGGATACTGCTCACTTAGAGAAGTGGTGCTGGCTTTGGGCTGCAAAGAGTAGCACCCAGGAAAAACCTCCCCACCAAGGCTGCCTCTCTGCATCTGTGGCAGCGGGATCTCAACGTGGGTAAAGAGAAATGGCAATTAACTAGACTTTTCCTTAATCATTTTCCCCTCACACCAAAACCATTTGAACACATACCTTCTGACAGCCCACTTCAACTCTCAATACTAGACAGATTCCTCCCTTTGAAAGGATTCAGGCAGATGGAAAGGTTTGGTAGGAAGGTAGGAAAAATGGAAAATCAGGAACAATGATTGAGTAGGTCCAGAGGAGGGGAACAGAGTTACTTTAGGAAACCAAGAAAATCATTTCAAAGTTATTTTGCTCACTGGAGAAAAGTATAATAGAAAATGCAATGAAAAGAAGAATGTTGCTTTCATGCTTTTGTTTTTCTCTGTCCTATCACTCAGCTGCGTGGTGATCTCAGACTCTGATGATGAATACGTCCCTGAGAAAAAGAAACCTAAGATATGTGAAATAAATAGCAAAGGCAAGTATACTACTAACTTAGAGAAAGAGCTGTGCAGTGCAGCGCAGCCTCACCACGCACAGTCATCTCAGGATGAGTCGGCAAACATTCTGTTTTGAATCATTCCGTAGTGAGTGCCACTGTTTTTCCTTCCTATGTGCTGGATTTGGGTATGGCTGGGTCCCCTGCACTCCCTGGTTAGTTTCCTAACAGCAGCAGCTGTTCCTGCTACCGTAGAACCCGGGCATCACCCTCTGTAGGGTTCTTACCTACTGAGCATTATGTTGCCGGAGCAGAGGAAGTTAGGAACTCAGCCTGAGCAACGTGAAGGCTGCCCTGCTCTTCTGCCTTCCACTCTTCATCTCTCTCTGTGTGTGGATGACAGCGAGGAGGAAGGGACTCATTCTTTCCAGTCTGATGGGGATTAGGGCGTGTGAGGCTTACAGGCTAGCTGGCGGTGGCTTCTCGGGTACACTCGTTTTCTCTGTCTAGCTGTTTGTCTTTGCCTCTTGCTACCCTCTTTATATTTTCTGGAGAGTCTTGTTTTTCTTAGTGTGTATTTGCCATAACAGATCCTTGCCTCTTTGAATTCAGAGGCCCTCATCACCTTTCAGGAGGTGTGGAGTTTTATTTGCAATTCAGAACCTGTTCAGTGGGTTTGAGACATAGGAAGACTAGGAGCTTCTTAAACCTTTGGGATAATATTTTACTGATCTCCATTTGCTTAGGACCTGACATAGGGCAAGAGACACAGGCACCTGCTTAAAGTACTGGTACCCTTAAAAATACTGGCTGCTGCTTTGGGAACTACCCCCCAAGCTAGCATTGGCCAGATTCTGCTAGTTAACCTGGGATATCAGAGCAGGGAAAGGATAGGTGGCTTGGAACCCTCATCTCCCACTGTTTGATCACCTGTCCGATCTGATTTCTTTTTTCCCCTCCTCTCTAGCTCTGAGTAGATTGCATGAGCAGGGCCCAGGTCCAGGTACAGAGTAGGGGGTGTAACATGACAAGCTTCTGCAATGTACACAGAGCCCCAGGGGAAGTAGCTTAGTGTAGGGGCCTGAATGACAAAGCCAAAGTCAGTTGCTGACTCCTTTAATCAGAAGATCCATAAATCAGGTTGATTTACAATATTTTGTCGGTTTCAGGTGTATTAGTTTCATAGCAAAGTGATTAGGTTACTCACACACACATATATTCCTTTTTTAATTTTTAAATTTTTTTAAATTTTTTATTTTTTTTTGTCTTTTCATATATTCCTTTTTTCTATTATTTTCCATTTTAGTTTGTTACAAGACATTGACTATAGTTCCCTGTGCTAGACAGTAGGTCTTTGTTGGTTGTCCATTTTACACATTGTAGTGTGTATATGTTAATGCCAAACTCCAATTTATCTTTCCTCCCTCGCCCACCTCTTTCCCCTTTTGTAACCAGAAATTTGTTTTCTAGGTCTGTGAGTGTTTCTGTTTTATAAATTTGTTCATTTTTGTCCCTACTTTTTCCACTGCTTTTTCTTTCCTTACTGCATATCTGCAGTTCTTTTTTTTTTTAAGTTCTTTGATAATTAATTAAAATCATAGATGGAACTCAAAATATATTATCCCAAATATGGAATTTTAGGATAAAGAGTTTTTGCACCATAAATACATTTTTATAACTTGTCCATGCTGTGATTTATATTTTTTACATCCAGAATCATAGAAATCTAGATGCTGAACTCTGAGCAGAATGCAGCTCAGAGACAGACAGCTCAGACAGCTTGTGTCTTAGGCATGCTGCCCCTTGTTTCTAGATGAACAGACGGGTCCTCCATGAGGCTGGGGACCATCCCAGTGTTCCCAGGGCCTCTCGGTGCTGGCATCAGAACTTCTGTCCTCATTTTGACATCAGTGGTTCTGAGAGCTTTGGACTTATGGACTAGTTTAAGGAAGAAGTTTTGGGGGATAACAAAGGATTGCCAATTTTTAATTTTTCTAATGATGGAAATAAACTCCAACTATCATCTGTCATCATAATTTCATAAAATAAAGAGCACCAAAAGTTTAATGACAACATAACCTCAAAATAAAGTACAGTCCTTTAAGTTACAGAAACCAGGCTTGATTCGCAGGGAGAACCCACTTTATTATTCTCATTTCTTTTCTTTTTTTTTTTGCTTTGGCCCAGTGAAAATATACAAGTTTCAGACCTGTGGGAACCCCTGAGCACCTCCATGGTGCTACTCAGAGAATGTGACTTGAAAATTGCCTCTGGGTTTGAATTCCTATTTTATCTGTCATTGTTCTCAGTAAAATAAAGTAGCAGAGGGAAAACAGTCTAAAATAACTGATTCTTAACTATGATTCATTATACCACAGTTCCTGGCTTGTTTAATTTGTGCTCAATAATCTGAAGTTGAGGGGGTTGTGAGGGTGGGGGGAGTCTGTTTATACATGATTGTGTTTCGAATTTCAGGTAAGAGTCAGACAGTGTCTGATACTAAGAAGCAGCTGACCCAGGAGGCTCCAATAGTCATCACTGATGATGAAGATGATGATTTGGAAAAATCTGTGGAGACAAAAAATGATTTGTGTGATCAGAACAAAATTGTCAAAATTAAGGAAGAGAAGGATGACTTTGCTGTCTTCCAGTGCAAGTCATCTTCTGCAGCTGGTAAGCAGGGTCTTCTGAAAAATCTCTGCCAGCTGCCAAATGATGATCCTAAAGCTAAACCAGAGATTTTAGACAGAAAGTTGTCAACTGATGAAGAGCCTATACCTGTGGTGGAACAACCAAGGAAAAGGAAAAATAAAACCAAAAACATAACTGTGCCACCTGGTAAGCCAATCAAACCAAGTATGTCTGTCCCACTGACTAAGCCTAGTGCAACAAGTGTGCCAGCCAGGCTTGCTGTTCCCTTTCCCCCAGATATGTTTGTCTTGTAGAGTCTGTCTTGCTTATTAACCCTCTGCAATGTTTCAGCAGCTCTCTAGTGGCCAAGGGTGGCAGCCATCACAGTGAAAAGGCTCTTTCTGAGGAGGGGGAGGGATGGCCTTGTCCTCATGCTCCCAGGCCTAATTGCCACTTTGCTGTAGGAAGCTGTAAGTCTGAGCTGCTCCTCCCTCCCAGGTTCCCAAAGTTCCCAGACTTCATCAGTAGTAAGAGCACTTACATAACTGTTAAATTTCTTTCCGAATTTGTCCCCCTAGTCGATGGTGAGCCGCCTTTTTTTTTTTTTTCTTGGCTGCAACGTGCAGCGTCTGAGGTCTTAGTTACCTGGCCAGGGATCAAACCCATGCCCTCTGCAGTGGAAGCACAGAGTCTTTACCACTGGACCATCAGAGAAGTCTCGATAGTGAGCCTCTTGGTGAGAGAGTTCTCACTCATCTTTTAGTCTCTCCCAAAGTCTAGCCTGGTAGTTGGCATGTAATAGATGTTTAATAACTTTTAGATAAACGAATGAAGGGCACTACCTCCTAAATACATGAATTTCTAGCTAGTTCAGTTCAGTCGCTCAGTCATGTCCTACTCTTTGCAACCCCATGGACTATAGCACGCCAGGCTTCCCTGTCCATCACCAGCTCCTGGAGCTTAACCAAACTCATGTCCATCACATTGGTGATGCCATCCAACCATCTCATCCTCTGTCATCCCCTTCTCCTCCAGCCTTCAATCTTTCCCAGCATCAGGGTCTTTGCCAATGGTCAGTTCTTCGCATCAGGTGGCCAAAGTATTGGAGCTTCAGCATCAGTCCTTCCAATGAATATTCAGGACTGATTTCCTTTAGGATTGACTGGATCTCCTTGCAGTCCACGGGACTCTCAAGAGTCTTCTCCAACACCACAGTTCAAAAGCACCAATTCTTCGGTACTCAGCTTTCTTTATAGTCCAACTTTCACATCCATACATGACTACTGAGAAAACCATACCTTTGACTAGATGGACCTTTTTTGGCAAAGTACTGTCTCTGCTTTTTAATATGCTGTCTAGGTTGGTCATAGTTCCTTTCTTCCAAGGAGCAAGCATCTTAATTTCATGGCTGCAGTCACCATCTGCAGTGATTTTGGAGCCCCCCAAAATAAAGTCTGTCACTGTTTCCATTGTTTCCCCATCTATTTGCCATGAAGTGATGGGACCGGATGCCATGATCTTAGTTTTCTGAATGTTGAGCTTTAAGCCAACTTTTTCACTCTCTTCTTTCACTTTCAAGAGGCTCTTTAGTTCTTCACTTTCTGCTGTAAGGGTAGTGTCATCAGCATATCTGAGGTTATTGATATTTCTCCTGGCAGTCTTGATTCCAGCTTGTGCTTCATCCAGCCTGGCATTTCTCATGATGTACTCTGCATATAAGTTAAATAAGCATGGTGACAGTATACAGCCTTCACGTATTCCTTGCCTGATTTGGAACCAGTCTGTTGTTCCATGTCCAGTTCTAACTGTTGCTTCTTGACCTGCATACAGATTTCTCAGAAGGCAGATCAGGTGGTCTGGTATTCCCATCTCTTTAAGAATTTTCCAGTGATAAATGAATTTCTAGCTGGAACAACTAGCAGTGTGGGTACTAGACAAAGGAGAGAAAATTTGGCTTGTATACTGAATAAAGGTGCTGCTTAGGATGGGAACCACCCTCCTCAAAGCAAGTGTGTGAGCCTTGCCACACCATTTTTATACTGCTTGTGCCTCTGTTGTCCCCACAATCTAACCTTCTATGGTATATTCATGTAGCTTCATAATAGCCCTCGGTGCCTAGGATAGAATCCTGCCCCACTTACTCCGCCTGCAGCTCTGTGACTCATGTAGGTAAAACCTTTCATGCCAACTAATAGAGTAGGATGCATGCTTCAGAAAGAAGCTTTTAGTTTATCCTTTTTAGTTTTTATCTACAGTAAAATGTTACTCTGGGCTTGTTTGTTGGGGCCTCTCCTGGGTTTACCTTCCTGTTAGTTGCCAGTTGGTACCAGTTTTCAGGGTATGGATGAACTATTATCTTTTCAGCTGTTAAAGAACAAGAGAAGCGTAAGCCTTCAAAGAAGAAACCCAAGACAGCGAAATCTGAAAAATCCAAGCCTGGGTATGTACTGCTCACAGTCAGTGGCTCAGGAATTGACTGCACAGTTGTCATGCGAAGCCATTCACTGGTCATGTGGGAGGGTCTTTGGGGGGGGTGAAGAGGTCTGGTGGGTAGCATGGAACAAGTTTTATATCCCTGAATTGGGATAGACTCAGCAGCAGGAGGAAGGTGGGGAGTGGAGGAACCTCTGTGCCCCCTTCCTCCGTCTTCCTAGCAGAGCTGGTGTGGGCACTCCACGCAGAACCCAGCGGTTCTGGGCAGACTGGAGCTTTTACCCCCACAGCAGCTCTGGCTTCTGAGATTTCCTTTGTCTTTAGACTCAGATTGTTTAAATGATGTATAGCCAAACAAGATCGTTTTTTTCAGGCTAGATACAGCCCTATGGCCACCAGTTTTCACAGAACTAAAAGCAAAGGCAGTAGAAATGATGAGAAGGTAGAATGAATGTGTTCCCATCCATTGGAATTGAGGGAAGGCAGTGTTCCCATCCATTGGAATTCAGGGGAGGCAGTCAAGATTATCTTCCAGGGTTTCAGATGACCGTAAAAATTTTTTTTTTTTAATTGAAGTGCGGTTGACTTACAATATCATCTCAGTTTCAGGTATACAGCATAGCAATTCAGTGTATGTGTGTATTTTCAGATTCTTTCCCCTTAGATGTTATTACATAATATTGAGTATAGTCCTCTGAGTTGTATAGTAGATCCTTGTTGATTATCTATTTTATACGAACCCTTAATCTTGCTACCTATATATTCTTGCTAATTTTTGTATCTTAAATGTTAGGCTGAAAGGAATCGCTTGCAGTCCATTTATCTTTATTAAGCTATATGTTATGTATATATTGATACTGGTATTATATTGTTATATATTATATTGATAGTGAAAACAGCAGGTCATTTAGACCAAAAACATGTTAATGCTCAAAGGAAGCAAAAAAAAAAAATTAATGTATTTCCTCACTTAGATTCCAGGAACTTCACTTTTTCTCTTAAAAATGTGATAGAGTGAACATACTTTTTTTTTTTTTAACTTGCATTCAGGAATAATGTATACTTCCATCAATTATGTTACAAAAGAAGGGGTATATTTGAAGGACTGTATGATTCTTTTTTTACCTGTATTTTAGGGCAATAAGTGCATCTTAAGGGAAAAAGAAAAATGATATGTCAGGCATGAGGGCAACAGAGAAACTGGACTTGAGTAGAGAGGCTCTCTGTTTCTGCATTTCTCTTCAGTTTGGTGTACCCTTTCTTAGATGGGCCCCCTTTTAGCAAAGCTTCTTCTCTGGATTCTTAGATCCGTATTTAGGCTGCTTTGCTTCTAGGGACATGTGTCTTGGGTAGGTCCCAGGTTGCTCTGCTAGAGAATGTGACGAATGAAGGAAGAAGCTGCTCCTTTGTGTCGTAGTCCTCTGCCTCATCCAAAGAAGGCTGGCCTGTTTGGACTCTTCACTGTTGCCTTGCTGCTTCCTGTTTTAGTCTGTAGGCTTCCTGTTCTCAGCATTGTTCTCGTGGAGGCTGCTGGCTGGTCATGGTGTCTGATGTACTCGTCTGGGGTCTTATTGGTTCCTCTGATGTGGAGATGCTCAGCCTGCAGTAGAGTGGCATCACCACTGAAGTGAAGGGTTGCTAAGCCACAAGCTGCTTGACATGAGCTCAGACATATGCAAGGGTTATGCGCTCTGCTGAGGTCTGTAGAGGGTTTAGGTTTTTATCTGCCACCTTTTCTGATGCAAATTAGCTTTCAGAGCTAAATAATTGGAGGCAGAAATGTTAGTCACCATATCAGGTTTTGGGGTGAGAGATTCTTTCTTTAGCTGCCTTTGTCTTGTCTGGTACTTTTCCCCCACGTGCAACCCGGGCACCTCTCATAGGGTTTTATTTTGCGACTTAAGGGGTAACAAGTATCTTGGCAAAATCTCTGTTTCAGGAGTTCTGTTAAGTCAGAAACACTTTCCTATGTTTGCTAGTGGTTTATCTTTTCAGCTCTGTGGGCTGATCTTTTTGGATTTGTGGACTGTCCAAACCAAGATGAAAATGCTTCAGTTTTAAATAGTTATTACAAGTGTGTTTTTTTATGAACTCTGCACTATTCTTTTTTTTTTTGCACAATTTTTTTTGTGTTTGAACTATGCCTTGAAAGATGGGACAGCAATAGTGGTCTAATAGAAAGACCACGAGATTTGGGTCAGTATATTCAGTGTCTCTGAACTTTGGGTGAGTCATTTAACTTCTGAACTTTTGTTTCATCATGTGCTGACTGGAAATGGAAGGAATAGTAGTGGCTTCTTTGGAGGATGGTGTGAGGATTAAATATGATGATGTAAAAAAGAAATTCTTGGCAAATGATGAAGCACTCCACAGAGGGTGGGTCTCCGGAGAAGTGAAGGTGTGACTATTCTAGGCCATGGACAAAAAGGTTTTGCCAAGGTATGAATGAACTATGTGAAATGTCAGTCCATGTCCTGGGAACATTTAAGTTGCTCGCTTTGGCCAGAGTGGAAATGGTAGCTGGAAATAGAGGTTGGAACCAGGTTGACCTGGGCCTTAAATGTTAGGCCACACAGAGAGGGACATCACTGGAACATGGCCTGCTGCTGCTGCTGCTAAGTCGCTTCAGTCGTGTCCGACTCTGTGTGACCCCACAGACGGCAGCCCACCAGGCTCCCCCATCCCTGGGATTCTCCAGGCAAGAACACTGGAGTGGGTTGCCATTTCCTTCTCCAATGCGTGAAAGAGAAAAGTGAGAGTGAAGTCGCTCAGTCTGTCCGACTGTGAGCGACCCCATGGACTGCAGCCCACCAGGCTCCTCCGTCTGTTGGATTTTCCAGGCAAGAGTACTGGGCTGGGGTGCCACTGCCTTCCCCGGGAACATGGCCTAGGAAAATTAATCTGAAGGTGTATGTGTGTGGTTGGATTAGAAGAAAAAGAGCCTGTAGCTAAGGAACACAGTGGGATGTTGCAGTAGCAGGGCATAGAGAAGAAGACAGAACTTGACCTAGGGTGATGACAGCAGGGTGGAAAGGAGAGGCTGGCTGGAAGAGATGATGTGAAGCAGACAGTGATCTGTCTTTGTGCCTAGTTGAATATGTGGTGAAGGAGAAAAATGGATTTAAAAATGTCTCAGGTTTTCAGCCTATTGTAACAGAAATTGGACAATTAAACACATTTAGCTGGAGACATACTCAGGTTAGTTGGTTGGAAATTTGCACTGGGCACTTGTAAACTCAGAACTAGATCTTAGGAGAGAGGTAGAGACTGCAGATCCAGGTATGGGATCGCTCCTTTTGGGGTTGGAACCATGGGCTTCACATCTCTGACTTGTTGGATTTTCCAGGCAAGAGTACTGGGCTGGGGTGCCACTGCCTTCCCCGGGAACATGGCCTAGGAAAATTAATCTGAAGGTGTATGTGTGTGGTTGGATTAGAAGAAAAAGAGCCTGTAGCTAAGGAACACAGTGGGATGTTGCAGTAGCAGGGCATAGAGAAGAAGACAGAACTTGACCTAGGGTGATGACAGCAGGGTGGAAAGGAGAGGCTGGCTGGAAGAGATGATGTGAAGCAGACAGTGATCTGTCTTTGTGCCTAGTTGAATATGTGGTGAAGGAGAAAAATGGATTTAAAAATGTCTCAGGTTTTCAGCCTATTGTAACAGAAATTGGACAATTAAACACATTTAGCTGGAGACATACTCAGGTTAGTTGGTTGGAAATTTGCACTGGGCACTTGTAAACTCAGAACTAGATCTTAGGAGAGAGGTAGAGACTGCAGATCCAGGTATGGGATCGCTCCTTTTGGGGTTGGAACCATGGGCTTCACATCTCTGACAGTGTGCGGGGAGTGAAGGCGAAAGGCTGTGAATGGAACCTTATAGGAGATGCCCTGGTGGCAGGATCTGGAAGGAAGAGACCAGCGAGTCTTCTAAGTCTCTCTTGTTGTGCCCTGTATATATGCATTTCTTCTATTGATTTCTTTCGCTCTATAAAACACAGCCTTATTTACTTTTGCAGGGATTCTCAGTGCAAAATACCTGGATGTTTCTTTCATGGCCTTGAAAACTTAAAGCAGTATTCTGGAAGGAATTACAAACGAAATAAGGATGAACTGATTCAGAAAATCTATGCTCTGCTTAACAGATCTGTCTTTGATCAAAAGGTACAGTCAATGAATAAGCACCTATTGAACACTTGCTGTATGCCCAGCTCTCTTGGGTGCTGGGAGGTGTGCTGATATACTAACTGTATATTTCCTGCCCTTGAGAAGTGTGAGTTTAGATGGGGAGGGGAGATGAGACATGCATATGTGAAAGAAACAGAATGTTTTGTGGGTTATAGTATATGGTACAGACTGTTACTACCACAGGCGATCAGCAGAGGGAGAAATCACTGAGAGCCTGAGCAAGTTGGGAAATAGGATTGCCTGGAGGGACTGAGACTTGTTTTGGGTCTTGAAGGATGGTAAGGGGAGAGAACAGCAGTGGTTAGGGAGATGACAAGTGTTGAGGCTCGACTATCTGGAAGAGAGGGTTTGTGTTAAGGATACTAGGAAACAGCTATGGGACCTTGGGCATTACTGAACCTCTGTTTGCTCATCTGTAAAGTGGGGGCAGTAGTCGTATACCTCCTGCCTACAACACAGAATTACTGTTAGGTCTGGTAAGTGAATCCCCCTGAAGTGCCTAGAACAGGGCCTATGATATAGTGAGCAATACATGTTAGCTGGTGTAGGCCTGGTTAATAGAGGGTCTTGGGAATCAGGTTGGAAAAATGGAAATCAGTAGGCACCACTGGCCAGGAATATGATATAACATGGAGTGGCTGCTGAAAGAAATGGTTTTGTCAGTGGCATGGGGGTGTGGACTGGATCGGAGAGAATCTGGAGGCAGAGAGACCTGTGGTCATTAGGTTTTTCAGACTTTATTGTCTCTGGTGACAAAACTTTCTGCATGGAAAGTTCTTAGATCTTTCTAAAGGTTCCCCAGCCGTTGGAGCCCTTCCTGATGACACTGGTATTACATCAGATGACTCTGATGAGTGGAACCTTTAAGTGTTCTGAATTGCACGGTCTCTGTCTCCTAGCCCAGCAGAAGTGTCCTTTCCTTGGCTGCCCCTGACTTTTGTCTCCATGCAAGGGAGCAGAGATTCTGCATTCATATTCTTGCAACAATCTTGTCTTTACCTGGGCTTCAGTTTACATTTTATTCTCCCCAGAATGTTAGATTTGCACAACTCTTGAGTTGATATTTTCTGGTCTGCTTAGAACTGATTTTTGATTTGTTCTTGTTTGCTTTTTGTTCTCAGTTGCCGGAGAAAATTGACATTGGCTGGAATAATAAGATGCTGAGAACTGCTGGCTTATGCACTACTGGCAAGCTTCGATACCCTAAGAGAGAGCGTTATGCTAAGATTCAGATTTCTCTGAAAGTCTGCGACTCTGCAGGTGACGATGGGAGTAGGGTAGTTCCTCCACCGTGCTTCCTTCCCACACCTGAAGGGTTACTCTTGGGTGCTGGTATTCTCTGGCCGCCTGTATCACAGCTTTCCCTATCACTCCTGGGTGGACAGGTCTACTGTGTGTTGCTTAAAGGACATTATTATTGGATGTCTCACCACCACTGAGAGTCTAGTTTGTCCATATTTCTGCCAGGCCTAACTTAATTTCTGCAGCTCCCCATTGCAGGCGGCAGCATCTTCATTCTCCCAGTAACAAGTTCAAGGGTCCCTATATCTAGCCTATCACTGGATGTTCATAATGACTCTCCTATTATCATTCCTTCTCTGTCTTTGCCTTTGCCCAGCTATGGATCCCTATCACCTCATTTTTCTCCCTGCTCCGTGCGATTTCCTGATAGGAAACCTCAGGCTTGCCAATGCCTGGAGTATGGCTTACAAGGCCATTATACTTTGGCCCCCTCCATTGGCCAGTCTTGTCTCTCACTACTCCACCTGTGCTTTAGCTAGCCTTTCTTCATGCTGGCTTTGAAAAATAGACTGCACACTTTCCTGACCCCAACCTTGGCTCACTTTTCCCACCACATCTACAAAGGCCTTGATAATTTTGCCAGTCCAGCCAATTGTTAATTGCCCAGCTTTTCCATGGAGCTTCTCCTGACCACACCCCACTGATGTTCTCGGAGGGTGGCGACTGGGTCTCAGCTGGATGTATTTGTAGCAGTGTCCCATAAAAAGAGCACACTGGAGCTTTTCTGAAAGCGCTTGCTCACCTGAGGCTCTCTGCCATTAACAAATTTGGGTTGAAGTAGGTTGAAATTTCACTTTCAGAATCCTGGTGAGATAATGCTTCTTCCTGCCCACATATGCCTGTGGGTCTGGTTGGGTGGAGAGTCTAGGGGTGGTTTGGTAACAGACTAGGGGTAATTAGTTTAAGGCTCAGGATTTCTTTCCGTTCCTCTCCTAAGACCGACTCCGAGACACTTTGATTCATGAGTTATGCCATGCAGCCTCCTGGCTGCTTGATGGCATCCGTGATTCTCATGGTGACATGTGGAGATATTATGCCCGAAAATCGAATATGGTGCACCCGGAGTTGCCCATGGTCACCCGTTGCCATAACTACAAGATTAACTACAAGATTCATTACGAGTGTACTCAGTGCAAATTCAGGTAAGACCCTTCTCCTTAGACTTTTCCAATTATGTTTTTACTGTGGCTTCCACATGGCTCTTCAGGAAGTACATGGCTATCTGACTTGAGGAGTAATACTTCTCCACACCTTTCTGTGTTGTCTTTCTCCATTCTCTTCTGCTTTGAGCTGGCCTGACATAGCCGCTTCCTGGTGTCCCACTTTCTGAGATCCCACAGAAAACGTCTGGCTTTGGACCCAAGGCCAGCAGCTCTGAGAAGATGTGGAGGTACAGTAACTGATTCCTTTGCTGTGTGGTGTCTCTTTTCTCCTTAGGGTCGGGCGCTATAGCAGATCGTTGGATACCACCTGCTTCATCTGTGCCATGTGCAAGGGCTCTCTGGCCATGTTGCCACTAACTCGGAAAGATGGAACCCCCATTAAGCCCCACGTGAGGCCATTCGCCAAATATGTACAGGAGAATTATAGAAAAGTCAAGAGGGAGACAGAAGGGATAACTCATGGGGATGTGATGAGAAAGCTCAGCAAGGATTTTTTTGCCAAAAAACAAAGTCAGGGTATTTGAGGTTATCTGAGAATGTATTTGTGTGAGATGAGTCATCTTTGGCTTCATCTATTAGTAAGGAGTTTTAGGAAGATATATTTGATGCTGTGAAGCTGTGACTATTAGAATTTAAATTCTTTGAAAAACACTTCTGTTGTTAATGATGATTGTTCTTCACCAAGAGTTCTGTTGTTAACCATTGTGTGCTGATACTCAAAACCCCTTTGGATATACCTTGGATCTTACTTATATACTATTCTTAACATGTAGAACAAAATGCAAAATACGTAGAACACATTAAATGCAAAAGAGAAGTTTTTGAGAGTGGCAGGTTGAGAGAAGGAGAGACACGCTGCAAAGAGAACATGTTTTAAAGGCAGTATTTCAAAACCAAGGCTTCTGTCTGATGGAACCTGTTATACCTACATAGAAATGAGAGAAATGTGTATCACGAATTGAGTTGCTCTTGACATTGTATGAAGTCATCTGAGCCAATGTGTTTGCTCGTAAAAGAAAGAAGCCACCTAAGCAGTGTAATTGTTCATAAAATAAAAATGTTTTTTGCTGTTTACTTGTTAGCAAAGTCTGTTCATTGACAACCCATGTCCAGAGTGGAACAAACCCTTGGGTCTTTTGTCCAAGACCCCTGATTTCATAAGCCTTCCAGGATGTGTCTGGAAGAATAGCCTCCACTTCGGGTTTCTCTTGAATTTTTGTGACTGCCCCTAAGCACTTAAACAACCTCCCCACTTTGGGGAAGTGTCTGGAATATAGACTGGAATCAATGTTGTACTTGTTTGTTATTTCTGCCAAAACAGATTACCAGGAGGTTAGTGACTTAACACAAATGTATTACCTTCCATCTCAAGAGGTCAGAAGTCTGGTGCAGACCTCAGACCTCAAGGTGTGGGCAGGGCTGAATCCCTCTCTGGAGGCCCTGGGGGAGTCAGTTTCCTTGTCTTCTCGGCGTCCAGGGGCTACTCGCATTCCTTGGTTTGTGGCCCTCTTCCTCTGTCTTGAAAGCAGCATCATCTTTCTCTGACTCTCTCTCCTGCAAGGGCTTTCCGCCTTCCTCTTTCCCTTTTAAGGACCCTTGTGATAATATTGGGCTCACCCAGATAATCCAGGAAAATCTTGATTTCCTTTTGCCAAATAAGGTAACATTAACACATTCACAAATTCTAGAGATTAGAGTGTGGACATTTGGGAACTTGCTATTCGGCCTACCCCAAACATCTTTACTAGTCTAGCATCACTGATACTTTTTATAGGCAGGATGTGTAATTCTGTCATCTTTCCATCTTTCCTTCGCTTTGCAGATGCTGAGGGTGTTCTTTCAGTGGCCACAAACTGAAGTCTTAAGCACGAGTCTAGATGGGATTGGGTATATGCACAGGGTAGTGCGAGTTTCCCTAGCTAAATCCTTGGGGCCTTCTCCAGTCCCACCTCCAGCTATATCGGCAGTCTCAGCAGAGGCCCAGCTGGCCTGTGAAGCTGGATCATGGCACGCTGGTGACTTCATCGGGAAGAGCTGACAGTGCTGCTGCTGCTTCAGGCGTGTCCGACTCTGCGACCCCACAGATAGCAGCCCGCCAGGCTCCCCCGTCCCTGGGACTCTCCAGGCAAGAACACTGGAGTGGCTGCCATTGCCTGCTCCAGCAGTGGTTCTGCCCCTGCCAGAGTAGGGTCCAACCCTTTGCTTAACTCAGTAGCCCTGTCATCTGCCTTCCTGGGGAGCCCTGAGAGTTTCCTCCACTCCCACCCCAGCTATAGCTATAGGAAGGTGCTCCCTGCAGCCCACACATGTGTTGTTAAGTCATTGCCCTATCTTTTTTTTTTTTTTTTCCAATCCCCCTGCTGTTTTTCTTAGTAAAAGCCTGTGTCATCTCTAACATGAATAGCCACTACAGCCTTGTAACCTGTGATGCCGTCACCTGGGTCCCAAACTAACTTTCAGTCTTTTCAATCCTTTCTCTATCTGAACCCTTAATTCTAGCCAGTTGGACCACTTACCATTCCTCCAATAAGCAGCACTGCTTTTAGCCTTCTCACCTTTGGTATACTACCCTCTCTGCCTGGAAATACCATCTTTCCTTCTCTTTGCCCTGGAAATACTACTTGCCCTTTAAGGTTTGCTCATTTCTCTGTCTCCAAGAAGTCTTCCCAGATGGCTCCAGCTACAGTACTCTGAACATGTGCCACACATTTGCCTCGTGGCATAGACTGCTTGGTAGTCCCCTACACATCTTCCTTGTCAGTCTAAGCTTCTGGAGTGCAGGGACTCTTTATTTATGTCTGAAAGCCCCTTCCCCAAATTATGCCTAGACAGTGTCTAGCCAGCTGGTCGACTAACTGCTTACCCTGCACCCACTCACCCTGTAAGTGAGTGGTGTACCCAGGAGGTCAGAGGAGGGGAGACAGGCAGCACTGGTTGGCACAAACCCAGAGCCAGACAAGGAGAAGCAGGAAGAGCATCCCCAGAGGCAGGGCTGGCTGTAATGATGCACTGACAGTGTGGTCCTGTTTAGCTTCTTTATTGAAAAGTTTGAAGCAGAATCTTACATGTAAAAGTCAAAGTGAGCAAATACAGCAGTCTCAGAAACCACTGCCAGTCACTGCGGAGTGTTATGCTGTTTCCCTCATGCTCCCTGCATATGGGGAAGGCTGAGGCCTAGTTGACAAGAGTTGGGAGGGTGGTGGGCTTCTGCACAGCTGAGGTAAGAAGGGCCTGAAGGCGGCCGCCCCTGAAGCAGTGGGATGGGGCTGGGCGGCTACGGAGCACTGATGGCAGAGCCCTCAGTCAGGAGGGTGGCTCCTTGGGAGGCTAGGGCCACGGGGACTCCCAGGAGTGTGTGTTGGGGAAGTGAGTGAGGGAACAGCCTGCAATGTGGCAGGTGGAGAGGCATCCCTATCCCAGCCTCAGGCCTGAGTAGGAGGCCTCTGTGGTCTCAGACCAGGATGAATCTCGGCGGGAAGCTGACGGCTGCCGCTGGTGGCCCCTCTGGTCAGGGCAGCCCAGACGCGTGAGTAGTACCCACATCCGCTCTCGGAACTTGACGCCCACAAAGGCATAGAGCAGCGGGTTGAGGCAGCAGTGCATGTAGCCCATGCCTGACGTGACTGACTTGGCTATGTCCACACGGCTCTCTCGGCCGCAGTTGCGGGCTAAGGCCCCCAGGTCCATGAGGATGTCCACCAGCACCACCAGGTGGTAGGGGGTCCAGCAGAGGGCGAAGGCCACCACCACCACCACCACCAGCCGCATGGCTCTGAGCCGCCGCTGGCCCCTGGAGACCAGCAGCACAGCCAGGATGCGGGCGTAGCAATAAGCCATGACTAGCAGGGGCAGCAGGAAACCCGCAACCAGCTGTAGGATGCGCAGAGCTGTGCGGCCCTCCTGTGGGAAGTTGTACTGGCAGTGGGTGGCGTTGAGGCGGTTGTCATGGTGAGAGGACAGGAAGATGAAGTCTGGGAGTGCAAAGAGCAGACAGAGCCCCCAGACTGCCGCACAGGTGAGTGCCACACGAGCTGGGGGGCCCCGGCGGTAGAACTGGGTGGCGTGCACAATGCTCAGGTAGCGATCGAAGCTGATGCAGGCCAGCAGGAGGGCCCCCGCGTAGAAGTTGATGTTGAAGAGTGCACCCGCCACTTTGCAGAGGCCAGAGCCAAAGACCCACTGGATGGCTGCATCCACTGCCCAGAGAGGGAGCGTCAGCACCAGCAGTGCGTCGGCCATGGCCAAGTGCAGCAGAAAGGTGTCAGTGCTGCTCAGGGCTGCCCTCTGCCTCAGCAGCACGGCTGCCACGATACCGTTCCCCAGAAGCCCCAGCACAAAGAGGAGGCTGTAGAGGACGGGCAGGAAGGTGCGGTCGAAGTTGAGGCTGAAGTCCTGTGGGCAGGGTGGGGAAGTACAGCAGAAGTAGGTCTCATTTTCTCCGTAGTCATAGGAAGAGTTTTCCAGGAGGTAGGCCAACTCGGAGGCTTGGAACTCTTGGCGATCACTCATCTGCGGAGGGAGGGAGGGCATAGAACGTGTGAAGGCCTTGGAAGTTACTCTTTTGAGTAGGAATTTGGGATGAACAGATACACGCTACTGTATGTAAAACAGATAAATAACAAGGGCCTACCACACCGCACGGGGAACTAAGTAGCTTGTAGGTTATCTATAATGAAAAAGAATCTGAAAAAGAATACATATATATGTCTGCATAACTGAATCACTTTGCTGTATACCTGAAACCTTGTAAATCAACTACACTTCACTTAAACAAAAGTCACTCCTTGAAGATTTAGTCTGAGGAACCTTTGGTAAAGCAGCTGGGCTTCAGGCTCCCACTGTCCTGCGTTTCCTTCCAAACTGCCCCCCTGAGCTCCATTTGCCCGGCCTGGGTGCTGGGCTGGTAACTTCCCTTCTCAAAGCCTGCTTCTCTCTCTCCTTTCTGGGTCATCCCATCAGCACAGGGATTGTGAACCAGAGGGAGAGCTTCCCTTCTGTCCCGAGCCCTCCCTGCCCCTTCTCTCCTCACCCTTTCTTCATGGCTTACCGTCCTCAGTTTCTGGCCACGCCTAGTTCCACCACCTTCCTCCCCAGGCACCTCCCCACAGTCCCCTCTCCCAGTCACTGGCCCTCCTGTTCCCTCCTCAGCCCTTGCCTTGGGACCCCAACTTCCTGCCCCCCGTGGGGCCCCTCTACAAATCACTGCTGCCCCCCAACACAAGTGTCTGCCCCTGTATTTCCCCTCCCCTACACCGAGGCTTGCCACCCACCAAGTTGGGTGGCTCCCCCACCAAGCTCTAGTAGAAATATTCCTTCTCCCCTTCTCCCACCTCCCCGCAAACCATCCCAGAGCTGTGGGTCTCCCAGGTGCCAATTCAGTCCAGCACGGAAGATCAAAGTTCCAAGTCAGAGCTGAAGGGAGCCTTGAGGGCCGTGAGGGGTGAGCCTCAACCTCATGCATTTTGCAGAGGAGGCACCAAAGCCAGAAAGGGGAGGGACTTGCCTGTGGTCATTCGCAAGTCAGTGGCCAAGGTGGTTTCCGAATACCCCGTCCTGTGCTGCTTCTATACAGTCCCTGCATTCTGTACCTGTTCACCCAACCCTCTGGTGGCCCTGACTTCTGGGCCAGACCTGACGGTCCCCTCATGTCCTAGACTCTCCCTCATAGCTGTGGTCTGGCCTGGTTGGGCAGCGGCACTTACCTCGGAGACCAAGGCTGGGCTGGTACGCTAGCTGCTGGGCCGTGTGCTGCCTGCCCCTCTGCTTTGGTGCTTGTGGTCGGGAACCGGCGCTACACAGAGGAAGTGAGGGTTTCACGCGGTTCTCAGCAGCAGCCTCTTCCATGGGGTTATCTACACCAGACCTCCTTAGACCTAAGGCCACGGGGTCCCTACCCCACCATCCCCCTGGCCCAAGGTAGCCGCTCTGGGAGTTGGCCACAACCCTGGGACCAGAAAAGCTGGGGCAGCGGGGCACAGGCAGGTGCTTTGAGGAGACAGGTCTGAGGGAGAAGCAGGTAGCTGATGGGCAGGGCAGCCCTGCTGCCAGGGGAAAGATCCGCTGCTCATCAGTCCTGGGCTGGAGTTCATCTCACATGACTGTAGACCAGGTTGCTAAAAGTATTAACTGTATAAAGGAGATTAACCTTCTTAAAAACTGAAAATATTTGAGAGCAGTCCAACACACAAATTCTAGTCCTTCACCATTGCCCCTCCCCGCTAATCAACAGGAGCAAGGAACGGGAACTGCTAATAATGAGCTGGCTGTGTGCTGGGTGCTGCTTCAGGCACTTTCTCTGACACTGCCTCATTCTAGCCACACAAGCCCCTTGTGTAGGCAGTATCCCCATGGCTAACCCAGAAAGGGGAGAGGCCTTTGCCAGACACAGCAAGTAAGAGTAGGCGCTAGGATAGAACTCACAGTTGTCTGACTCTCCTTTACTCTGCCTTTACTCTGCCTCACTGCCTTCAGTTGTTTTTTGATGGATAAACAGTGATGTATTCATGCAGGTAAAAACAAATGAACTAAAAGCTAGATGTTTTAACATGGAGGCATCTAGAAAAGCCAATGACCAACAGTGGAAGAAGCAAGTGATAGAATTCTGTGTATCGTTTGATACCACTTATGTAAATTTGAAAAACCACACACACAAAACAATACCATCTTGTTTTGGATACAGCTGTTTTAGAAGGTTAAAGTAGAGAATGAACACACCACAAATCCATGAGAGCAGTTGCTTCTAGGGCAGGAGAAGGGTTGGGGAAGAGCACATGGGGATCTCTTTTTTTAAGGAAAAGCTGTAAAGGCGTTTGTGGAGCAAACCAGTCTCTTTATAGCTGTGCACTGCAAAAGTTCCTCCCCCACCTAGCCTGGTGCCCCCTCTGCCCTCTTCTCCCATCCGTGCTCTCATTGACAGAGGGGAAAGGTGGCCCTTTGCCTCTCCAAGCGGTTTCCCTCTCTCCTCACAGATGAAAAGCAGAGAGAGAGAGGGAGAAGAGAGAGATTGAGACAGAGGCCATGGCTTTGGGGTCCAGTTTTCAGTCAGAATGTGTCACCTGAGACTCCAGGCTCAGGCGTGGAATTCAGCTCAAACTTTCTGACAAAACGCACACTTGGAAGGCAGCAAGGCCCTTCCCCACCTCCTGTGGTCAGAAGATGTGACTATTCTCTCTCTAAGCAGCTTGTCACTTGCAGGATCCAGGCCAGAGGGAGCTAAAGGCTTGGAGGAGGTCAGGAGCAACACAAGTAGGGGAGTGTGGGAGGATTCCAGAAGCCTTGGTAGTTAGGAAAGACAGGACTTGGCAGGTGACGGCCTGCGGGGGGTGGGGTGGGGGGAGCTGGGACCATGGTTTGTAATGCTATCCCATGAAGTTTCCATTCCCTTCACCTGCTTTTTAGTATTAGAAAGATCTTTCCTTTATTAATTGATGGTGACCATAGTTAACGGTTTTGGAAATATCTTGTGTTGGAAGAAGCTGACAACCTGATGTGGGTCTTCCAGACACATGCTGGAGTGCACAGGTCATGTGACATTTCACAGTCTGTGGCTCTCTGGTCTCCCTGTGTCCTGGTCTCATTTGCCACTATCCCCGCCTTCATGGGTTGCTGGAAAGGAAAAACAAGAGAAGTTCAGGTAAGACCATTGGAAAGGGGCAGAGAGCTTTCTTTTCTGAGTTGGCTACATCCTGAGAGGCTAGCCTGGGCTATGGGGCGGGCTGTTCCCGCTGCTCCCTGTGTGGCCAAGATGCGGTATGTGTGTGCGGCCTCGTTTGCTTGGTTGTGTCCGACTTTCTTGTGACCCCATGGACTGCAGCCCGCCAGGTTCCTCTGTCTATGGAATTCTATAGGCAACAACACTGGAGTCAGTAGCCACTCCCTTCCCCGGGGGATCGTCGCAACCCAGGGATTGAACCTGCTTCTCCTGCATTGGCAGGTGGATTCTTTACCACTACCACCACCTGAGAAGCCTGTGATGAGGTGGGAAGAATGGAAAAATGGAAAAAATGCAGAATTTGTTTGGCTCCAGCTCTGACTCAGCCTTGTTCAAGGTGTGTGACCTTGGGCCAATGACATAACGGTTTTGAGCTGGTCTCGGCAGGGTTGCTACACGATGATCTGAGATGACCAAGGCTGTGAGGCCCTGCACAGGGTCAGCCATTCATAGAAGCAGAGCGGAGAGTGTTGAGTGTGAGGGACACTGGCCACAAACCCAGAGGTGCTGGGAGCCCTTTCACATCAGGGACATGGTGGAGGATGGATCCTTCTGAAAGGCTGCCCCTCGCCTTAGCTGGGAGGGTTTGACCAGTCCTGGTCTAAACCTCCGGCTACACCATTGTGTCACCTTAGGAGAATCATTTTCTCTCTCTACCTTGGTTCCCTCATTTGGAAAGTAGGGATAAAAATAGTAAATGTGTCAGGGCTGCTCTGTGAACTGTAAATAATACGTGTGGCACAGAGTAAAGTACCCAGTGAGCAGCAGTTTCCTCCCCTTCCAGTACCTTTCCAGATCAGCCCCTCCCAAGGCTGCAGAAGGTCAGGTCTACAGTGGGCTGCTGCTGTCTCTCACAGCCCACATGCCTGAGAAATTGCCTGGGTCATGGTGCCAAGCCAAGTCCTCACCTGGCCCTCGAATTTGGCCCCTCATGTCCCAAGAAGCCCCCAGACCAGGTCCCAAGCAGACCCAGTCCTGGGGAAGACCCACCTAGCCAGGGGCCTGCACCCTGATTCTGGTGGCTGTGCCCTTCTGCTTCTGGCGGGAAGCTTGAGAAGGAAGTTAGTCAGAGTGAAGCTGCTCCGGGCCCCACCTGTGGTCAAGGTGTGAAATGTGCACCTGTCTCTTCTCTGCCACCCCTCCCCCTGTTTTTTTTTCTCTCTTTCACACCTCTGGGCTGTGGTTTGGGGAGCTGGGAGGCTCAGAGATCTGAGCCCTGGGCCTGGTCCCCCACAGGAAGGAGGGCCTCCACAGCTGTCTGTCAGGCCAGCCAGGGAAAGGGGCCGCTTCCTCCTCCTCCCCCAGTGTCTGCTGTTTCACAGCCTCTCTCGCAGCTACTCCGAGTGCTGCTGGAAGCCCTGCTCCCAAAGTCCTTTGGATTCGGCTGCCTGTCCCCAGCCCTCAGGGGAGCAGGCTCAGTGAGGCTCAAGCTTTCCGTGGGATTCAGGCAGTAGCCTAGGCTGGGGCAGAGCCTTTCTTACACGAAATGAAGAAGAATCCTAACCCCAGGAAGGAGTATAGGAGGCCCAGGCAGTGCTGGGACTCTGCTTCCTTCTGCCAGCTCTGGATTTCAGAGAAGGAGAGCTTAAGTCACAGGGAGGCCAGGGATTGGGAACCACCCCTCCTTTGCCCTTTTCCCTGTAGCTCTGAGCCTGATGGAGGCAAGTCCTTCCTAAGTGCTGGGGCCGTGGGCTGGAGCCTCAGCAGTCCAGGTCCATGAGACTAAGCTCCCAAGATATAGGAAGGAGGAGGTTGCTGCCATTTGTCAGGTGGCAAAGGGAGACAAGGCATGTCAGGCCATGGAAACAGGAGATGCCAAGGCCAGGAAGTGAGGAAGAACTTGTCAGCCCAGGGGCAGGCAGTCTAGTTGGAAAAGAAGGTATGTGTGAGATCAGGGAGAGGGCTGGAGAATAGTTCAGGACCCAAGCCATGGGAACAAGCACAATGACCTTCCTGTTAGCCTGTCCACATCCCAGCAGTGCCTGGGAACTGATAAAAGCATCTTCTACTTGGCAAGTTCTTGGCTTTGTAACACATGATCTCCTTTAAATCTTTCAGCCTCCCGGGGAGGCAGAGCTTGCTGTACTCATTTTGTAGAATGGAGTGAAGGTTCAGAAAGATGAAGCGATCTGTCCCAAGCTAGTCAGCTAGAAGGGTTTGTCACAGCATTCCTATCCAGGCTACTTTCTGATGTGCTCTCCCAATACTCACAATCATGCCCAAGGATTGGATCTTTCAGGAGCCACACCTTATTCACCATGCAGCTTCACTCAGGCATCTTGTGTAAGGGCAGGTGTTCACCCGTCGGGGCTCATGCCCTAGAGGGAGCTTTGGTGGACCTCACCAAACCTCCATTCTTCTGCCCTGCTCCTCCTCATTTACTAGGGAGAGGAAATGTCAGAGTCTCCAGGATGAGGAGCCCAGAGGACCAAGCAAAAATCTGCCAAGTGCCAGACCCCTTTTGTGACACCTGCAGGAGGATCTCTGGTGCTTCTGGAAGTCTCCATTCCACTGCAGGTTCCTGAAGACCTGACTTGGAGAATTCCCCACATCTGCGGTCAATGTGCATCTGTTCCCATCCCGCCTTGTTCTTGGGATGCCAGCTCTGCTCTGGGGCCTGTCCAGACTTTCCAGAGGTGCAAGTGGTGACACTGGCAACACAAAAAATTTCTATCATGGAAGGCTGACTTTGATGAATTCTTTTTTTAAATCAAAGTATAGTTGATTTATAATGGTGTGTTAGTTTCTGGTGCACAGCAAAGTGATCCAGATATATATATATGAATGCATGCATGCTAAATCACTTCAGTCACGGCCAACTCTTTGCAGTGCTATGAACCATAGCTCACCAGGCTCCTCTGTCTGTGGGATTCTCCAGGCAAGAATACTGACGTGGGTTGCCATGCCCTCCTCCACATATATATACATATATTCTTTTTAAAATATTTTTTTCCATTATAGTTTATTACAAGATATTGAATATAGTTCTCTATGCCATACCAATAGGACCGTGTTGTTTATCTATTTTATCTGTAGTAGTTTGTATCTGCTAATCCCAAATTCCTAAACTGATGCCTCCTCCACCTCGTTTCCCCTTTGGTAACCTAAGTTTGCTTCTATGTCTGTGAGTCTGTTTCATAAAAAGTTCATCATATTTTAGATCCCACATATAAGTGATATCAAATGGTATTTGTCTCTGTCTGACTTACTTCACTTATGATAATCTCTAGGTTCATCCATGTTGCTGCTACTGGCATGATTTCATTCACTTTTATGGCTGAGTAACGGAGCCTGGTGGGCTTCCGTCTATGGGGTCGCACAGAGTTGGTCATGACTGAAGCAACTTAGCAGCAGCAGCAGCAGCAGCAACATTCCATTGTATATATACACCTCACCTTTATCCATTCATCTGTTGATGGACATTTAGGTTGCTTCCATGTCTTGACTATTGGAAACAGTGCTGCTATGAACATTGGAGTGCATCTAACCTTGATGGATTCTTGAGTCCCCATCACTCCCACAGTGAGCAGGTAGAGGCTATTCCCCTGCGCTGCTTGGCTGTGCCACCCCATGGAACAAAGTCATTGGCAGGCCCAATGTTTGCCTCTTAAACTTCCTTGGGTCACCCAATGGAGTGAGATCAAATGGGATAATAAGACAAGCTGACATCTACTGATTACTTAATTATGCACCAGGTACTATTCTGAGAGCTTTATTGGGATGAACTCATTTAATACAACTATATAGTAACTATGACATTACTCCTATTATCATCCCCATTTTACAGACAGCAGAAACACAGACAGTTTAAGCAACATGCTCAAAGCCACACAGCCAGCAAGCAGCAGAGAACTCCTGCTCTCACCCATTACGCTATCATGCCTTTTAAGGTGAGAGGGACTGGGATGAAGAGTGATGTTCAAAGAAGACAACTTTTGGCCTTCTTTGTAACATTTTACAAGGAGATCAGATTCACTATTAGCTGCATGATTTAAAAAAAAAATCCGAAAGGAAAATAAAATTAAGCTAAAAACCTGGGACAATTGGTGAAATTTGAACATGTTCTGGAGATGAGATAAAATCCTTATACCCATGCCATTTTGCAAAGTTTGATAATGCAAATGAATATCTTTGTATAAATTATGACTGAGGAATTTAGGGGCAAAAGGCTATCACATCTGCAACTTTCTTTCATATAGCTTGGAAAACAGATATGCAGAGTGAGAGAAAATGCACAAAGTATAAAGGCACTGGGTCAGCGTGCTATAAAGGAGGTCTTTGTACTATTCTTGAAACTTTTCTGTACATTTGAAATTATATCAAAATAAAAGTTACTGAAAGGATCTCTGCCATGCAGGATGGGTTTGGTATCAGATGCTATTCCTAGGATAAGTTTAGAGGCCTTGTGAGAAGAAGGTGGGTCTGAAGTGGCCTGGGAGCAAATACTCTCTGGCTGGGTCCTCTGGCTTCATCCCCGGGAACTCCCTTCCGTGGCTCAGTCCCCTTCCCTCCTCTCCTCCAGCCTCCATTTGCTTCTGGCTTCTTTTCTTCCCCTTTCCCACCATCTGGCTGCCTCCAACCTCTCGGCCTGGAGTTCCTCCCAAATTTCCCCACTGCCTTCTGAGCCAGGAAGGGAAGTATCACTGGCTCTCTAGGTGGAAGGCACTGGCAGCCCATATACTCCTCCAAGCCCTTCATGACCTCTCAGAGAATATAGCCTGTGCCTGAGGCTGTCAGGGTGACCCCACTCTTGGCTCAGGCTGGTTGAAGAGAAGGGATTGGGGCCTGTGTCCTTCAGAGGATGTCACCAGCTGAGAGCCTGGAATTCTTGTTCCCAAAAGAAGTGGTTGTGCCACATTGGGTGAGGACCCTGCCTGGGAGGCTGCTCTCCCTGAGGAGCCAGTGGTCTGGGCGGGGTGTTTGGCTGCTATTGGGCTCCCACCAAGAGGAAAAGGCACGCCCTGGAAACTATGGTGCCTGCCACTAAGGAACTGCACTGAGCAGGAGCTGCTGAATGGTAGCGTCTCTCCCTGGGTCCTTATCTCGAAGGGAACCCAGTTGTGTATTAAGCTGGCCTCCCAGGAAAGCCCTTTGCTGATGGGCCTGACTCTGGTCTGCACTCTACCTGCCTGGACTCTGGTCTTCTAGAAAATTCCTCAGCTAGCCAAACTAATTTCCAAAAATCCCATGTGAGGGTGGCCTGGGGGATTTTTTGTCCACATGTCCCGAGAAGGCTGCCACATGTTCTGGCCTTGCCTCTCATTTGTGTTGGTCCCATATTTCTCCAACTAGGGAGCTTCGCCGGGGAAGGCAATGGCACCCCACCCCAGTACTCTTGCCTGGAAAATCCAATGGACGGAGTAGCCTGGTGGGCTGCAGTCCATGGGGTCGCTAACAGTCGGACAGACTGAGCGACTTCACTTTCACTTTTCTCTTTCATGCATTGGAGAAGGAAATGACAACCCACTCCAGTATTCTTGCCTGGAGAATCCCAGGGATGGGGGAGCCTGGTGGGCTGCCGTCTATGGGGTCACACAGAGTCAGACACGACTGAAGTGACTTATCAGCAGCAGCAGGGAGCTTCGCAGGTGGTGCTAGTGATAAGCCAATGCAGAATATGTAAGAGACATGGGTTTGATTCCTGGGTCAGAAAGATTCCCCTGGAGGAGTGCATGGCAACCCACTCCAGTATTCTTGCCTGGGAAATCCCATGGATAGAGGAGCCTGGTGGGCTACTGTCCATGGGGTTGAAAAGAGTCAGACATGACTGAACGACTTAGCATGCATGCAGGTACTAAGTCATCTGCACAGGTACAGGCATTTGGGTTCATCTGGCCAGAAATGAACTGGCTCCATGCCAGGCAGTGTGGCAGAGCAGGTGAGCAGATGGACTCTGGAGCAGCCTGCTGTCCAGGCTGTCTGGGTTGATTCCTGGCTCTGGTATTTGCTAGCTGTGTGACCTTGCACTGGTTACTTCACTTCTCTGTGCTTTGCTTTCCCTCTGTGGATGCACAGAGTTAGTATGCTGCACATGTCGAGGTGCTCCAGACGAGGCCTGCTGCATGCTCAGTGCCACCCTCCTCACTATGGCTGCTGAGGTCCTCCCAGGACTGGGTACACCCCTGGGGGCAGCTTCATTTTAAAAAATTTGTATTTATTTAACTTTTTAATTGACGTATAGTTTTACATTGTGTTAGTTTCTAGTATACAGCAATAGTTAGACATATATATCTATCCTTTTTCTTAATCTTTCCCATTATGGTTTATTACAAGATATTGAATATAGTTCCCTGTGTTATACAGTAGGACCTTGTTGTTTATCTATTTTATAAATAGAGTTTGTATCTGCTAATACCAAACTCCCTCCCCCCCTCATTTCCCACTTCAGTAATGGTAAGTTTGTTTTTATGTTCGGGGCCAGCTTCATTTGCATTGAGGTACTGCACACCCCAAACTGGAAAGTGTAAGCCTTGGTCCTGAGTTGCTGAATTGGTCAGAGCGCTGACATCTTTGTCTGTGGGCCCAAATGACAGTTTGATCCCAGTGCCCAGGTCTTCTGGTGATGGGGTGAGAGTTTCCTTCTAGATGCAGAGGGGACTAGGTGTAGAAGCTGAGCCTTGCTCTGGACTAGGGACGTAAAAGGAGCTTGAGGAGACACCAAATTGAAAACATGCTTTCCCTTGCGATACCCACAAGTTCCTCACTCACAGAATATCATGTCAATTACCGACTTGGCCAAAATGTCTGTTGATGAGGGGACAGACAACAACAACAACAGTACTGACCAGTAATGCTTATATAGCACTTATCATGCCATTTGAAGCACCTTTACACACACATATCCTAACAACTCTTTGAGAGATTCTATTTTTATTCCTATTTTAAAGGTGAGGGAATAGACTCAAATCGGTGAAGTAACTCATATGAGGTGAAACAGCTGGTAAGTGACAGAGCTAGGCTTTCAAACCCAGCAGTCTGGCTTCAAAATCCACACTCTTAACAACTCTGCTCTACTGTCTTGAGTTTGAAAAGGCTATTACATGATTTTAAGAGAAGCAGAGGCTCCTGAAGCTGAGCTGCAGCTGGGCCTGGGATGAATGTGCAGCTCAATACGCAAATCCTAAACCTCAACCAAGGTTCCAGAGTGGCGAGGCCAATGTGGGGGCTGCTGCAGAAACGAAGGCAGGGCCCCTCCTGCGACAACAGAGGCTCCTCAGGCATATTTCACAGCCAGTGTCAGAAGGGAAGTGAAGGACAGGAGTCTGGAACGCGAGGTAGTTACCATGGAAACCCACAGTGTGGTAAAGCTCCAAGCTCAGATGAGCCTGTCTGGGTCTATAAAAAACAACAACAACAACAACAATTGATATATATATTTTTAATTCTAGACTTTTTTTAAGAGAAGGGCTTAGAACAAACCCTCTGTGAAATTCAGATGAATTTTTAGCATATTTGCTAGTGACTGCAGTCTTTCATATAACTACCCAGAGGATTTATAAACTACTATAGTGGCTCAGCTGGTAAAGAACCTGCTTACCAATGCAGAAGACACAAGAGATGCAGGTTCAGTCCTTGAGGCCAGAAGGTCCCCTGGAGGAGGAAATGGCAACCTACTCTGGTGTTCCTGCCTGGAGAATCCCATGGACAGAGGAGCCTGGTGGGTTAGAGTTCATAGGCTCGCAAAGAGTCAGACACGGCTGAGCATACATGCTCATGCACAGTGGTGTATAGGGTAGCTAGAGAGGTGCTTGCATGTGAAGAGGCATAGGATAAGATGGTTGAGGAGAATGGGTGTGAGGAGACAGTTTGGGGCAGGTAGGTGTGAGGAGACAAGTTAAAGGGAGGGATAGTGTTCGCTGAAGTGTGAGTAGCAGGGGTGGCAGGGCAGGGCGAGAGAAGATGATTTACAGCTGGAATCTACAGCACTGATCGGCCACCCCAGCCCAGTCTGCCTCTCCTGGATTTCCATTCATCTTTGCTGTGAGGATGGCATCCATTGTGGCTCCTGAGCTGGTCCCCTACCCTCATGGCAGGTCTGGGAAGTTTGGCATGAAAGGGGTCTGTTTAGCTTCTTTGAACTCCAAATTAGTGACAAGGAAACTTCACTTTCTCACATAATACCTGTTCCCATTCCTGCTATTGTTATCCCCAAACGCGAGTTATCTGTAGGATGCACTTTGGCAAATACCAGTACAGAGAATGGACGCTGTTCTCTTGGCCTGCTTTCAAAGCCCTCTGTGATCTGGCCTCAGCCTCCTGTGCAGCCTGATTCTCCTCTCTGCTTTGTGTATCCTATATGGTAACCAAACTGAGCCCCACACTGTTGCAAGCATACCCCAAGTTTTCATGCTTGGTTGGTCTCTACCTGAGGCCTGCCCACTGTCTAGGACTCAGAGGTACAGCTCAGACAGGAAGGCATTACAGAGTCCCTTTATCTGGACAACATGGCTCTGCCCTGAGGGCCCTAGGTGATAAGGCTGACGGAAAGGAGAGGTGAGAAGACCCAAGGCAAGAAGTAGGAGGTTTCAGTACCCTCTGCCTACCTTCCAAAGATAGAAGTGGGTTGAAATTCTTCTGTGAGGCAGGTCTCTGACTAAAAGTGTCCTTGGTCATCTGATCTCTCTCCTCCAGGCTTCTTCCCCTTGGAACCACTCACTTCACTGGGAATCATTGAACAAGTACAGAAAGACCAAGACAGGCTCAGGAAGACCTCAGCAGGAGTCCTACTGAGGACAGGAACTGTGCAGCATGGTAGTAGTAAATGGGCTTTGTTTGGTGTCTGACAGGCCTGGGTTTCAATCTCGTATTGGCCACTCAACAGCTATATGATTTGGGTAAATCATTTCGCTTTCCTAACCTCAGTTTCCACATCTGCAAAGTGGAGATGATATCTACCTCATATGAAAAGGACGAAATGTTTGTTTAAAGGATTACATGAAACAAATTTAGGAAAATCACCTGGTGAAACACCTGGCCTCTTTGACAACCACTTTAAAGTAGCCACCGCATCCCTTTCTGTCCCTTTCAGTTCAGTTCAGTCACTCAGTCATGTCCAACTCTTTGTGACCCCATGAACCGCAGCACGCCATGCCTCCCTGTCCATCACCAACTCCCAGAGTTTATCCAGACTCATGTCCACTGAGTTGGTGATGCCATCCAACCATCTCATCCTCTGTCATTCCCTTCTCCTCCTGCCTTCAATCCTTTCCACCATCAGGGTCTTTTCCAATGAGTTAGCTCATCGCATCAGGTGGCCAAAGTACTTCAACATCAGTCCTTCCAATGAACACCCAGGACTGATCCCCTTTAGGATGGACTGGTTGGATCTCCTTGCAGTCCAAGGAACTCTCAAGAGTCTTCTCCAACACCACAGTTCAAAAGCATCAATTCTTCAGTGCTCAGCTTTCTTTATAGTCCAACTCTCACATCCATACATGACCACTGGAAAAACCATAGCCTTGACTAGATGGACCTTTGTTGACAAAGTAATGTCTCTGCTTTTTAATATGCTGTCTAGGTTGGTCATAACTTTTCTTCCAAGGAGTATNGCATCAGGTGACCAGGGTATTGGAGTTTCAGCTTCAGCATCAGTCCTTCCAATGAACACCCAGGACTGATCTCCTTTAGGATGGACTGGTTGGATCTCCTTGCAGTCCAAGGAACTCTCAAGAGTCTTCTCCAACACCACAGTTCAAAAGCATCAATTCTTCAGTGCTCAGTTTTCTTTATAGTCCAACTCTCACATCCCATACATGACCACTGGAAAAACCATAGCCTTGACTACACGGACCTTTGTTGACAAAGTAATATCTCTGCTTTTTAATATGCTATCTAGGTTGGTCATAACTTTCCTTAAAATAGCATGCTAGTACATGGTAAGTATGCTATTTTAACTATATATAAAAAATTTCATTTTGAATAAAAATCTTCCTCAAAAGGGATGCGTGCACGTTTTTGTGTACAAGCACTTGGCCTTTCATTCTTATCATTGACCATTCTCAAATTTAGGAGGCAAGAAAATGACTGCAAGAAGGCAGGTATCACATAGAGTAATAGTCCATCCTATGAAATCATTTATGGTCTCCCTACTTGTCAATCTTGTGCACGGGGTGGGAGAGTTATTAACAACTGGAAACCATGAATGCCCCATTCTTCTTTAAAGCTTTGAAGATCCCCAGAGGCTTGGACAGATTCAGGCATGCCCCAGTCCATGAGCAGTCTAGATTCATGGCATAGGCCCAACTGTGTACTTTTGTTTTCTAGTGTGACCTATTATCCTGGTTTGTCCAAGATAATCCCAGGTTTAGCACTGAAAATGGGGTGGTGGTTCAGATGGCAAAGAATCTGCCTGCAATGCAGGAGACCCAGGTTTGATCCCTGGGTCTGGAAGATTCCCTGGAGAAAGAAATGGCTACTCACTCCAGTATCGCCTGGAGAATTCCATGGACAGAGGAGCCTGATGGGCTACAGTCCACAGGATGGCAAAGAGTCAGACACAACTGAGTGACTGACACCTTCACTTTCATCAGTTTCCACAAAGAAACGAACTGGTATTCTCACGTGCTTGTGTGCTAAGTCACTTTAATCATGTCCAACTCTTTGCAACCCCATTGACTGTAGCCCTCCAGGCTCCTCTGTCCATGGGATTCTCCAGGCAAGAATACTGGAGTGGTTGCCATTTCCTTCTCCATGATTCTCATAGGGATTGTTTTTAATCTATATACCAATTTGGGGAATATTGCTATATTAACAATATTAAGTCTTCCAATTAATGAACATGGGATTTTTTNCCCTCCAGGCTCCTCTGTCCATGGGATTCTCCAGGCAAGAATACTGGAGTGGTTGCCATTTCCTTCTCCATGATTCTCATAGGGATTGTTTTTAATCTATATACCAATTTGGGGAATATTGCTATATTAACAATATTAAGTCTTCCAATTAATGAACATGGGATTTTTTCAGTTGTTTAGACATTGTTTAATTTCTTTCAGCAATCATTGATAGTGTTTAGGGAATTAATTTTATTACTCTTTTGTTAAATATATTCCAAAATGTTGTTAAAATACTTTTGATGACATTGTAAACAAAATTTTAAAATTTTATTCTTAGATTCTTCATTGCAGTATAGATATTGACTTTTTTTGTATATTGATCCTGCATCCTGCAATTGTGATGATCTCATTACACCAATAGTTTTTTAGTAGATTATTTAGGATTTTCTGTATACAAGATCATGTCATCTGCAAGTAGGGATTGTTTTGTTTCTTTCAATTTGGAATTTTATATTTTATTTCTATTATATGTGTTAAAATGAATTTCTTGGTGGATTACCTGGGAATTACAATTAATAATATCTTAACTTTGGCCACCTCATGAAAAGAGTTGACTCATT
>SJYX01006669.1:40803-61636 GCA_006410675.1 Oreotragus oreotragus | reverse complement strand
ACCAGGCTCCCCCGTCCCTGGGATTCTCCAGGCAAGAACACTGGAGTGGGTTGCCATTTCCTTCTCCAATGCATGAAAGTGAAAGTGAAGTTGCTCAGTCATGTTCGACTCTTAGCGACCCCATGGACTGCAGCCCACCAGGCTCCTCCGTCCATGGGATTTTCCAGGCAAGAGTACTGGAGTGGGGTGCCATTGCCTTCTCCCTCTATCTCTCTCTTATAAGGACAATTGTGATGGCATTTAGGACCCACTCAGATAATCCAGGATTGATTCCTCATCTCAAGATCTTTAACTTAATTATATCTGTCAAGACCTTGTTTCCAAACAGGATGACACTTAACAGGTTCTGGGGCCTAAGCCTGGACAGAACCAGTCACTGTCTCCTCTATTTCCCACAACTCCTCTACTATTTTGAGGAATGGTGAGCTGAGAAAAATGGGTTTTTAGAAAGGATAGAAGTGAATATGGGAGTAGAGCACAGGAAGAAACAACTTGAAAACATAAAAGGATACTATAATTGTCAGGCTCTCCTCAGGGTGGAAGAATGAGGCTGAATATTGACCAAGATCTCCCTGCTGATTCTTTTTGTGTGTCAAGGACTAGGACCCACTGTGTACAAAGACATGGAGAGGTAATTACGCCAGATAGAGAGTGATGACCGCGCTGTACTTATTTAATTAGGCCAGGGAGGGCGTCTGGGTATGGGTAGTTTTCAAGAGCTCTCCAGGGAATTGTAATGAGTACCCAGAGTGGAAAACCACTTGGACAATAGTGTCTGTATGATGAGAATGTAAAAATAGAGCTGTTAGTGAATATTATCTATAAGAATAGTAACAAGGTTCATAATGTTGACATCCATAAGTAACCCTCTTGACCTTCTCAGGGAGATAACAAGGAAAGTGCCAGGAACATTGGCTGCCTCTGTAGGGGGAGGGTGGGGAGATGCTCAATAAGTGTGAGGGACAGAGGCAAGGCAGAAAGTGTCTCTGGAGCTACAGATGTGTGGGAACCTCAGCCCCCAGCCAGAGTCTACAGGACCAGGGCTGGCGGGACAAAGGGACCCAGCAGAGAGCTGCAAGAGGTTGCGCGAAAGAAAGAGGAGGTGGTGTTTATTTAATCAAAGAAGGGAAAACCCTTGGTCTGGGCCCACTGGTCAGCAACGTCTATTCCCTTCTGGCCCAGCTGGAGGAGGCAACTCTGCCACAGCTGCTGAGGCTGAGGCTGGGAGGTCTTCAGCAACCCTGCTGACTCTCTGAATGAGAAGTTGGCCTTTAGGATGGGCCAAGTGTTTTTGGTACCAAAGTATTAAATGGAACTTTGAGGTTTAAGCTAACTGGTATGAGGCTTTATAATGATGGATGAAACCTTTTTGATGTTGGTGCTTCCAAAAAGGAATACTTCCTTTCTTCATGGGGGTCTTTTTGAAAACATTAAAAAATTTTAATATTGGAATATAGTGAATTAACACTCCGTGGGGTCTTATCCAGGGCTTTTCTGTCCACTATCTCCTTAATCCCCTAGCTCTCTGAGGAAATAAGCCAGGCAGGCATTATTGCTAGTTTTTCCTCGTTTAAAAAATTGTGGTAAAATACACATCACAAGGGGCTTCCCTGGTGGCTCAGACAGTAAAGAATCTGCCTGCAATGCGGGAGACCCAGATTTGATCCCTGGGTCGGGAAGATCTCCTGGAGAAAGGAATTATAGTATTCTTGTATTCCAGTATTCTTGCCTGGAGAATTTCATGGACAGGGGAGCCTGGTGGGCTATAGTCCATGGGGTTGTAAAGAGTCAGACACGATTGAGTGACTAACATTAATTAACTATACATCACATAAAGCTTAGTATTTTAACCTTTGTTGGGGACAAGGAATTATAGATACATTTTTATGATAGGTAATAGATTCTTCACATATAGAATATCACATTTAGCCTCAAAATCCCAAATTATTTCAGTCTACTGAAAGCATAAGATGGTGGCTTTGAAGCTGTCTTTTGTAAACTTCAAAGTTCTAACTTATTTTGAATAATTATAAATATCAAGGGGCTTCCCTGGCAGCTCAGTCAGTAAAGAATCTGCCTGCAATGAGGGAGACCTGGGTTTGATCCCTGGGTTAGGAAGATCCACTGGAGGAGGGGATGGCCACCTACTCCAGCAGTCTTGCCTGGAGAATCCCCGTGGACAGAGGAGCTTGGAGGACTACAATCCATGGGGTCACAAAGAGTTGGACATGACTGAGCGACTAAGCACGGCACAGCACATAAATATCAGGAAGAATGCTCTATTTATTGCATTTGATGTCTGACTCTCAGCCTTCTCCCATAGTGATGGGATAGAGTAAGAACTATATGTCAACATGGATTTAGACTCTTTGTTTTGAGTCACTTAATTTAGACATATTATTTCAACATGGACTTCTTTAGTGACTCAGAGGGTAAAGCATCTGCCTACAATGTGGGAGACCTGGGTTCGATCCCTGGGTCAGGAAGATCTCCTGGAAAAGGAAATGGCGACCCACTCCAGTACTCCTGCTTGGAAAATCCCATGGATGGAGGAGCCTGGTAGGTTACAGTCCACAGGGTCATAAAGAGTCGGACACGACTGAGCGACTTCACGTCATTTTAACTTCAGTGCTTTTACTTGGGCAGCTGGCATGCAACTTTTAAAAACTGGCAAAATACACATAAAGTTTACTCTCTTAATTATTTCTGGGTACAGTTCAGTGGCATTAAGTATATTTGAAGTATTTTACAACCATCACTACTATCTCCAGAGCTCTTTTCATCTTTCTCAACTGAAATTGTTCTCATGAAACACTAACTCCCATTCCCCTCTCTCTCTAGCCCCTGGCAACTACCATTCTACTTTCTGCTTCTATGCATTTGACTACTCTATGTACCTCATGTAAGTGGAGCCATATAGTATTTGTCCTTTCTTGACTCGTTTATTCCACTTAACATAATATTTTCAAGGTTCATTCATGTTATAACATGTGGCAAGACTTTCTTTTTAAGGCTGAATAATATTCTGTTGTATGGATATATCATGTTTTATTTATCCATTCATCCATCAGTGGACATTTTGGTCTTTTCCATCTTTTGGCTATCGTGAATAATGTCGCTATGAACAAAGATTATTATTATTTTGCAGGAAAAGAAAGTGAGGTTCAGAAATGATGATATAGCAAATAAGTGGTAGGATCAAGATTCAAATGCTGACTTGGCCAAAATCCATACCCATTGTCTGGTCTAGTGAAAGTGAAAGTGGCTCAGGCGTGTCTGCCTCTTTGTGTCCCCATGGTCTGTATGGTCCATGGAATTCTCCAGGCCAGAATGCTGGAGTAGGTAGCTGTTTCCTTCTCCAGGGGATCTTCCCAACCCAGGGATCAAACCCAGGTCTCCCACACTGCAGGCAGATTCTNTGAAAGTGAAAGTGGCTCAGGCGTGTCTGCCTCTTTGTGTCCCCATGGTCTGTATGGTCCATGGAATTCTCCAGGCCAGAATGCTGGAGTAGGTAGCTGTTTCCTTCTCCAGGGGATCTTCCCAACCCAGGGATCAAACCCAGGTCTCCCACACTGCAGGCAGATTCTTTACCAGCTGAGCCATCAGGGAAGCCCTGGTGGCTTTTGTCTGGGCTAGACAGCCTCCAAGACACAGTTGCCCTGCTCTCCCTCTCCACCCTTCCACCTCCAGCAGCACTTAGTACCCTGCAAGCTGGCAATTCACACTCCCTGGAAGCTTGGAACAGGCCCACATAGCAAAGACTCTCATGGAGAATGAGAGTCTCATGGAGAATGAGGGGCTTTAGCTTTCACACACCCCAGGGGCCAAGTGGCTAGACTTTTTTGCTTGGGCGACATTTGTGCCTGTTTCTTACCAAAAGGAAGATGTTGAGGTCTCTCCTTTCCTAGTCTGTGTCCTGCCTCCCAGGGCACCCTGACACTCTGGTCTCCTATAGGGCACACTTATCCTTGAACAAACATCACCACTAAGACCCCAGGAAGAGCTGGAAGAAGAGACTGGAAAGTTCCTGCCTGGAGTTTTCTGTCTCGGTTAGGTCTGAGAAACAAGTCTATTACAAGCTGTATGGCCTTCACTTCTTTCATCCTCCAGCTGCTATCGACATTTAGAAAGGAAATACCTCATCAAAGCTTTGCATGACACTTCTGAAAACACCTCTGCATCTAAGCATGTGGGAAAATCCCTGAAGGTAACCCTGTCTTTATGCTTGCTTCTAAGGACAGCCAGCCCCTCCAATAAGCACAAAAGATAGAGGAATCAAAATTCCTTAAGGACGGACATTAAACCTTCAAGGTATTTCAGCCACAAGTCACACTCTGTTTTGTGTTTCAGCTATGCTGTAACCCAGGCAGTCACCTCACCAGGAGTGTGGGAAGGAAGAGAAGAAGCAAACCACACAATCCAGGGAATCCAAGTGTCACAGCTGGCGCGGGAGAGAAGCAGGCTGTAGCTTGGGCAGCTGGTGGTTATGGCAGACTCTGTTGGTTTCTATTTGACAGCCACGTCCCTCCCTTTCTTTCCCACAAGGGAGCCTTTCTCCCACAAAAGAGGTTGGAAATGCCAGGTACTCAGTTTCCCAGCCTCCTTTACAGATAGGAATGGTCATATACAATGACTAATATTGGTTATGGCAGACTCTGTTGGTTTCTATTTGACAGCCACGTCCCTCCCTTTCTTTCCCACAAGGGAGCCTTTCTCCCACAAAAGAGGTTGGAAATGCCAGGTACTCAGTTTCCCAGCCTCCTTTACAGATAGGAATGGTCATATACAATGACTAATATCTGAACCGTGGTACATAAGGGGAAATCAGCTAGAAGGTTTCAGTAAAAGGGTTCTCTGTCTTAGAGAAATTGGTGAGGTCTGTTCCTCCTGTAGCTTCTCGTCTTTTGATATGGCTGTGTGAAGCAGCCATCTTACAGTTACGACAAACCCGAGGACAAATGTCAACATGCTTAGCAAATTGGAAGGATAGGAAATGTCTGGGGTCCTTGATGAAGCCTTTGTGCTCCTGAATAATCCCCGAGCCTACTCTGGGTTTATGAAGTGAGATGAAAAAGTCCCTATCTTGTTTTACATGCAGCCAAAAACTTCATCACTTGCACAGTATCTCAGAATTGCTGCTGCTGCTGCTGCTAAGTCACTTCAGTCGTGTCCGACTCTGTGTGACCCCATAGACGGCAGCCCACCAGGCTCCCCCGTCCCTGGGATTCTCCAGGCAAGAACACTGGAGTGGGTTGCCATTTCCTTCTCCAATGCATGAAAGAGAAAAGTGAGAGTGGAGTCGCTCAGTCTGTCCGACTGTTAGTGACCCCATGGACTGCAGCCCACCAGGCTACTCCGTCCATTGGATTTTCCAGGCAAGAGTACTGGGCTGGGGTGCCACTGCCTTGGGAAAGCAGAGGTCAGTTTGTATCAAGTGAGGCAAAGGGCATGAGGCTGGGGCCAGAGTCCATGTTGCCCAAGTTTGTGCCTGAAGTGAGGAAGGCTCAGGCTCCACCTCTTGTAGCCAATTAAGAGATAGCCTAGGAAAGAGAGCTACTGATAGGACCTAGGTCTGTGAGCGCAGGCAAGACTAGGCTATCCGGTGACAACAGCAAAAATATCCAAACTTCAGAGGGTTAACCAAACAGAACTTTATTTCCCACTCACATTAGATGTGCAGCACATGCTGACCATGGCTTGGCTCACCATAGCCACTCAAGAACCCAGGCTGAGGGTGGTCCCATCCCAGCCCCTGCTCTCATGGTTCCCGCAGCCATGGGATGAGAATGAGGTGAACTGCAAACTGTCTCCTAAAACTTCATTGGCCAAGGCAAGCCACACAACCGCACCTAACTTCAGTGGGGGACAGGATGTGCAGTTCAGCCATGAGCCTGAAGGAGGACCCATTTGTAGACCTGGCTGCCTTTAGCACTCGTCTCTAGTCAAGGCTTGGTTTTTAGATGGATTGGAGGGCAAGGGGAAGATACTGATTTCTCAGGGTCCGTGTGGCCAGGGCCAGAGGTGGGCCATCTCTTCTACCCACCCTCTAACATCCAAGTATAGAAGCAAACCTGATACCAGTCTTGCCCAGTGCTGTCTTAGAGCCCCTCGGGATGGAAACTGTTACACTGGAAACAACGTCAGGACATTAAAAAAGCATTGTTTTCTTCTGTCAGGCTGTATTTATTCCCTATTGCTGCTGTAACAAATTATTATTAGTGGCTTAAAATAACATAAATGTATTCTCTTACAGTTCTGGATGAACTGTAAGAAATGGGTCTCACTGGACTAAAATCAAGGTACCGGCAGGACTGCACTCCTTCTGGAAGCTCTAGGGAAGAATTGGTTTCCTTGCCTTTGCCAGCTTCTAGACACTGGCTGCATTTCTTGGCTCACAATCTATTCCTCATCTTCAAAGCTTGGCAACGTCAGGCTGAGTCCTCAGGCTACCATCTCTCTGGTTCTTTCACTCTGGCTCCCTCTTCCACTTACAAGGACCCTTGTGATTATATTGGCCCACCCAGGTAATGCAGGAGAATCTTCTCATCTCAAAGCCAGCTGATTAGCAACCATAATTCCATCTGCAATCCTTAATTACCCTTTGATGTGTAATATTAATATAACATATTCACAAGTTCTGGGATTAGGATGTGAGCATCTTTGATGGGGTGGGGAAGAAAGAAGCCTCCATCCTAGGAACAAAAGTGTCAACATCATCTGGGAGATGCCCCATGAATATGTGGGGCTATAGCCCCATTTAAGTGTTTTAAAGTTAGATCGGACATTGCCATTTTCACATTATTTTTAAACCATAAGCTCTAAGATTGCTTTACTCTGATATTAGATCAGTTTTAATAAACCTACTCAGCAGTGAATTAGTTCATCCTTTTAGGTGTCATAGGCTGAAGGCTGCGTTTTTCCTTCTTGTATTTTCCTCTTTCTTCCCACAACCCACCAAAATGAAGTCAGCTCTGAACTTTACTGTCTCAGGAGAGGTACATAGCCTGGTAGTGGGAGGAGAGAGAGAACTGTGGGTCTCTAGGCCCTGCTTCCTAGTAGTGCTCTGAGGAGCTGGTAATTCTCCAGAGCGGAGTGCTCTCCCCTTCAACCAGTTCATCCAGAAATACCAGGGCTCCCAGCTGTCTGGAAGATTTCCTCAGCTTTCTACAAGAGCAGCAATGGGCAGGGGGCAATGAGGACAATTAGTGGCTTGGTAGCAACTTACATACTATGGATGATTGATGACCAGATGGGGCTCCCTTAGATGTCTGGCACTGTGGAAATTTCCAAGATCTAGTCTTGGTCTCAGGGAGGCAGGAACTGCAAGAATGACTCAGGTAGAATTTCCCAACCCTCTACTGAGATGGGGTGAAGAATCGAAATTAAGTTGATTTAGAAAAACAATAAAAAGAAGTACTATTTCTTGTAAGAAGGAAACATACTTTTCAGTCTGCCGAGGAGCTTGGGTGCAGTGGGAGTGAAGGCAAAAGGGAGCCACCCAATTGCTTGGGAAATCACATGCTTAAAATGAAGGTTTTAGTTTTCTTTATCCACAATCAGAAAATGCAATCTCTTCTATGGAGCATTTTATATGAAACAGCATTATAGGAAGACTGAGAGAATAGAAAACAGTTGGGGTACCCTTAATGAGCATCACCTACATAAAATTTTCCAGCCTTTCTGGAGAGCAATTGGGTAGTATCCAGAAAACAGATGCATCTTCTTTGAATCAGCAACCCCAGCAGAACAACTGCTCAAAAATCTATGTATGAGGATATTCTCAAATAGATTTCCTCCTCTCTAGCCTTCCTCCCAGGGCTCAAGCTGGCATCTCTCACCTGGCCCAGTATAACAGACTCCTATCTGATTTCCCAGTGCCCAGTTCTGCCTCTCTATGGAAAGGCTGCTCAGAAGACAAACCTAATCATATACTTCCCTGTTTAGAAACTCCATGATGGTCTTCTCCACTACCTTCTGTACACAGGCCAATGCTCTAAGCTTGCCACACAAGGCCCCATTAACCTGGGTTGTTAACAGTGACCCCACTTTCCAAGCATGCTTCAAAGTTCATTCACCAAACCGATCAACAGGCCCTTTGTGCCTCTGTGCATGCTGTTCTTATCTGCTCTGCTCTAACTCAGTTGCCTCCTTACCCATTGAGAAGCTCTTCCTTTCAGAAGATGGTCTTGAATGCTCTCTGCAGTAGTAGGTGTCTCTCCCTTGGGCTCCCACAGTACTGTGTGCATCAGGAACGTACATTAGCACTCTGGGCTGTCATTTTAAAGACATTTCTTTGTCCTCCATGGATGAATTCTTTGGAAGTACAAGCTATGCTTGTTATCTCTATATTTCTGCCATTTAGTAAGATTCTCAATAGTTCTCTCTGAGGATACGGTTTCAAACTTGCACAGTTCCTCATTCTCCAAAGTCACCTCCCTTTGGTCTGTCACCTCAGGCTGGAGGGAGGGCTAGAGGTACTGGAGCTAGAGATTTCCCCAGTACCAGTGAGACGGTGGGGGGCAATAAAGTCTACTTTCCCTGAGATGGCTCAACAAAAGAACCCAATATCTGTCACTCTGTGTGATCATGGGCAAATCATAGTTTTCCAGACTGTTTCTTCTCAATAAAATGGACATAATAATAATGGCTACCTCTAGAGGCTGTTGTGAAGGTACTGATGGATGAAGTCATGTATTAAATGACTTCCAAAGGATCACTTTAGCTCAAAGTGGCACAGAAAAAGAGAGATTAAAAAATTAAGTCCCTAATTTAGGAACCTGATTCATACAGATGAAACCCTTCTTATTCCATTCCCACTGTTTCAAACTAAGCACATGCTTAATTCTGCCTTTACCTGTGGGACATTGTCCTCCTCTCTCCATGCTATCTTTTTTTTTGAAAAGAAATTTTTTTGGCTGCACCCTGTGGCATGTGAGATCTTAGATCCCAATCAGGGATTGAACCCGTGCCCCCTACAATGGGAGTATGGACCAGCAGGGAAGTCCCCATGCTATCTTTTAAATTCTATCTCCATGATAGAAAATTATCACATCTCTCCCATGACATGGTCAACTGGATATTGGAGCCAGAGATCTGGACTCCAATTTCAACTCTGCTGTGTCCTAGGTGCATGAATTGGGGCTGGCTACTTAACCTCTCAGTGCCCCAGTTTCTTGGTCTTCTATTTCCTAAGTATGTGATAAGGAGTAAATAAGACCATGTAACTTGTTCCTTTCATTTTCAATAATGTCCAAGCCTACTCTTATTCAGCCTCCCACATATTTAATCACACCTAGGATGTCTTCTTCATTCAACCAGAGTTTCATTTTCAAGATTTTAAACGTGGAAATCCACTTTTCTGAGTATAACCTCTGTTTCTTTCAGTTCTCTTTCTTCTACCAGAGTCAGTCTGTCTTCAGCTTGACTCCTGGCCCCTCAAGCCATCCTCATTCTCTCAGGCCACCTTGGTCTGGTCTCAGCCACCCCTCTGCCAAGTCAGAACCCTGTGTCTACCATGTCACCGTGCTTTCACCAGCTCCTTGTGCTTCCACACTCCTTTCTCTGGATGTTCTCTGGGCCTGGATAACTGTCTGCTTACTGTTTTAGTTTACAAATGTCCAAATTTGCAGGAGAGAGTGTTTTACTCCTATGCTATGGGAGTAGAGGACTCATCACTGAAAAGCCTGTCTGCTTCTCCTTGATCTTCTTTTGCCATGGCTGGGGAAAAATTGTCTCCTTTCATGCCAACAGTTTCCTCTGACAGGTACCCTGGCTCCTACCCCATATCGTCTCCTCAAGACCTTGCTCCAACAGTGATCCTTTGTATCATTCATTTACCTCTGCATTTGTTCTTTCTACATTTCCCTCCAGCATATGATATACTCAGATCTCTTCCATTCTGAAACCATCTTCTCGCCCTCCACTCCAGAGACCACCCTACCCTAGTCACTCCCAACATGAAATGTTTTCAGAGAATAGTCTACATGAGCTCCCCACCTGATCATAACCTACTTACTTGTTATGTGCTTCTGCCACTTTATTTTGTTGCCAACCCGACGACCACTAACAGTCTCCTAGCTGCCAAACTCAAATGGAAGTTGTCACTCTCTGTACAGCACTTGACACTCTGGCCTAGCTGTCTTTTTGAAGCACTCTCCTTTGTTGATCTTCGCTGCAGCTTTATTATGGTTTTCCCTCTGTCTATTCTCTTTATTACCTATCAGGCACTTCCTAGACACGACTCACTCAGTGAACACCTTTACTCTTATGATTTCAACCGGGCGTTTTCAGACTTTTTCTTAAAGGTCAGAGAGTAAACATTTTCAGTTTTGTGGGCCAAAAGGCAAAATCAAAGCAATTATGTAGGTACTTACATAAACATTTAAAATATAAAAATTGTTTTTAGTTCACAAGCTGTACAAAAGATGGTTGTGGGTTTGATTTGGTCAGTTGGCTATAACTGACCTTTGGCTTCAACCACCATCTCTGAGCAGAAAACTCCCCAATTGATACCTCCAGCTCCCACCCCTCTGGAGGGAACTTCTAGAGTTCCAGACTTGCGTTTCCAATTGCCTACAGAATATCTATACTTTGCTATCCCCCACACACCTCAAGTTCAATGTGTTTTTTAAAAAATCCATCTCCCCCAAATTGCTTCCTTTTCCTGAATTCACTATTTTTGTTAATGGTGTCATGATATCCTCAGTCACCCAGTCCAAAGGCTTTCACACAGAAGGAATCTTCTTATATGAGGAAAGTTTGCCATTTTGTTTTATTCAGGCTATCAACTGATTAGGTAAAACACACCCACATTAATGGGGGGCAGCCTGCTTTACTCAGTTGACTGACTGAAACATTAATCTCATGAAAAAGCACTCTACTGAAATACCCAGAGAAGAATATCTAGGCGCTCTGTGGACCAGTCAAGCTGACACATAAAATCTACCATCACAGATAGTATGGACTTCTTAACAATATTTAGTATTCCAGTCTGTGCACACAGATGCCTTTCCATTTATTTGTGTCTTTTTTAGTTTCTTTCAGCAATGTTTTGTAGTTTTCAGTGTGGAAGTCTTTTGACTCCTTACTTGAGTTTATTCCTCAGTATTTTATTCTTTTTTGATGCTATCATCAATGGAATTGTTTTATTAATTTCCTTTTCAAATTGTTCTTTGTTAGTGTATAGAAATACAAGTGAATTTTGTTTGCTGATTTTTCTGTCCTACAACTTTGTTGAATTTATTAGTTCTACAAGTTTTGTGTGTGTGAGAGAGTGTGTTTGTGTGTAATCTTTTGGGTTTTCCATGTACAAAATCATGCTATCTGCAAACAGAGATAATTTTACTTATTTCTGGTTTGGATGCCTTTTATTTCTTTTGCTTTCCTATCTGCTCTGCCTATGACTTTCAGTATGTTGAACAGTAATGGTGAGAGTGGGCTTCCTTGCCTTGTTCCTTACCTTAGAAGAAGAGATTTCAGGTTTTCACCACTGAGTATGATGTTCATTGTGGACTTTTCTATATGGCCTTTATTATGTTGAGGTAATTTCTTTCTACTCCTAGTTCTTTGAGTGTTTTTATCATGAAAGAGTGTTGAATTTTTTATGTGATTTTTGTCCTTCATTCATGTTAATGTATTTTATTACATTGATTAATTTTTGTATGTTAAACTATCCTTGCATCCAAGGGATAAATCCCATTTGACTGTGGCACACAGTTCTTCTAATGTGCTGTGGAATTCATTTTGCTAGTATTTTGTTGAGGATTGTTGCATCTGCATTCATCTGAGAAACAGGTCTGTAGTATTTTCTTTTGGTGCCTATGATATCACAGTAATGCTGGCCCATGGAGGAGCCTGATAGGCTGCAGTCCGTGGGGTCGCTAAGAGTCGGATACGACTGAGCGACTTCACTTTCACTTTTCACTTTCATACACTGGAGAAGGAGGTGGCAACCCACTCCAGTGTTCTTGCCTGGAGAATCCCAGGGACAGGGGAGCCTGGTGGGCTGCCATCTATGGGGTCGCACAGAGTCGGACACGACTGAAATGACCTAGCAGCAGCAGCATAAAATGAGTTTGGAAGTGTTCTCTCTTCTTCAACCTTTTTGGAAGCCTTTGAGAAAGATTGCTATTAATTCTTTAAATATTTGGTGGAGTTCTCCAGTGAAGTTATCTTTTCCAGATTGTTTTTTTCTGTGGGGAGGTTTGTGATTACTGATTCTATTTCATTACTGGTCTATCAGGTTTTCTGTTTCTCCTTGATTTTCTGGTAGACGGTGTGTTTCTAGGAATTTATTCATTTCTACAAGTGAAATATCCAATTGTCTAGGTTGTTCAATTTCTTGCCACACAATTGTTTATAATATTCTCATATAATCCTGTTTGTTTCTGTGGCATTGGTTGTAATATTCCCTCTTTTATTTCTGATTTGAGTTATTTAGTCTTTTCCTCTTAGTTAATCTAGCTAAGTATTTGTCAGTTTTGTTGATCTTTAAAAAAACTAAATCTTAGTTTTGTTGATTTTTTCTGTTCTTTTTCCTATTCTTTATTTTTTTAATCTCTGCTTTAATCTTTATTATTTCTTTCCTCTGGTAGCTTTGGGTTTAGTTTGTTCTTTTTCTAGCTCCTTGAGGTGTAAAATTGCATATTTGATTTGTGATCTTTCTTCATTTTTAATGTATGCATTTACAGTTATAAACTCACAGCATTGCTTTCATTGTACCCCATAACTTTTTGGCATCTTGTGTTTTCATTTTTTCTGTCTCAAGGTATTTTCTAATTTCCCCCATGACTTCTTTTCTGACCCATTGATTGTTTAAGAGTGTGTTGTTAAATATTCATATATTTGTGAATTTTCCCACCTTCCTTGTGTTACTGTTTTCTGGTTTCATTTACTGTGATTGGAAAAGATATTGTGTGTGACTTCAGTTTTCTTGAAGTTGTTAAGGCTTGTTTTGTGGCTTAACATGTAGTTTATAATGGAGAATGTTCCATTTATACAGGGGGATGTGTGTTTCACTGTTGCTGAGTAGAGTGTTCTGCGTATGTTGTTAAGTTCAGTTGCTCTATAGCATTGTCAGGTCTTCTATTTGCTTGTTGATCTACTGTCTGGTTGTTTTATCCATTATTGAAAGTGGGATATCGAAGTCTCCTACTATTAATTGTGCTGCAACGTATTTCTCCCTTCAATTATGTCAGCATTTGCTTCCTATATTTAAGAGCTCTGAGGTTTGGTGCCTAAATTTGTATAATTGTTATATCTTGTTGATGAATTGACCCTTTTAGCATTATATAATGCTTGATTGCTTGTTACTGTTTTTGATTTATAATCCATTTTATCTGATATTTGTATAGCCACTCCTACTCTCTTTTTGCATAGAAAATCTGTTTCCATTCTTTCATTTTCAGCCTGTGTGTGTTCTTAGACCTAAAGCAAATCTCTTGTAGACAGTGTATATAGATTCTGTTTTTTTTCTAATCCATTCAGCAAATCTATGTATCTTGGGAGGTTTAATCCATTTACATTTAAAGTAATTATTGATAGGAAGGACGTACTATTGCCATTTTGTTAATTATTTTCCATATGTCTTATAGCTTTTTTGTCCCTCCTTTCATCTCTTATTGCTTTCCCTCCTGTTTCATGGATTTTGCTTTTTGTAGTGATGTGTTTTAATTCCCTTCTCTTTTTGTTCTGTATATATTCTACAGATATTTTCCATGTGGTTACCTTTGCAGTTACATAAAACATCTTTAAATTATAACACTCTATTTTTAAATGGTTAAAAAAAGCTTCAGTTACATATAAAAGTTGAATTCTTCCCCAGATCACTGCATTTTTACAGTATTAAAAACATACATCTTTCTTTATTGTATAACCATTAATATAGGTTTATAATTATTTTAATGTTTTTCTTATTTAATTCTATTCACCAAAACTATCATTATGTTTGGTGCATGTATTTGCTTTTACCAGAGAACCTTATGTTTTGCCATGGCTTTGTATTGCTGATTACCATCCTTTTGTTTCAATTTGAAGCACTTCCTTTAGCCTATCTCATGGAGCAGGTCTAGTGGTGTAGAATTCCATCAGCTTTTGCTCATCTGGGAAAGTTTTCCAGACTTGTGGAAGTGGGGACCAGTATCTGAGATGACTGTGCAAGGGCAAGAGTGGATAGCTGTGTGGGTGAGGGTATCTTCCTTTCATCTCTCTCTGTCTCTGCCTCTCTTCCTTGTATTCTCTTACATGATAAAACTTCCTATGTAGAAAGATTAAAAAGCACATATAAATTTACACAAATTAAAAAATAACCTAATTGCCCTAACATGCAGTTTTGGTTGGCACAGAACCCACTTTCTAAAGTACCACATACAACAGTTTGACCAAATGTTTCATCACCACATGCCTAAGAGTAACAACTTTTAAACCTGCCATCAGTTCAGTTCAGTCGCTCAGTCGTGTCCGACTCTTTGCGATCCCATGAATCGCAGCATGCCAGGCCTTGAGAGTCCCTTGGACTGCAAGGAGATCCAACCAGTCCATTCTGAAGGAGATCAACCCTGGGATTTCTTTGGAAGGAATGATGCTAAAGCTGAAACTCCAGTACTTTGGCCACCTCATGCGAAGAGTTGACTCATTGGAAAAGACTCTGATGCTGGGAGGGATTGGGAGCAGGAGGAGAAGGGGACGACCGAGGATGAGATGGCTGGATGGCATCATGGACTCGATGGACGTGAGTCTGAGTGAACTCCGGGAGATGGAAACCTGCCATAGTTTTACCACTATGGTTCCAAGTCCAAGCCTTCCTATTCAGCCAATTCTAAAACTTTAGATTCTGTAACTTACAGCTTGCACTTTGAGGTACCAAATTCTAAATCAGTTAGAATCTGAATTTAGCTCCAGTAACAGGGACTCCAAAAACAGTAGCTTAAACAAATCAAGTAAAATTTTATTTATATTTAGGACAAATCTGAAGATGGGCAATCAAGGGCTGAAATAGTACTTGCTGATGCTTTCAGAAATTCAGACTCCTTTTGTATTTCTGCTCAATGTTACAGTGGTCATTTAGCCTTCACAAAATGGCTGCCTGATCTTCATCCTTCACATCTGTCTTCAAGGCAGCAAAGAGGAAGTGAAGGTAAGAACAAAAGGAGTTTGGTCAACTGATTCAGCTCCTCACTCATGTTTCTTTGCCATAAAATATATTTGTTAAGCATTTAGGTACTTTTAGGGAAGAAAGATGATACTCTGATGTCACTGCTAGTTTCAGCAGAGTATACTGTCAAAGAATGATATATCCAGTGTGGAGTTGGCAGTGGTACATCGAAACAGAGTTTAAACAAAGAGCACACAATCTGCAAAAAGATTTATAATAATAATTTAAAGCTTCACGATCTAGGATCATTCCAATTTAAGACACTATGAAATGAGACTGTCATGAAAAGTAGAATCAACTTCTGATGGTAAGAAAAGGAATGTTGGGTAAGAAGAGAGAACTAGCCTTTGTTGAGTTAAGAGTGCGAGCTCTCCACAAGATAGATATTCTTCTTCAGGGGGAAACCTTGCAGGTACCAAAGAAAATCCAAACATTTGGTCAGGTAATACAAATTTTACCTGAAATAAAACCAAAGCAATAGACTCTGTTTCTGGCCTGTCAGCTATTCCCTGCAGAAGCATCTGGCCAATATGAACCTAGTGACTCTCTATACATGCTGAATGGGGCTCAGGTAAAATAACTCTGTAAAATGACAGAGCTGAAAGAGGATTCTGCACCATGGGGGAGTTATCAGTATTCAATCGGAGATCTGGATTTCATATTTTTGTTTCCTTATTATAATTCAAATGCATTTCTGGGTGTGATTTTATTTTTGAAAAGGAATCTGTGTCCTCTGCTTACACTTAACAAGAGTAATTAAAAAAAAAAAAAAGCTACTCTAGCTTTAAGGAGCTGACATACACATGACGTACATACAGCCCCAGCCATGGGACATGCTGAGGTCACCTTGCTTCCTGAGCAATTTTCCCCAAAGCACTATGGGCTGACTTCTACTTATGTCTCACTGGCCAGAATTTAGTCATGTGCTTATCCCTCTTTGAGGAAGACTGTGAAATGTACCTTTGCAGCCTGACGTATTGCTGCCCCCAACAAAATTAGAGTTTGTTAACATGCAAGAAGGAAGAAAATATCTCATGGGGGCTATTCTAACTAGTTGGGACAGAAAGTAATTTATCCCTTGCAGAATTGTTAGAAGAGCTATAGAAGAAGCTCTAGGCAAAGCTCTCAGAAACACTGCTGCTTATTTGTCTTACTAACCTCAGAAACACTGCCTCTATGGTTTCCATCCATGCCAGGGAAACCATGACCTCCGCCCAGCAGTTTCCTGATGTCACGTGCAAATCAAAGCCTTCCACAGAAGTACCTTACTGGTGAGAACCAAATCACAGGCTTGCAAGGGATGTTGGAAAATGTAGATTAAGAAAATTATCTGAAGAAGATAGGATTCATCTTCCAGTGGTGAGTAAGCATATTTCATTGATTCTAAGACAGGCTTTTTTTTTTTTTTTTTTACATTTTCATGTTTCTAAAATGAGCATACTTTTGACAGTGCCAGCTGTTGGTGATCTGCCAGTTTTATGATGTAGTTTTCATTACTTCTATGTACATGAAACCCGCTTAGAAAGCATCTCCATTGACCGGGTGCAGATGGGGGTCTCAATTTGGGAGGGAATCCTGGACCCAACAGTGAAGCACTCTTTATAAGTGGTGTCCCACCAAAGAATTGCATGTGGTACAAAACTAGCAACACTGATAATTCTGAGTTGAAAAGGGACTAATAAAATTCTATACTAAATAGTAAGAACTGCTGGAAATATTATAAATTTATTTAGCTTTTCTGTGTATTTCTAAGAGATTTACACCTAAATAAATGTAAATGATATGCTTCAATAAGAACAAGACAAGAACATCTAAATGATAAGGGATTGACTCATTGCACCACTCTCGGGAATCGAACCTAAGGAAATCATTTAAAAGAAAAAATATTCTCTGAGTGTAAAGAAGTTAACTCACAACAGTGTTGTTTATACGGGCAAAAAACCATGATAGATAGGTATATTTTCATCACAAAAGCGACTAATATCTGTTGAAACTTTACTGTGTGCTAAGGCCTCTACATACATTATGTCATTTGATTCTGACAACAGCCATGTAATGTAAATACTGATCTTATCCTTATTTCATATATGAGGCACACATGACTACTTGTCCCTGCAAGGTCAATTACTGGTGAGGGAACTCCTCTTGTATTGCAGTTGGCCACCATGTTTCCGCACATGATGTTTCCTCTGTGTGTGTATGCAGAAAGAGAGAGACAGATCTCTGGTATCTTCTCCTCTTATAAGGATATCAGATCCTATGGGATTAGGGCCCCACTCTTATAACCTCTATATGTGCTGTGCTTAGTCTCTCAGTCGTGTCCAACTCTTGGTGACCCCATGAACTGTGGCCCACCAGGCTCGCATGTCCATGGAAATTCTCCAGGCAAGAATACTGGAGTGCCCTCCTCCAAGGGATCTTCCCAACACAGGGATCAAACCCAGGTGTCCCACTTTGCAGGCCGTTTATTTACCGTCTAGCCACCAGGAAAGCCCAAGAATAATGGAGTTGGTAGCTTATCCCTCCTCCAGGGGAGCTTCCTGACTCAGGAATCAAACTGAGGTCTCCTGCATTGCAGGCAGATTCTTTACCAGCTCTCTCAATTAACCCTAATCTCTAAAGGCTCCTTCTCCAATTCAGTCACATTGAGGGTTAGGGCTTTAAGATAGGCATTTGAGGGCAACACAATTCAGCCCATAATAGGACTCCTTTGATAATCTATTGAAAGCTCTATACACCCTCCCAAGAAGACTGTACACATTGCCCCCCACAACTCTGCACACAGTTTCAGGAAGTTCTTGGAATCCAGGTTGAGAGCCCCTGTTCTAGGTCACCTTCCTCTTTTCCCAGATGGAGAAACAAGAGGTTCAGAAAGGGGAAGTGATTTTCAGCAGGCTGGGAGAGAGACAGGTCTCCTGATTCCTCATCAAGTGCTTGCCCTACCTTACTGTGTCTCGTGTTAGGCCTGTTAGGTCAGCAATCCACGGTGACCCCAAAACACTAGAGATTCTGTGGCTGCAGTGAAGGGGGGTGCTTCACCTGGGATGCTCAAGTGAGTGAACAAGGCTCTAGCTATAACTGACAGTAAATGGACAGATTCCATTGTTTCAAATTAGTCAGGAGGCTGGGTAGAAGCTGCACCAGCTCAACGCACATCCACGAGCGTTCTCAGTGTGAGGCGATGGAGGTGCTTCTGTCCAGCAAACAGCAAGGCGGGGATGGACACGCACAGTGGAACTGTCCGCTGGCCTTGACATGGCACTGTCCCTCTACTCTCAGGCTCCTTCATTGTACACCTCTCACAAGTAGACCTATTACATTTCTGCATGAGATTATCTAGCTCTCATATTCTGTACGTCTGTGATTCTGGGGCCAGAACCATGTGGAAAAGATTAGTTGAGGCATTTGGGTTCTAGAATCAGGGGCAAAATAGTTTTTTTTACAAAATGTCTTCTTACGGTGTCCAAGAATTAGCAGTAAAGCACATGTAATTTAAAGAGATGAAAAATCCCTAATAAGCACGAGAAGACCCTTTACCCGCTCAGTCATTTAAGGTAAAGTCTCAACAGAAATGCTTCCTCAATTTCTCTTTCAGGTCCATCCTTAAAAAGGGAGGCGAGTTATAATAGCTGGAATTCTGAACAACAAGGTTAGAAGATGGAACAGTATTTATAACGGGAAAAGTTATGTTATCTTTAGGCAGAGGGGTGGCCCCAGAAAATGACTCTTGTTTCATTTCATCAACCAATGAGCATTTAAAAAAAAGGACATTCTTCCTATTGACCCTATCAATGCCACAAACCAGTGTGGAGCCTTCACTTGGCCCACAAGACTAGAAACAAAAGCAGGGGCACTCACTGAGGGGTGGAGGCTAACATTTAAGGAAAATTCTTTCAGCTTTGCTCCCTACAAAGAACAAGGGACGGGCTTGAAGGGCTGTGCACACCCACCTACTGCTTCTGTGCCAGTGGAAGGTGGGAGCACACCCAGTCTAGCACATCAGTGGTCTCAGTTTCTGTCTGAGGAGAAAGAGGAAGAAAAGAGCTGCTGCTGCGAGGAGCAGGGGTGAAGGCTGGCGTTGAGATAGAAGTGTCAAACGGGCAAGGGAGATGCTTTTAAAGAGATGAAAAATCCCTAATAAGCACGAGAAGACCCTTTACCCGCTCAGTCATTTAAGGTAAAGTCTCAACAGAAACGCTTCCTCAATTTCTCTTTCAGGTCCATCCTTAAAAAGGGAGGCGAATTATAATAGCTGGAATTCTGAACAACAAGGTTCGAAGATGGAGCAGTATTTATAATGGGAAAAGTTATGTTATCTTTAGGCAGAGGGGTGGCCCCAGAAAAGGACTCTTGTTTCATTTCATCAATCAGTGAGCCTTTAAAAAGCAGGACACTCTTCCTGTTGACCCTATCAATGCCACAAACCAGGGTGGAGCCTTCCCTTGGGCCACAAGACTAGACACAGAAGCAGGGGCACCCACTGCGGGGTGGAGGCTAACATTTAAGGAAAGTTCTTTCAGCTTGGCTCCCTACAAAGAACAAGGGGAGGGCTTGGAGGGCTGTGCACACCCACCTGCCGCTCTGTGCCAGTGGAAGGTGGGAGCACACCCAGGCTAGCACATCAGCGGTCTCGGTTTCTGTCTGAGGAGAAAGAGGAAGAAAAGAGCGGCTGCCGCGGGAGCAGGGCTGAAGGCTGGCGCTGCGACAGAAGCGCCAGACGGGCAAGGGCGACGCAGCCCCTCCAGCCACCAGCGCCGCCGCCGCCGCCACTGGCACAGTAAGCCTCCCCGCCTCGGGGGCGAGCGGACTAATCACCAAGAACCGGAGGAGCGCCAAAGCCACGGCCTCCGGCCCTTCCCCGCAAACAGCCTTAAGCGGTACTGCCCTCGGCTGGTCAATCGGAGTATTACAACGCAGGGACGTTGCTCCGGAGTTCTGGCCTTCATTTCTTTTTCTCAGCTTCTTGGTGCTCCACCTCTGAGGGGAAGTGGATGGGGAGGGCAGAAGTCTCTGAGAAACCGTATCCACATACATCACTCCCGTGAGCTTCAGCACAAGTTCACAGTGAAATTCTGAACGATAATGTACTACCCAAATATGGAATATTTATTAGAAATTGAGATTGATATTATAATTATGTAAGCATCACTTTATTATTTTTTGTTACAAAGGTATGAGTTCTCAAAAATATAGCTATTAATGTAGACAAAATAAGATTACTAAGCTCAATTCGATATGTTATAAACAAATAAAATAACTTTGGTTCTACTTCTGGTTAGAACATAATTACAATATGCTTATACTGGATGTCATTTCCCTAAGCATTATATTTTTCTCCAATTATACTGAAACGTAACATAGATAGAGAAAAAGTCACAATATATACGTGGAGTTTAATAATCGATTATCAAGTGTATACCCCTAAGTCACAGAAGGGGATAGTGTCGGCTTCCCGCAACACTCCTGAAGTTTCCCTGTCTTATATTGTAGCCCCCTTCCTTCTTCAAGGAGAATGGGAACACTCTTACTTATGTGCCATCCTTTCTTCCCTTTTCCTCAAAATTTTTATACTATATATGTGTATTCAGTTCAGTTCAGTCGCTCAGTCGTGTCCGACTCTTTGCGACCCCATGAATCACAGCACGCCAGGCCTCCCTGTCCATCACCATCTCCCGGAGTTCA
>SJYX01006669.1:17751-37488 GCA_006410675.1 Oreotragus oreotragus | reverse complement strand
CAGTTCTAACTGTTGCTTCCTGACCTGCATACAGATTTCTCAAGAGGCAGGTTAGGTGGTCTGGTATTCCCATCTCTTTCAGAATTTTCCACAGTTTATTGTGATCCACACAGTCAAAGGCTTTGGCATAGTCAATAAAGCAGAAATAGATGTTTTTCTGGAACTCTCTTGCTTTTTCCATGATCCAGCGGATGTTGGCAATTTGATCTCTGGTTCCTCTGCCTGTTCTAAAACCAGCTTGAACATCAGGGAGTTCACGGTTTACACGAGCTAGTGTTGACAGCTACTTACAGTTATATGAATGGAATTGTTAAGTATATCTGTGTTGCTTCTTGGGTTTTCAATCAACGTTAAATTTGTAAGATTCATGCCTATTCTGTGTAGTGGTAGTTTGTATAGTTTTGCTGATGAAATTGTATTTATTCACATGAAGAGGATCTCCCAGAACTTTTGGATTTGAAGCCGGCAGGGCTTAATTTGGGGAGAGCCAGAGGGAAACAGACTCCATGCCTAAAGGGGGCATACAAAATCTCACATGCTCCAGGACCCAGGGCTGAAGCAATAATTTGAAAGGAGCCGGGGTCAGAGGCAGCTGCTGATCTTGGAGAGCCTCCCAGAGAGGCGAGAGGCAGCTGGACTCACCCTGAGGACACAGACACTGGAGGCAGCCATTTGCGGAGCTCCATCTACCACGTGGACACTGGTGCCAGCAAGTGCCATTTTGGAATCCTCCCTCTAGCTTACTAGCACCAGTCCCAGACCTGCCCATCAGCCTGTAGGCAATAACACCAGGACAGGACAAGCTACTAGCCAGGCAGCGACGCAGCCCCACCCACAAGCAAGCCTGCTGCCTTAAGACTCCCCGGAGCTGGACCTGTCAATCAGAGGCCCCGACACACCACACTGGCCCTGCACACCAGTGAGAAGGCACTAAGCCCAGAACTCCAGGACCCTGCGGTCAGAGACCCTGGGGCCTAGTTCCTTCCCACAGCAGGCCATCGCTAGCCCCAGGACCAGTTTGACCCATCAGTGGGTAAGCACCAGCCCTCGTATGCCCTGGACCCAGCCCCAGCCACCGATGGCCCAAAACACCAACTCTTGGGCCCCTCCAGGGCCCTGAAGCCAGAGAACCCAAGAACCAGCTCCACACACCAGCAGGCAGACAACAGCAACCGGGGTAGCTCCAGCCCTGCAGCCTGCCATACCAGGAAATAGGTCACCCACCAGCAGGCCCACACCAGCCCCAAGAGCCACTGATCCCAGCACAGTGTACCAGCAAGTAGACACCAGGTCTGGGGCGCTTTGGAGCTCTCAGCTAGCAGCTCTGGAATCTGGCCCCACACTGCAGTGTGTGGAAGCCCCCTTTGGGACATCTAGGACCCCACAGCCAGCCAGCCATGTCAGGAACTGGTCCCACCCAACAGTGGACTGAAACCAGCTCTGGGACCCCCAGGGCCCTGCAGCTAGAGTCCAGGAACAGAAACAGAGCTCCACCCACGAGTGAGCGGGCACTAGCCCCAGGACACCCTGGACCCCAAACTCAGTCAATGGCAGGACAAACCAGCCTCAAGATACCTGGGCATGTCAGCCAGCTGCCCCCAGAAACAGCCACACTCAGCAGCAGGACAAGACGAACTTTGAGACGCCCAGGACCCCATAGCCAGCAATGCAGGAACTAGCCCTACAAAACAATAGGCCTACACTAGATCTGGGATTCCCAAGCTTGCACCTATTCACAAGAGAAACAGGCTCAAAAACCCTCAGGGACACAGAGCCAGTAGTACCCCACCCCACTCATAAGTGACTTGCAGACTCCACACAAAGCAGGGCCTGGCAAGCAGTCAAACTGGCGGCTAGCTCGCCCTATGAGACCATGCCTTACGTATGGGGCATCCCTAGAGCATATAGCTCTGGACCAGAGGGGAGTGTGCTGCAGAGATGCATGGGATGTCTCCTACAAAAGACCATTCTTTCAAGATTGGTAGATGTAATCAACCTACTAAACACATAGGATTAAAAATGCAAATTAGACAAAATGAGGAGACAGAGGAATATGTTCAAAACAAAGGAGCAAGGTAAAACCCCAAAAGAAGCACTAAGTGAGGTGGAGGTAGGCACTCTACCTGAGAAAGCATTCAGGGTAGGGATCATAAACCAGATCAAAAAAATCAGGGCAAGATTGGATGGACAGGGAAAGAAGTTACAAGTTTTTAACAGAGAATTGAAAATCTAAGACAAGAAATTCTAAGATTCTTAGAGGAAAACAGGCAGAACAGCAAGATTCTCTATGACACATCACCTAGAGTAATGGAAATAAAAACAAACAGTGGGATTTACCTAAACTTAAAAGCTTTAGCACAGTAATGGAAATGATAAACAAGGTGAAAATACAGCCCTCAGAATGGGAGAAAATAACAGCAAATTAAACAACTGGCAAAGAAGTAATCTTCAAAATATACAAGAAGCTCATGAAGCTCAATACCAGAAAAACAGAAAACCCAATCAAAGACAGGGCAAAATATCTAAATAGACATTTATGCAAAGAAGACACAGATGGCTAATGAACAGATGAAAGATGCTCGGCATCACTCATTATTAGAGACATGTAAATGGAAACTATGATGAGGTATCACCTCACACCAGTCAGAGTGGTCATCATCCAACAGTTATAAACAATAAATGCTGGAGGGGATGTGGAGAAAATGGAACCCTCTTGCACTGTTGGTGGGAATGTACATTGATACAGCCAGTATGGAGAACAGCATGGAGAGTCCTTAAAAAACCAAACAAGCGAACTAGGAATAAAACTACCATAAGACCCAGCAATCCCACTACTGGGCATATACCATAAGGAAACCTTAATGGAAAAAGATGCATGAATCGGTAGAGAAGTTGTGGTACATATATACAATCGGATGTTACTCAGCCAGAAAAAGGAATGCATCTGAGTCAGTTCTATTGAGGTGGATGAGCCTAGAGCCTATTATACAGAATGAAGTAAGTCAGAAATAGGAAAAACAAATTTCCTATATTAATGCATACACATGGAATCTAGAAAGATGGTACTGATGAACCTATTTGCAGGGATGAAATGGAGACACAGACATAGAGAACAGATTTGTGGACACAGTGGGGGAAGGAGTCGATGTAACGAATGGAGAGAGTAGCATTGAAACACATACATTACCTTATATAAAACAGATAGCCAGTGGGAATTTGTTCTCTGACACAGGGAGCTCAAACCTGGTGCTTTGTGACAACCTAGACGGGTGGGATGGGGTGGAAGCTGGGAAGGAGGTTCAAGAGAAGGGTACAAAAAAACAGAGGAAAGGGACATATGGCTGATTCCTGTTGATGTATGTCAGAAACCAACATAATATTTTAAAGCAGTTATCCTCCAATTAAAAATAATCAATAGAAAAGTTTTAAAAAGAACCCAAAATAAAAAATCTATAGGAGAACCAAATAGAGCTGAAGAGCACAATAAGTGAAATGAAAAATACACTTCAACAGTAGATGAGATGATACAAAGGAACGGCTCAATAAGCCGGAAGACAGACTAGTGGGAATCACTGAAGCTGAACAGAAAAAAGAAAGAATAAACAGGAATGAGTTTCAGAGACCTCTGGGACCACATCAAGCATAGAAACATTTGAATTCTGGGGGTCCCAGCAGGAGAGGAAAGAGAGAAAGGGGCAGAGAGCATATGTGAAGACATACTAGCTGAACATTTTACTAACCTGGCAAAAGAAATGGGCATCCAGGTACTGGAACACAAGAGTCCCAAACAAAAAGACCACACCAAGACACATTGTAATTAGAATGGCAAACATTAAAGCTAAACAGGGGATATTAAAAGCAGCAAGGGAAAAGCAACAAGTTACAAACAAGGGACTTTTTGGCAGAAACTCTGCATGCCAGAAGGGAGTGGCACGATATATTTATACTGGATGCTTGGGGCTGGTGTACTGGGACGACCCAGAGGGATGGTACGGGGAGGGAGGAGGGAGGGGGGTTCAGGATGGGGAGCACGTGTATACCTGTGGTGGATTCATGTTGATGTATGGCAAAACCAATACAATATTGTAAAGTAATTAGCCTCCAATTAAAATAAATAAATTTATATTTAAAAAATAAAATAAAATAATAAAGAGAAAAACCTACAACCAAGAAGACACTACTGGTAATCTGTCATTTCTTTAAATCTGTCATCCAGATTTGAAGGAGATTAAAAGTTTTACAGACAGGCAAAAGCTAACAGTTCATCATAATCAAACCAGCTTTACAGGATATGTTAAGGGGACTTCTCCAAGCAAAAAAGAAAAGACACAATTAGAAATATGAAAATGATGAAAGGAAAAATTTCACTGATAAAGGCAAATATACAGTTTACAAAGCTGTATCAATGACTTACAAAGCTAGTGGGAAGGTTAAAAGACAAAAGTAGTAAAATTATCTATATCCGCAATACGTAGTTAATGGATTGTTGTTGTTTATTTGCTAAGTCATGTCCGACTCATTGAGATCTCATGGACTGTAACCTGCCAGCCTCCTTTGTCCATGGGATTCTCCAGGCAAGAATAATGGAGTGGGTTGCCATTTCCTTCTCCAGGGGATCTTCCTGAACTGAGGATCGAACTCAAGTCTCCAGCACTGAGCCACCAGGGAAACCCCTTAGTTAAGGAATATACAGAAAAAAAATGGGAAAATATGATGTCAGAAACAGTAAACATGAGGAGAGGAGTAAAAATGTGGGGGCGTTAAAATGTGTTTAAACTTAAGAGGTCAGCAACTTAAAATAATCAGATACAGAAAGAGTTACACACAGCGTAGGGAATATAGGCAATAACTGTGTACTATCTTGTATGGTGGCACATTATAACTAGAATTATAGTGCTGACCATTTTGAAATGTACAGAAATAATAAATCACTATGTTGTATACCAGGAGCTAACATAGTGTTGTAGGTCAGTTACACTTCAAAATCAAACAAGCAAACAAACAAAGATTCACAGAAAGAGATTTCAGATTTCCATTTACCAAAGGGTAGGTGCTGTCTCTTATACACATCTCCATCTCTTTCAGAATTTTCCACAGTTTATTGTGATCCACACAGTCAAAGGCTTTGGCATAGTCAATAAAGCAGAAATAGATGTTTTTCTGGAACTCTCTTGCTTTTTCTGTCCATGGGATTCTCCAGGCAAGAATAATGGAGTGGGTTGCCATTTCCTTCTCCAGGGGATCTTCCTGAACTGAGGATCGAACTCAAGTCTCCAGCACTGAGCCACCAGGGAAACCCCTTAGTTAAGGAATATACAGAAAAAAAATGGGAAAATATGATGTCAGAAACAGTAAACATGAGGAGAGGAGTAAAAATGTGGGGGCGTTAAAATGTGTTTAAACTTAAGAGGTCAGCAACTTAAAATAATCAGATACAGAAAGAGTTACACACAGCGTAGGGAATATAGGCAATAACTGTGTACTATCTTGTATGGTGGCACATTATAACTAGAATTATAGTGCTGACCATTTTGAAATGTACAGAAATAATAAATCACTATGTTGTATACCAGGAGCTAACATAGTGTTGTAGGTCAGTTACACTTCAAAATCAAACAAGCAAACAAACAAAGATTCACAGAAAGAGATTTCAGATTTCCATTTACCAAAGGGTAGGTGTGGGGGAGGGGACAAAGGTGGGAAGAAGGGACACACTTCTAGTTATTAGATAAATAAGTACAAAGGATGTAATGTATAACAAGATAAATACCATTAACATTGCTGTGTGTTATATATGAAAGTTGTTAAGAGAATAAATCCCAAGTGTTCTCATCACAAGAAAAATTTTTTCTTTATCCTTAATTTTCTATCTATATGAGAAGATGCAGGTTTACTAAACTTATTGTGATAATCATTTCATGATATATGTATGTCAAATCATTATGCTGTACACTTTAAATTTATACAGTGCTGTATGTCAAATATATCTGAATAAAATTGGAAGAATCATAAGAATATCCTGATGCCATAAATTCAGAANCAGTTATCATTGCTACCAAATCAGGTGTTCCCACGTGTTAGTTGGAGGCATGTGCACGTGGTCGTATATATCACTGGACAGCTTTAGTTGTTGCTGAGTAGATAACTGCTTAGTCAATATTCAAGAACCTGTGATGTCTTTGGGGCTTCCCCAGTGGCTCAGTAGTAAAGAATCCGCCTGCCAATGCAGGAGATGTGGGTTCAGTCCCTGGGTTGGGAAGATCCTCTGGAGAAGGAAGTGGCAACCCACTCCAGTATCCTTGCCTGGGAAATCCCATGGACAGAGGAGCCTGGAGAGCTACAGCCTGTGGGGTTGCAAAGTGTCGGACATAACTTAGTAACTAAACAACACTAAGAAGTACATAATAGCAGCAAAGTACTTTTTGTGCTCATCGTACACAATCAGCCTCACATCTGCTACATCAGTCCACTGGTACGATTGAAAGGGCGCCCCTCGGAATCAGACGAATGTATACGGTTGACCCTTGAACAACAGGAGTTAGAACTGGGAGGCTCCTCTTATGGCCCGATGTGGAGGAGCCACCCAGTTCAAACTCCTGTTGTTCAAGGGTCACTATAAATTATCGGAGAAGGCGATGGCACCCCCCTCCAGGACTCTTGCCTGGAAAATCCCATGGACGGAGGAGCCTGGTGGGCTGCAGTCCATGGGGTCGCTAAGAGTCGGACACGACTGAGCGACTTCACTTTCTTTTCACTTTCATTCATTGGAGAAGGAAATGGCAACCCACTCCAGTGTCCTTGCCTGGAGAATCCCAGGGACGGGGGAGCCTGGTGGGCTGCCGTCTATGGGGTCACATAGAGTTGGACACGACTGAAGCGACTTAGCAGCAGCAGCAGCAGCAGCAAAGACACTGACAACCAAATGCACTACATAACCATTATTTGGAAGCAAAGTTTATTTTACTGTTCAGGTACGAAAACAATATTGGGACAATCAGACATTTTGAATGAAGATCATCTAGTAAGTTAATTATATTGTCTCAAAGTTAAATTTCCTGAGTATGATAATTGGATTAAGATTTGAGGCAGACTATGGATGCGAGAGTTGGACTGTGAAGAAAGCTGAGCACCAAAGAATTGATGCTTTTGAACTGTGGTGTTGGAGAAGACTCTTGAGAGTCCCTTGGACTGCAAGGAGATCCAACCAGTCCTTTCTGATGGAGATCAGTCCTGGATGTTCTTTGGAAAGAATGATGCTAAAGCTGAAACTCCAATACTTTGGCCACCTCATGCAAAGAGTTGATTCATTGGAAAAGACTCTGATGCTGGGAGGGATTGGGGGCAGGAGGAGAAGGGGACGACCGAGGATGAGATGGCTGGATGGCGTCACGGACTCAATGGATGTGAGTCTGAGTGAACTCCGGGAGATGGTGATGGACAGGGAGGCCTGGCGTGCTGTGATTCATGGGGTCGCAAAGAGTCGGACACGACTGAGCGACTGAACTGAACTGAACTGAACTGAATCTTCCTCTGAAGTGATACATACTGAAATATTGAGAGAAGAAACACTGCAGTGTCTTAAAGTAACTCCAATGATTCAACAAAACAGAGACAGAAATAGAATATAGGAAATTTGACAAAATATTAATAATGGGTCTGTCAAGGTGAAGGATGTTTGGGTGTTCTGTGTTATTTTCTTGCAACTACTATATGTAGGAGAAATATTAATATTTCCAAAAATGGAATTTGAGAGGAAAGAGGACACTATGAGCCATTTTATTCTAATCAGCTTGAAAACTTAGGCAAATTGACTAGTTTTTATTTTATTTATTTAATTATTTTACTTTTTATGTGGCCAAACACAGAAGATATTTTTATTCATTAAAAAATATTTAAAATTGACAATTTAAAACAGAACAATGATAATGTATTTAGAGTTTATAATGTGCATAGATGTAAAATGTATGACAACCAGGTGTGTATATGTATGTGTGTGTGTGTGTGTGTGTGTGTGTGTGTGTGTGTATAGAGAGCGAGACAGAGGGACAGAGAGACAGAGAGAGAGAGAGAGTTGCATGACCTGTTTGCATATTTTGGAAAGTAATCCCTTGTTGGTTGCTTCGTTTGCAAATATTTTCTCTGATTCTGAGTGATGTCTTTCATCTTGTTTATAGTTTCCTTTGGTGTGCAAAAGCTTTTAATTTTAATTAGGTCCTATTTGTTTATTTTTGTTTTTATTTTGATTACTCTAGGAGGTGAATGAAAAAAACATATTGCTGTGATTTATGTCAAAGAGTGTTCTGCCTGTGTTTTCCTCTAAGAGTTTTATAGTATCTGGTTTTACATTTAGGTCTTTAATCCATTTTAAGTTTATTTCTTTGTATGATACTAGGGAATGTTTTAATTTCATTCTTTTACATGTAACCATATTGCTTTCCCAGCACCACTTATTGCAGAGACTGTCTTTTCTCATTTGTATATTCTTGCCTCCTTTGTCAGAGACTGACCATAGGTGCATGGGTTTATTTCTGGGCTTTCTATCCTGTTTCATTGATCAATATTTCTGTTTTTGTGCCAGTACCACACTGTTTTGGTGACTGTACCTTTGTAGTATACTCTGAAGCCCTGGAGCCTGATTCCTCCAGCTCCATTTTTCCATTTCAAGATTTCTTTGGTTATTCATGGTCTTTGTGTCTTCATACAAATTTTGAGATTTTTTTCTAGTTTTGTGAAAGGTACCATTGGTAATTTGATAAGGATTGCATTGGATCAGTAGATTGCATTGGGTAGTGTAGTCATTTTGACAGTTTTGATTCTTCCAATCCAAGTGGAGAGGCAGCAGTGAGCAGTGGCTTGAATGGGATCTTAGTTCCCTGCCCAGGAATTGAACATGGGTAGCCTGGATGAACGGAGAAGGCGATGGCACCCCACTCCGGTACTCTTGCCTGGAAAATCCCATGGATGGAGGAGCCTGGTAGGCTGCAGTCCATGGGGTCACTGAGGGTCAGACACAAATGAGCGACCTCACTTTCACTTTTCACTTTCATGCATTGGAGAAGGAAATGGCAACCCACTCCAGTGTTCTTGCCTGGAGAATCCCAGGGACGGGGGAGCCTGGTGGGCTGCCATCTATGGGGTCACACAGAGTTGGACACGACTGAAGTGACTTAGCAGCAGCCTGGATGAAAACCAGGAATCCTACCCACTAGACTGAAAATGGCTAGAGGCTAGAAGCAAGTTTTCCCTAGCTCTTTCACCATTGAAAAATGCATTTCTCAAGGAAGTGAAAACTTTAAGTCAGTTCAGTCAGTTAAGTCACTCAGTTGTGTCCGACTCTTTGTGACCCCATGGACTGTAGCAGGCCAGGCTTCCCTGTCCATCACCAACTTCCAGAGCTTGCACAAACTCATGTCCATCGAGTCTGTGAAGCCATCCAACCATCTCATGCTTTGTCATCCCCTTCTCCTCCTGCCTTCAATTTTTCCCAGCATCAAGGTCTTTTCCAATGAGTCAGTTCTTCGTATCAGGTGGCCAGAGTATTGGAGCTTTGGTTTCAGCATCAGTCCTTCCGATGAATATTCAGGGCTGATTTTCTTTAGGATGGACTGGTTGGATCTTCTTGCAGACCAAGGGACTCTCAAGTGTCTTCTCTAACACCACAGTTCAAAAGCATCAGTTCTTCAGCGTTCAGCTTTCTTTATAGTCCAACTCGCACATCCATACGTGACTACTGGAAAAACCATAGCTTTGACTAGACGGACCTTTATCAACAAAGTAGTATCTCTGCTTTTTAATACGCTGTCTAGGTTAGTCACAACTTTTCTTGCAAGGAGTAAGCGTCTTTTAATTTCATGGCTGCAGTCACCATCTGCAGTGATTTTGGAGCCCAAAAAAATAATGTTTGTCACTGTTTCCATTGTAAAAACAGGTACAAATTTATTATTAGTGATACAGCACAACAAGTGGAAGAGCACACAGAGAAACAGTTTGTTTAGTTAAGACAGAGCAAGGCAAAGGAGAAAAGGAAAGATATACGCATCTGAATGCAGAGTTCCAAAGAATAGCAAGGAGAGATGAGAAAGCCTTCCTAAGTGATCAGTGCAAAGAAATAGAGGAAAACAATGGAATAGAAAAGCCTAGAGATCTTTTCAAGGAAATTAGAGATACCAAGGCAACATTTCATGCAAATATGGGCATAATAAAGGACAGAAATGGGAGGGACCTAACAGAAGCAAAAGATATTAAGAAGAAGTGGCAAGAATACACAGAAGAACTATACAAAAAAGATCTTAATGACCCAGAAAACCATGATGGTGTGATCACTCACCTAGAGCCAGACATCCTGGAGTGTGAAGGCAAGTGGGCCTTAGGAAGCATGGCTATGAACAAAGCTAGTGGAGGTTATGGAATTCCAGTTGAGTTATTTCAAATCCTAAAAGATGATGCTGTGAAAGTACTGCACTCAATATGCCATCAATTTTTAAAAACTCAGCTGTGGCCACAGGACTGGAAAAAGGTCAGTTTTTATCTCAGTCTCAAAGAAAGGCAGTGCCAAAGAATGTTCAAACTACTGCACAATTGCACCCATCTCACACAATAGCAAAGTAATGCTCAAAATTCTCCAAGCAAGGCTTCAGCAGTGCATGCATGAACCAAGAACTTCCAGATGTTCAAGCTGGACTTAGAAAAGGCAAAGGAGCCAGAGAGCAAGTTGCCAACATCTGTTGGATCATCAGAAAAGAAAGAGTTCCAGAAAATCATCTACTTCTGCTTTATTGACTATGCCAGAGCCTTTGACTGTGTGGATCACGACAAAGTGTGGAAAATTCTTCAAGAGATGGGAATACCAGACCACCTGACCTGCCTCCTAAGAAATCTGCATGCAGCAAGAAGCAACTGACATGGAACAACGGACTGGTTTCAAACTGGGAAAGGAGTATGTCAAGGCTGTGTATTGTCATCTCGTTTATTTAACTTATATGCAGAGTACATTATGCAAAATGCTGGGCTGGATGAAGCACAACCTGGAATCAAGATTGCCAGGAGAAATATTAATAACCTCAGATACACAGATGACACCACCCTTATGGCACAAAGGGAAGAGGAACTAAAGAGCCTCTTGATGGAAGTGAAAGAATAGAGTGAAAAAGTTAGCTTAAAACTCAACATTCAAAAAACTAAGACCATGGTATCCAGTCCCATCACTTCATGGAAAAAGATGGGGAAACAATGGACCATGACAGACTATTTTCTTGGGCTCCAAAATCACTGCAGATGGTGCCTATAGCCATGAAATTAAAAGACACTGGCTCCTCGGAAGAAAAACTATGACCAACCCAGACACCATATTAAAAAGCAGAGACATTACTTTGCCAACAAAGGTCCGTCTGGTCAAAGCTGTGGTTTTTCCAGTAGTCATATGTGGATGTGTGAGATTTGGACTGTAAAGAAGTCTGATTGCTGAAGAATTGATGCTTTTGAACTGTGGTGTTGGAGAAGACTCTTGAGAGTCCCTTGGACTGCAAGGAGATCCAACCAGTCCATCCTAAAGAAAACCAGTCCTGAATATTCACTGGAAAGACTGATGCTGAAGCTGAAGCTCCAATACTTTGGCCACCTGATGTGAAGAAGTGACTCATTGGAAAAGACCCTGATGCTGGGAAAGATTGAAGGCAGGAGGAGAGGGGGACAACAGAGCATGAGGTGGTGGGACGGCATTACCAATTTGACGGGCATGAATTTGAGCAAGCTCCGGGAGTTGGTGATGGACAGGGGAGCCTGGCATGCCACAGTCCATGGGGTGGCAAAGAGTGGGACATAACTGAGTGACTGAACTGAACTGAAGGCAAAGATACACACTTGGAGAGAAACAGTGTGGGCATCCGTGGTAATGAGGAGGAATGCAGTAAAGAGTCAGTTAAGTCATTTATATAGGGCAGTCATTTCGGGTCTTAGTTTACGTTTGGCCAGTTATCTGGTTTCTTTTTCCACATCTGACCTGCCCTAGGACCCTCCCCAACATGCATGCACTACTCTATTTCAAGATGGAAGCCAGCCCAGAGACCTATGAGGGAGACGGCATCACATACTATGAGGTGGTGCCCTTTTCTTTTTGACCCCCAAGGAGCACATTCTGCACATGTGCCGTGTCTCTCCTGCCCTAAGGATGGGAAATATGTGATCTCTTGATCTTTTACTCAAACAGGGTGTAGCCCCTCTCTCTCTCTGCCATAGCTATCATCTTAAAGTGTCCTCAGGAGACAAAGCCTGACTACCCTGTTTCTGTTGTTATTTCTATTTCAAAGTGCAAGCAGAAATCTGATTTACATATCTAGACTCAAGCCCACTTGCTTCCTTCCTCAGGAAATGTAAACTTTTTATTTAAATCATAAAAGGTTATTGGATTTTTCTCAAAAGCTTTTTCTGCATATAGAGACCTATGGATTTGTGAATATTGAAAAATTCTTGTATCATATGATAAATCCCACTTGATCTTATTGTATGGTCCTTTTAATGTATTGTTGGATTAGGTTTGCTACTGTTTTGTTGAGGACTTTGTGCCTATGTTCATCAGTGATGGCAACCTATAATTTTCTCTTTTGGTGGCATCTTTGTTTGCTTTCGGTATCAGGGTGACAGTGGCCTGATGGAATGAGTTTGGAACAGGTTCAGAAGGATAGGTATTGACTCTTCCCTTAATGCCTGATAGAATTTGCCTGTGAGGACATCTGGTCCTGGACTTTTGTTTGCTTGCATGTTGTTGTTCAGTCACTCACTCATGTCTGACTCTTTGTGACCCCATGGACTGCAGCACGCCAGGCTTTCTTTTCCTTCACCAACTCCCAGAGCTTGGTCAAACTCATGTCCATCGAGTCGGTGATGCAGTCCAACCATCTCATCCTCTGTCATTGCCTTCTCGTCCCACATTCAATCTTTCCCAGCATCAGGGTCTTTTCTAATGAGTTGGCTCTTCACAATAGGTGACCCAAGTATTGGAGCTTCAGCTTCAGCATCAGTCCTTCCAATGAATATTCAGGACTGATTTTCTTTAGGATTNTCCTCTGTCATTGCCTTCTCGTCCCACATTCAATCTTTCCCAGCATCAGGGTCTTTTCTAATGAGTTGGCTCTTCACAATAGGTGACCCAAGTATTGGAGCTTCAGCTTCAGCATCAGTCCTTCCAATGAATATTCAGGACTGATTTTCTTTAGGATTGACTGGCTGGATCTCCTTGCAGTTCAAGGGACCCTCAAGAGGCTTCACCACAGTTCAAAAGCATCAATTCTTCGGCGATCAGCCTTCTTTATGGTCCAATTCTCACATCCATTCGTGATTACTGAAAAAAACATAGCTTTGACTAGACGGACCTTTGTTGGCAAAGTAGTGTCTCTGCTTTTTAATATGCTGTCTAGGTGTCTCATAGCTTTTCTTCAAGGAGCAAGTGTCTTTTAATTTCATGGTTGCAGTCACCATCTGCAGTGATTTAGGAGCCCAAGGAAATAAAGTCTGTCATTGTTTCCCCATCTATTTTTGACATGAAGTGATGGGGCTGGATGCCATGATCTTAGCTCTTTGAATGTTGAGTTTCAAGCCAGCTTTTTCACTCTCCTCTTTCCCCTTCATCAGGAGGCTCTTTAGTTACTCTTCACTTTCTGCCAGAAGTGTGGTGTCACCTGAATATCTGAGGTTATTAATAAATATCCTGGCAATATTGATTCCAGGTTGTGCTTAATTCAGCCTGGCATTTCACATAATGTACTCTGCATTTAAGTTAAATAAGCAGGATGACAATATATAGTCTTGATGTACTCCTTTCCCAATTTGATAACAGTCCATTGTTCCATGTCCAGTTCTAACTGTTGTTTCTTCATCTAAAATCACATTTCTCAGGAGGCAGGTAAGGTGGTAAGGTATTACCATCTCTTTGAGAATTTTCCAATTAAACAGAAGTAGGTGTTTTTCTGGAATTCTCTTGCTTTTTCTACGATCCAATGAACGTTGGCAATTTGATTTCTGGTTCCTCTGCCTTATTCTAAATTCAGCTTGAACACATGGAAGTTCTCATTTGTGTACCACTGAAGCCTCACTTTGATTATTTTGAGCATTATTTTGCTAACGTGTGAAATGAGTGCAGTTGTGCAGTAGTTTAAACATTCTTTGGCATTGTCTTTCTTTGGGACTGGAATGAAAAGAAAACATACTTGTACATAGATTATATGATTCTCAAACATTTAGTGGGGCTGACTGGTGTGTGTGTGTACTTTAATTAATTTTATTTCATCAATTCTCCTCTTGATCATTAATCTTTCAATAGGAAGCATTAGGTGATCAAGTATTTCATCTCTCAATTGGTTTTTCACTTGCCCTGGGTCCACTACGTCCCTCCCTGTTGGGTCCTAGGCCCAGCTCTCTGTTTCCCTTTAGAGGGTGGTAATAGTAAGATGTCTGGAAAGGAATGAAAGTCAACTCCAAGTTGTCCAATAGGACTATCCCAATTTTAACATGCATGTACATTATACACATGCATCACTTTAAAGAGAACTATAGATGTGATCAATAGTTTCAAGTTCTATAGATATCATTATCTTACTAGGAACAGGTGATACACGGTGCAAAAATCAAGACATTATCACTTTATAAGATACACAGACTGTAATCAAAGTTGCCAATAAATAGGAAGATATCATTAGTAAAGAGATTTAAACCAGTACCCTCTTGAACCAAACCATTTTTCTAGCATTTCCCTTAAACTGGGAAGAGGATCATTCAGAGTGGAAATGTGACTTTTCATATACATCATAAAGGGGGTTGCATTAGAAGACTCATCAAGTATAAAAATACAGCATTCACTATGTATTATAGTATAAGGTCCCCCTTGGGAAGCTGTTAGAATATTGAGGGCCATGCATTCTGCAGGACTGCTTTTCTCACCACGGAAATTCCTGAATTGAGCAAACTAATAGCTTGGTTACTATCATTAAAGGCTTCCTGGGTGAATTTTGTTAAAGCTTCTATATGGAATATCTTCTATTCTAGCTGAAGGAATGAGTATTGTGGCCAAATAATCATACCATTGGAGTGATTGAGGCCAGCATGCTCTCATTGAAGGCAGACTGATAGCAGCTGCTTTCAGGGTACCTGTAGGCAACACTGAGCCTAAAGGAAACCTACTGTACACCTTCCTAACCAACCCGGGAAGATCCAAGGCCAAAACTTTGTTCTATACACCTACTGGATCGAGTTAGGAGCTATCCAATATATTTCCTAGCCAGTGAAAAACACACTTCAGAACCTGAAACATACATACACCCAAAGGCTATGAAACATTAGATAGGATTCATCTGGGATTTTAATAAATTTACAAACGTGTATCCAACACCATCATCCTGGAACTTGCAGTATGAGGTCAGGAGGATGCTTTTGAAATCGATGATAATGGCCTGATCCATTCTTTTGGACTGCCACACTTGTATCTACTGGATGCTACATCATGTTGCATCGATCCCTTTGCTTACTGATGAGAATTGGGAGTGTTCTCAGTTTTTCTCATCACCAACGCCACTGTGCATGTGTTTTTGTACACCACAAGTACCAGCGTGTCTCTGGAAGATGTACTGGGCAGTGGACTTCCTGGAACAGAGAAAAAACAGCTTTATTATTTTTTTTTTTTCAAGATGTAAGACCTTTGGCTCAAAGCAAGGACTCTGGAGTCGTATTGCTTGGTTTCAATTCTCCCACTGATTTTCACGGGCCAAATGCCCTTGGGCCAGTGGCTGAACCTCTCAGAACCTGTTTCCTCACCTGTAAGAGGCTGGTAATCGGTGGTACTATAGTCCTAGGAGTGTCACAAGGAAGCATTACTATTTATGTATAGCACTTAGAAGAGTGCCAGGCCCAGGGTCCCTGCTGTATAAGTTGCTTTTCATAGATTTTGCCAAATTACCTCCCAAATGGATCTCTGTGCAAGATGGTGGTGCACACTGTCACAGGGGTTTGCTTCTAACCTCTCCCACTCTCGGAATGGTTAAGCTCTTGGAAGCTTGCCGTCCTAGAGTGTGAAACCCAATTCATGGTTTTAGTTTATATCTGCAGGATCAGCGGTGGTGAGCATCTTTGTGGGTGTAACTGGACACTGAGACTCTATTCTTTGAACTGCCTCAGAGTGGGGAAAGAGCTGAGGGAGTGAGGTCAGCCCCAGTCTGTCCCCCAAATCTGCCTGCCAAGAATGTCTGATGGAAGCAGATGAGGCAGATTGCTTGCAGAACAAAAACAGGATCCCTTTGCCCTCTGGTCACGTATGGAGAAGTACGCCGACCACTGATCACTGACTGTGGGATTCCTCTGCCCATTCTCTCACTGGGTCGTAAGGCTTGTGGTGGAACGGAGGCTGGCAAATGCTTTCAGCGTGTTCTAAGTGATCAGCGTCTCCATTCTGACATTTCATCCTCACCTCCCAGAAGACCAGGGCCCTCAGGACCCTCCTGCTTCCCGCTCCACCCACTTTGTACAGAGTCAGGGCTCAGAGCTGTGACTCTAATCAGAAAGGGAAGGCAGGGCAGGAGGAGGTGGGATGAGAGGCTTGACAGAGGTACTCATACCATCACTTTCACCCGCCAACTCGTCAACTGCCCTGATGACCCCTGGGCTTGGCAGCAAACAGGGGGAGGCCTTTGCCCCCATTGGTTACTCCTCGAGAGGGCAGGCAAACAAGGCGCGCGCTGGTTGGTAGGAACCAGACCAATAAGGAGGCCATGGCGCCGGCGCCCCAGGCGCGCCGAAAGCCTGGCGCCGTGTGCCACAGTCGTGTGCGTGCGGTGCCGGTGGTGCTTGACCGCTCGCTCCGGACGCCGCTGGCCTCACCTTCCGTGACTGCCACCACTGCCACCGCAACTCGGTTGATAACTCATCGCCACCCCAGGTCCGGGGGCCGCCTAGATCGCTACATGAGCTCCCCAGATGACCAAGTGTCAGTTCGGGGCGCGGGTTTCGGCCCAGAGGGCAGGGAGCAGACCCGCGGCCCTCAGGCCGGCTCCACAGCCCCGCAGGGACCTGCACCGGGCTCCGAGGTGAGGACAGCGCGAAGCGGCGAGGCTGAGAGGGGAGATGGGTACCCAAACTCTGAGGGATTCAACTCAGAGCGGCAGGTGCTGGAAGCGGGCTGGGGCGGGCGGCGGTGCTGTGGGGCTGCGGAGACCGGCTTGGCTCCCTGGCCGACGACAAAGGCAACGCCCTGCAGCTGGCTGACGGGTCGGTGGCGGCCATCCTGCGGCAACTGAGCGGCCTGGACGTACTGGGCGTCAGCAGGTACCTGTCCCCGGAGAGCCATGCGATCACCAATGAGTCCTCCTTGTGGGCCGACCTCGAGGCACGGTCCCCCAGGGGTGTGGGGCAGCGGTGCTGGCTGCGGCCGGCCCTACTCCAGGTCGGTGGGGCCGAGGCGGGCCGGGCCTGGGGGACCCTGAGAGAGGCGCCAAGCGTGCGCTGAACGTGGCTGCGGATCACCAGCGGCCGCCCTCGGAAGGCCCGTTTGGGCTGCTGTCCCGACTCCGAGTCCTCTGATGAGCCCAGTGAGAGAGGGCAGACGAGGGTGAGCGATATCCCAAAGAAGGCCAGGCCAGGCCCAGCAGCCTCAAGGGCCGCAGGAACACGCCCAAACACTCGACGGTCTAAGGCAGGGAGAATCTCCTTCTTCACGTGCCAGGCCTGTTCCTGCCCTCCACTCTGCGAGGATTCACTTCGGTTGTGGAAAGGGCGATGCAGAGCTGAACATCTCTCCACCTAAGAAAATGCAGAGCGAGCTCTGGGGGCAGGGATGGCCCTGGCAGAGCTATCAGGGAGTACCAGTAGCGGAAGCTACTGCAGCTGCCACTACAGACAGACAGCCTGCCGTGGGGTGGCTCCTATGAGGAAGGGAGACCAGGAGAAGAAGTCCCTCGGGGGCGTCTCCAAACCTGCCCTTGGGAGAACCTTCCCTTCCTGGGAGTAGCGAATCGCGGCCAATCCCCTGGAACCGGCCACCTTGCCCCCAGTCTCTGGCATTCTGCTGCTTGGGAGGTCCAAGAGGTATACCTTGGTCCCTTTGGGAACCAAAGGGTCCAAGCACACAGACGCTGGGGTGAAATCTGTGGCCAGGAGGGCACAGGAGGCTGTGTCAGTGATGGCAGTGGTGGGAGAAAACAACGACCCAAATAGAGACCCAGTCCCAAAGAAGAAGTGAGTAGGCCAGGCCCCGCCTCTCTCCCCACTCTTCCCCCTCCCACCCTCCCCAGGACACACGTCTTCACCCGTGCTCCCTTTCTCCATCCCTCAGGGATTGTCATTTGGTGGCCCTCGGTCACTGGGTCATTAGGATGCTAGGTTGGGGTCCTTTTCCTAGGGACAAACGTTAAAGTAGCACTTTGGGTGTGCTGGGCTCAGTTCTCCACCCTTGGCCTGTTTCCAGTCTCCGAGAGTCTGGGACTACAGAGGAAGGGAGGGCTGGTAGCTGAATTGTGTCAAGGGGACCCCTTAAAAGCTTCACAGAGCTTCAGTGTTTAGATGCATCACTTTCCTGAATCCTACTTCCTAGCTGTTCCCCAGACCTTCTTGCAGGGGCCCCAGGCTTTCTCAGTGCCACACTGTTGTCCCCAGCTCAGCTCTGCCTGCTGGCCTGGGGCTGACTGATGGAGAAAGTGCTAAAGAGATCAGCCTTTCAATTCTCTTCCCATTCCCCTGCCTCAGCCTAGTCCCAAATCACACCTGANGGGGCCCCAGGCTTTCTCAGTGCCACACTGTTGTCCCCAGCTCAGCTCTGCCTGCTGGCCTGGGGCTGACTGATGGAGAAAGTGCTAAAGAGATCAGCCTTTCAATTCTCTTCCCATTCCCCTGCCTCAGCCTAGTCCCAAATCACACCTGCTCACACACACACAGACATAGACATATAAATGCACTGGTACACACATATATACGTACACACACACATCCTTAGTCCAGATTGGTGAAAAATTTTTTAGCTGCCCACTCACTGGGCATGGCCATCTTCTCTGTGGGCACATCATGGAGAACCCAGCAGTGATGACCTCCACATCCGAGACCCCCAGGATCCAGGAAACTCAGAGCCCTTGGCCCTGAACCTGGGAGAAGTCATGTCCAAAGGACCTGAACCCTTGGATGAGTGTCAGGTTTTGATATGGGGGGAGGGGACCAGGGGTGAGGGCAGAAACCTCTCTCTCTCTCCTGGGGGCTCAGCCTTGCTCCTAGGCTTTCTCCCATGGGAAACAGGGTGTCAACAGGGCTGGCCCCCATCATCTTCTGTGTGGGATTTGTTTGGCAGAGGTGATCGGTGACAGTGCCTCAACAGTTACTCTGGCTATAAACTTGCAGGCTAATAGCCTTTTCTGTGAAGTGCTGTTCACCCACATTGCTCTCCCAGGTGCTGGCTGTGGCTGCCGCTCTGAGAGGCTCAAACCGAGAACCACAGTCTTTGGGGACCGCAGTGGTGAAAATGCTGCCCTTGGGGAACAGGGGAGGCAGGCCCATAGAGAAGGTTTGGGCTGCCGGGCAGAGCAGGGGAGGCTTGTTGCCAGCAGATCGAGGTGCTGCCTCACCTCGCGTTAGAGCCTAGTTGGCCCTTTCCACCTCACTGGGAGCCTGGGAAGCTGGATTGTGTGCCCTTTCCCTCTCAGGTGACCAGGAACCAGCTGACCATTCCCCAAGACTGGAAAGGAAGCAGCAGCCACCGGGAATGCTGGACTGTCC
>SJYX01006669.1:0-17489 GCA_006410675.1 Oreotragus oreotragus | reverse complement strand
CACATGACAATGAGTCTGAACTCTGTGTTCAATTTCTCCCTCGCTGGAATTTGGGGAGCACTTCCTTTCCTTCAGCCAGCACTCCAGGACTGTGCCAGCCTGAGACTCAGAAAGATCTGTGTTTGAGTGAATTGAGGGTAGGTTCTGCCTGACACCATTCCTGAAAGACCAGGGTTTTATTACACAAAAGGGGGTATGATGGTAGGTAGCACATTCAAAGTTGGTACCTGGACATCTCTCTGTGTGAATAAAAGTCAGCAAGGATAATGCCCTTGAGGCAGAAGGATGTGATTCAGGGGGTAAAGAAAGTAGAGACTGGTCCAGGTTCTGTAAAGCACTGAGTGAGCTGAAGCAAGGGTTGGATCCCCGTTATTCAAAGCGTGTTGTCACATTCCCAAAATGTAGGAGGGGGACGATGCAGGAGGCACCAAACCTCAGGACAGGGTGTTGGGACTCTCAAAGTGTTGAAGTTGCTGGAAGAGGCTCTGGATCCTACCTTGCCATTCTATGATATCTGCCAACTGCTGAGGGTGTGGATGAATGAAAATGGGAAGGGTGGCTCTGGAGAGTACCAGTGATACTGCTGCTCATCTTAGAAAGAGGAGACCACCCAACATGAGTTACCTGAGGCAGGGGCAAGATGGGTGCCATGAGGAAGCAAAGTTAGGAGTGACTGCACCTGGACAATGGGGTGCACTTCCCCCATATTCTCACGTTGATTCCCTTCCAGGCCTCTTGGCAGGAGGTCAGGTGGACAGACTACGTGTGGGTTGGAATGGTCAGAGACCCCAGGGTCAGAGTAGAACATTGGTGGAATGTCCTCCTACTCAGATGCAACCCCCTCCCTGGACCAATTGGGCTTGATCACTTAGATTACAGCTGTGACCCTGACCCTGATCCAGTGGTTATTGCCTGTCTCTTATACACATCTCTTGAGGCTCTTCCCTGACTCTGCTGTTTCACAGATTGAGCCCAACATCTTTGCAAGAGGAGCAGCTGTTACCTCCGGGGCTGGCGAGCTGTGGCCAAGCTTGTTGCCTCTTGTTCTGCTTCCACCAGGGCGTCCTCTGCCCCTTGTTTTGGCCCCTCTCTGCCCCAGTCTCACAGCAGTTTTTGATTAAAGGACTTCTCATATTCTGTGTTCTGTCCTCTCTCTGGGGGATAGGGGTTGGGGGAGTGGGGCGAGGCCTGGTGGGGAGCCGTTCCACGTCAGAGCCTGTTCCAGAACAATACCTCTGGCATCCTGTGGTGGGGACTCTGGGTCAGCCTCTGCTACCATCCAGGCCGTCAGGGCAGCAGAGTGCTCCTGGTCTGGGTTCACTGAGGGCCTTGTCTGGCCACATTGGCACATCCTCCCGTTCCCTTAAGGCCCTCTTCTAGTTCTCTAAACACCCTCTGGGATTTGCTGGTTCCCATCTATTGCTGACATTCTGCCTCCCCGTTGGAAGGAACTCATGACCCCCTTACAGAGCTCCAACCCATCCTCCTTGCTGCACTGGACTCATTGTCCTACTTACCCTGACCACTCTCCTTCCTGTTGGAGCACCCTCGATCCCTCCCCTGACTTGCCATTGGTGACCTTGCCTGCATGTGTAGTTCAGCAGGTGGAAACAGGCACAGGTATGCTCATCTTTCCCTTCCCAGGCTCTGCCCTCTCATTGGAGTCCCTACTGCCTGTACTGCCCTCCCCCCCTCCCTGCCCCAGTCCCACCTTGCACGCTGGAACCTGCACACAGTCCTCCTCTCCCCTTTAGCCCTCACCCCTGAGACTCAGGCACCAATAGTTTCACTCCTTCTTTGGATTCAGTAAAGGGCTTGGGGATGAAGCCTGGACCCAGTGAGCTGGGGAGCAGGAGGGAAGGTACAGGGAACACAGGAGACAGGCTAGTCTCTGGGCTGGAGGTCAGGAGATGCATCTGTTTGGTGCCAACCTGGGTCAGAGTGCACCCTGGCAGCTAGAGATGGATGGTGCAGTCCTTTGTGTTTGCACATCCTTCCTGCCCTAGCCAGCTGACCACCCTCGCCTCCAGCCTGAGCCTCTCTATACCCTTGAGTGGAAAATGGGCCCATCATGCTCTATGGCAAGTGTGGTTAGTAGGTCTCTGTTCTTGCAAGGTCCCCGTCAAATACTGTTCCACCAGACCCATGATGCAGGTCTTCCAACAAATGATATTTCCCAGAATATCCCAGCTCAGTATCCCAGACTACCTCTTCAGACCACATGACAATGAGTCTGAACTCTGTGTTCAATTTCTCCCTCGCTGGAATTTGGGGAGCACTTCCTTTCCTTCAGCCAGCACTCCAGGACTGTGCCAGCCTGAGACTCAGAAAGATCTGTGTTTGAGTGAATTGAGGGTAGGTTCTGCCTGACACCATTCCTGAAAGACCAGGGTTTTATTACACAAAAGGGGGTATGATGGTAGGTAGCACATTCAAAGTTGGTACCTGGACATCTCTCTGTGTGAATAAAAGTCAGCAAGGATAATGCCCTTGAGGCAGAAGGATGTGATTCAGGGGGTAAAGAAAGTAGAGACTGGTCCAGGTTCTGTAAAGCACTGAGTGAGCTGAAGCAAGGGTTGGATCCCCGTTATTCAAAGCGTGTTGTCACATTCCCAAAATGTAGGAGGGGGACGATGCAGGAGGCACCAAACCTCAGGACAGGGTGTTGGGACTCTCAAAGTGTTGAAGTTGCTGGAAGAGGCTCTGGATCCTACCTTGCCATTCTATGATATCTGCCAACTGCTGAGGGTGTGGATGAATGAAAATGGGAAGGGTGGCTCTGGAGAGTACCAGTGATACTGCTGCTCATCTTAGAAAGAGGAGACCACCCAACATGAGTTACCTGAGGCAGGGGCAAGATGGGTGCCATGAGGAAGCAAAGTTAGGAGTGACTGCACCTGGACAATGGGGTGCACTTCCCCCATATTCTCACGTTGATTCCCTTCCAGGCCTCTTGGCAGGAGGTCAGGTGGACAGACTACGTGTGGGTTGGAATGGTCAGAGACCCCAGGGTCAGAGTAGAACATTGGTGGAATGTCCTCCTACTCAGATGCAACCCCCTCCCTGGACCAATTGGGCTTGATCACTTAGATTACAGCTGTGACCCTGACCCTGATCCAGTGGTTATTGCCTGGTGGTGTAGCACATCGCGCTGTTGTTTGAGTGAGTAAATTTGGCAGAAACCTTCCAACTGAGGTTTCTGCCCACTGAGACATGTAGATAAGTTGTGCCCAGGGAGAAGTCCAGCACCAGCACCAGCACCACTCTTGGGCAGAGAGGGGCCTGGGGTCACCAGGGTGAGAAAGTGGAGAAGCTCATGGAAGGGGAGGTGGGAGGGCATGAGCACAACCCTTCATTCACTTTTTACCAGGCTCCCTTCCCTCCTCTGAGCACACAGTTCAGACCAACTACCTCACTATAATGTTGCTGGAAACATATACATCACAGGCCTTGGCTCAGCCCCAAGCCTTCCACTTCCAGCAGGAAATCTGTGGCAGTGCCTGAGGCATAGGCTAAAGAAATACATCTGGGTCGCAGGGCTAGGAGGAAGGCCGAAGCCCAGCCTCGTTCAGTGCACCCCTGTCGCCTTTCCCCCTCAGGCCCCTTCTCCAGCCTGGGAGACAATGACAGCTGCTTTGGAGAGCCCTAGGCCCCATCCTGCCTGGTTCTGCTGCCTGTCCAACTCCAGGGAAGATGCTTCCTCCCCACCACACTCCCACCCCACCAGCACCAGCCCCAGGTCTAGTGCTTTCTCTGGACTCTTGAGGGAGACTGGCGCAAGCAAAGAATTTAGAGTAGGTGAGCCCTGAAGAGAGCACTGGCTGTGGTGGGCACAGTAATCATGCCCCAAAATGTCCAAGTCCTAACCCCTGCAGTTGGCTTATATGTTCCTTTGCATGACAGCAGTTGGTTAAGCTTGCGGATGCAATGAAGGCTGCTACTCAGCTGACTTAGAGTGGGGAGACTCTCGCCTCCAATGGGCAGGTCTAGCCGGGCACTTTGGGGCTGCCAGGGCTGCCATGTGGACTGTCCCTGTGTGACCCAGGGAGCAGCATTTGAATGACTACAGTGTGCTTGTTGTACCTGTGCTTGTGCAGTGTTGGCGTCCTGGTAAGTACTGCTCAGATGCAGATGGAGGACTTTTACAAAGAAGATTTTCTTTCTTATAAAGATTTACCATTTCTATTTCATAAAACAACCCTTCCAAACATAGAAGAGAAATTGCATTGAATTATATATGAGTTAAACAGACGACACATATACACATTATAGAGAGTGTAAGCCTTCAATCTGATGAATAGGTAGGTAACAATCAACGCATTTCACTATACTCAGGTGCCATGTACATTGTGCATCCGGAAGTCACCTATATATCCTTTTCCCTCACAGAATCCTCATGGATAGGTCTACCTATTCCATTTACTTTACATTCTTGGGGGGCCAAACTATATATAGAGAAAACAGATTGGGTGTTGCCTGCGTCTGGGGATTGACATAAGGGGTTAAACTACCGAAAAAAAAAAAAAAAAAAACCAGAAGCAATTTTGCAGGTGATGAAAAGTTTTTTGTTTCGATTGTGGTGGTGGTACCATGAGAGGATGTGCTTATAGTGGCTCAGAGACCTTGTAAGTAAATTGTATCTTAATAATTCCATATTATTGAGATACTAATACACTTTTTCAACAGCACATGAGACAGTTTTATGCATGCTCATCACCAAATGGTCAGTACCAAAATCAAATTGATTATAGTCTTTGTAGCTGAAGATGGAGAATCTGTATATAGTCAGAAAAAACAAGACTTGGAGTTGACTGTGGCTTGGATCATCAGATTCACATAGCAAAATTCAGGCTTAGCCTAAAAATGTGGTGAAAACTTCTAGACCAGTCAGGTACGACTTAGTCAAATCCACTATGATAATGCAGCAGAGGTGACAAATAGATTCAAGGGATTAGAACTTGTAAACAGTGTGTCTGAAGAACGATGGACTGAGGTCTGTAATACTGTACAGGAGGCTGTGAACAAAACCATCAAAATGAAAAAGAAAAGCAAGAAGGCAAAGTGGTAGGAGGCCTTACAAATAGCTAAAGAAAGAAGAGAAGCAAAGATCAAGGGAGAAAGGGACAGGCATACCAAACTAAATGCAGATTTCCAAAGAACAGCATGGAGAGACAAGAAGGCCTTCTTCAATGAACAGTGTATAAAACTAGAAGAAACAACAGAAGAGGAAATACTAGAGATCTCTTCAGAAAAATTAGAGATATCAAGGGAATGTTTTTCCCAAAGATGGGCACAATAAAGGACAGAAGTGGAAGAGACCTAGTAGATGCTGAAAAGATCAAGAAGATATGGAAAGAATATACAGAAGAACTGTCCAAAAAAGATCTTAATGTACTGGATTACTGCGATGGTGTGGTCACCACCCAGAGCCACCTATTCTGGAGAGTGAAGTCAAGTGGGCCTTAGGAAGCACTGCTCTTAATAAAGCTAGTGGATGCGACAGAATTCCAGTAGAACTTCTCAAAACCTTAAAGCATGATGCCATCAAAGTGTTGCATCCAATATGTCAGCAAACCGGGAAGACCTGCCAGTGGCCACAGGACTGGAATAAAAGTCAATCCACATTCCAATTCCCAAAAAGAGTAGTACCAAAGAATGTGCTAACCATCAGACAATTGCACTCGTCTGCCATGCTAGTAAGGAAATGCTTAAAATCTTGCATGCTAGGCTTCAGCATTATGTGAAGCAAGAACATCCAGATGCCCAAGTTGGGTTTAGAAAAGGAAGAGCAACCAGAGATCAAACTGCCAACTTTCGCTGGATCATAGGGAAACCAAGGGAATTCCAGGAAACCATCTACCTCTGTTTCATCAACTATGCCAAAGCCTTTGTCTGTGTGGATCATAATAAGCTGTGGAAAGTTCTTAAAGAGATTGGCATACCAGACCATCTTCCCTGTCTCCTGAGAAACCTGTATGTGGGTCAAGAAGAAACACACACTGTATGGAACAACTGATTGGTTCAGGACTGAGAAAGGTGTATGACAGGGCTGTCTGCTGTCACCCTGTTTGTTTAATCTATATGCTGAGCACATCATGAGAAATGCTGGGCTGGATGATTTACAAGCTGGAATCGAGATAGGCAGGAGAAACCTCAACAACTCAGATATGTGGATGATACTACTCTAATGGCAGAAAGGGAAGAGGAACTAAAGAGCCTCTTGATGAGGGTGAAGGAGGAGAGTGGAAAAAGCCAGCTTAAAACTAAATATTGAAAAAAAAAATTGATCACGGTATCCCACCCCGTTACTTCATGGCAGATAGAGGAGGGGAAGGTGGAAATGGTGACAGATTTCCTCTTCTTGGGCTCTAAAATCACTGCGGATGGTCACTGCAGCCATGAAATCAGAAGACGTTTGCTTCTTGGCAGGAAAGCTATGACAAACCTAGACAGTGTGTTGAAAATCAGAGACATTACTCTGCTGAAAAAGATCCATATAGTCAAGGCTATGGTCTTCCCAGTGGGCATGTACGGTTGTGAGAGCTGGAGCGTAAAGAAGGTGGAGCACCAAAGAATTGATGCCTTTGAACTGTGGTGCTGTAGAAGACTCCTGAGGGTCCCTTGGACAGCAAGGAAATCAAACCAGCCAATCAAGGGAAATCAACCCTGAATCTTCTTCGGGAAGGACTGATGCTGGGCTGAAAGTCCAGTATTTTGGTCATCTGATGTGAACAGCTGACTCATTGGAAAAGTCCATGATGGTGGGAAAGACTGAGGACAGAAGGAGAAGAGGGTGTCAGAGGATGGAATGGCTGGGTGGCATCACTGATGCAATGGACATGAACTTAGGCAAACTTCGGGAGATGGTAAGGGACACAGAGGCCTGGCAAGCTACAGCCCATGGGGTCGCCAAGAGTCAGACAAGACTGGGCGACTGAACGACAACAAACCCATATTATTAAACAATGGTGAACAGTAGAAATCAACTGCAGCAAAAACCAAAACAAAACTGCAGAAAGAAACAAACATGTGGAGGCTAAGTCACTGAAGAAATCAAAGAGTAAATCATAATATACCTATAGGGAAATGAAAGGGAAAACACAAAGCCTGTGGGATGCAGCAAAAGCAGTTCTAAGAGAGAATTTTATAGCAATACAATCTTACCTCAGGAAACAAAAATCTTAAATAAACCACCGAATCTTACACCTAAAGCAATGAGAGAAAAAAGAACAAATAAAATGGAAAGTTAGCAGAAGGGAAGAAATCAAAGATCAGAGCAGAGATATATGTAACAGAGATTAAGAAAGTAATAGATGAGGTCAATGAAACTGCTTTGGCCACCTGATGTGAAGAATTGACTCATTGGAAAAGACCATAATGCTGGGAAAGATTGAAGGTGAGAGGAGAATGGGGATGACAGAGGATGAGATGACTGGAGAACATCACTGACGCGATGGACAGGAGTTTGAGTAAGCTCCAGGAGTTGGTGATGGACAGGGAAAGCTGGCGTGCTGCAGTCCATGGGGTTGCAAATAGTTGGACACAACTGAGTGACTGAACTGAAGTGAATAAAACTAAAAGCTGTTTCTTTGAGAGGATAAGCAAAAGTGATAGACCTTTTGCCAGACCCATCAAGAATAAAAGGGATAGGGTTAAATTCAATAAAATTAGATATGGAGAAGTAAGTTGCAACTGACATCACAGAAATAAACAGGATTGTAAGAGAATACAGGAAGTAAGTATATGCCAATGAAATGGACAACTTAGAAGAAATGGACCAATTATTAGAGTGGTACAATTTTCCAAGTATGAACCAGGAAAAAATAGAAAATTTCACAAGGAAACCCATCATATGTACTGAAATTGAAACTGTGACTTAAAATTTTCCAGAAAACAGAAGGCCAGGACCAGATGACTTCAGAGGCAAATTCCATCAGGCATTTAGTGAAGAGTCAATACCTATCCTTCTGAAACTATTCCAAAAACTTGGGGAAGGAAGAACACTCCCCAAACTCATCCTATGAGGCCACTGTCATCCTGATAGCAAAAGCAGACAAATATACCACCAAAAGAGAAAGTTACAGGGCAATATCAATGATGAACACAGGCACAAAATTCTCAACGAAACAGTAGCAAACCAAATCTAGCAATACATCAGAAGGACCACACGACATGATCAAGTGGGATTCATCCAAGCGATGTAAGAATTTTTCAATATCCACAAATCCATAGATCTCAATAGATGCAGAGAAAGCTTTAGAAAAAAGTCCAACATCCATTTGTGATAATAACTCTCTAGAAAGTGGGCATCAGTTCAGTTCAGTTCAGTTCAGTCGCTCAGTCGTGTCTGACTCTTTGCGACCCCGTGAATCACGGCACTCCAGGCCTCCCTGTCCATCACCAACTCCCGGAGTTCACTCCATCGAGTCAGTGATGCCATCCAGCCATCTCATCCTTGGTCGTCCCCTTCTCCTCCTGCCCCCAATCCCCTTCGCATGAAGTGGCCAAAGTACTGGTTTCAGCTTTAGCATCATTCCTTCCAAAGAAATCCCAGGGTTGATCTCCTTCAGAATGGACTGGTTGAATCTCCTTGAAGTCCAAGGGACTCTCAGGAGTCTTCCCCAACACCACAGTTCAAAAGCATCAATTCTTCGGCGCTCAGCCTTCTTCACAGTCCAACTGTCACATCCATACATGACTACTGGAAAAACCATAGCCTTGACTAGACGGGACCTTAGTCGGCAAAGTAATGTCTCTGCTCTTGAATATGCTATCTAGGTTGGTCATAACTTTTCTTCCAAGGTGTAAGCGTCTTTTAATTTCATGGCTGCAGTCACCATCTGCAGTGATTTTGGAGCCCCCCAAAATAAAGTCTGACACTGTTTCCACTGTTTCTCCATCTATTTCCCATGGAATAATGGGACCAGATGCCATGATATGCATTTTCTGAATGTTGAGCCTTAAGCCAACTTTTTCACTTTCCTCTTTTACTTTCATCAAGAGGCTTTAGGGACCATATCTGAACATAAAAAAGGCCACATTTGACAAACCTACCAATAACATCATACTCAGTGGTAAAAAGAAGAAAGCATTTCTTCTAAGATCAGGAAGAAGAGAAAGATGGCCACTCTCACCACTTTTATTCAATATAGTTATGGAAGTTCTAACCACAGCAATCAGAGAAGAAAAAGAAATAAAAGAATCCAAGTTGGAAAAGAGATAAAGCTGTCACTGCTTGCAGTTTGCGTGATACTATGCATAGAAAATCCTAAAGATGCTGCCAGAAAACTATTAGAGCTCATCAATGAATTCAGTAAAACTGCAGGATACAAAATGAATGCACAGAAATTTCTTGCATTTTTACATGCTAACAATGAAATTTCAGAAAGAGAAATTAAATAAAAAATCCCATTTACCATCACATCAAAAAGAAAAAAAAATGCCAAGGAATAAACCTAAGGAGACAAAAGAGCTGTACTCACAAATCTATAAGATGCATGCACCCCAGTGTTGATTGCAGCACTATTTACAACTGCCAAGACATGGCAGCTACCTAAATATCCATCAACAGAGGAATGGATAAAGAATATGTGGTACATATATACAGTGGAATATTACTTAACCATAAAAAGAATGAAATAATGCCACTTGCAGCAACATGGATGGACATAGTGATTGCCATACTGAGTAAAGAAAGTCAGAAAGAGAAAGACAAATGTCCCTTACATGTGGAACCAAAAAAATTGTACAAATGAACTTATTAACAAAATGGAAACAGACTTTGAAAACTTATGATTACCAAAAGGGAAAGGCAGAAGTAGGGAAGGGATAAAGATCCTAATCTATAACATCCTAATGAGAGATGATGAAGGTGACATAAACAGATGGAAAGAAATATCGTATTCTTGTGAGGCCAAGCATTTACAACTAGCCTCTCCTTTACATTTCCTAAGGAAGGAGGCAAGTGGGCTTGAGTCCAGGTGTTTACAATCAGCCTCTGGCTTGCACTTTGAAATAGAAAGAGTAAGAGTAACAGGGTAAATAGTCAGCTTTTGCCTCCTGAGGACACTTTAATAGTTCTGGCAGCAACAGAGGAGCTACTCTCTGTTTGAGTAAAAGATCAAGAGGTCACATATGGCCCATTCTCAGGGCAGGAGAGACACTGCACATGGGCAGAAAGGCTCCTTGGGGGTCAAAAACAAAGGGGCCCCACCCCATAATATGTGATGCAACGTCTCCCCCATAGGTCTCTGGGCTGGCATGCATCTTGGAATAGAGTTGCTCATGCATGTTGGGGAGGGTCCCAGTGCAGGTCAGGTGTGAGAAAAGAAACAGGATAACTGGCCAAACATAAACAAAGATCCAAAAGGACTGTCGTATATAAATGACTTAACTGCTTCTATCTGCTGCACTCCTCCTCATTAGGACAGATGCCCACACCTTTTCTCTCCAAGTGTGTATCATTGCCTTCTCTTAACAAAACAAACTGTTTCTCTGTGTGCTCTCCTACTTGTTGTGCTGTGTCTCTAACAATAAACTCTGTACCTCTCTTTTTTTTTTTTTTTTACAGATTTTGCCCCCTTGAGAAACGCGTTTTTCAAAGGGGCAAACTTAAAGCCACAGCTCACTGGCTGCCTCTCTGAGATCACTTGGATTGGAAGAATCAATATTGGCAGAATGACTATACAACCCAATGCAACCTACTGATGCAATTGAATCCCTATCAAATTACCAATGGTATTTTTCACAGAACTAGAACAAAAATTCCCAAAGATTGTATGGAGACACAAAAACCGTGAATAGCCAGAGCAGGACTTCAGGCTATACTACAAAGGTACAGTCATCAAAACAGTGTGGTTCTGGCACAAAAACAGAAATATTGATCAAAGGAACAAGATAGAAAGCCCAGAAATAAACACATGCGCCTATGGTCAATTCATCTCTGACAAAGGAGGCAAGAATATGCAAATGAGAAAAGAGTCTCTGCAATAAGTGGTGCTGGGAAAACAGCTGCACAGAAGAGAATGAAATTAGAACATTCTCTAACATTATACACAAAAATAAATTCAAAGTGGATTAAAACCTATAATCTATAACACAAGACACTATGAAACTCTTACAGGAAAACACATGCAGAACACTCTTTGACATAAATCACAGCAATATGATTTTGCATCCACCTCCTAGAGTAATGAAAATAAAAACAAACAAGTGGGACCTACTTAAACTTAAAAGCTTTTGTACAGCAAAGGTGGTGGGGGGTGGGTAGGGACTATAAACAAGATGAAAAGGCAACTCTCAGAATGGGAGAATATGTTTGAAAACAACGTGACAGACTTCGTTTGGAAAGGGATTGGAAATTGGAAAGGGATTACTTTCCAATATACAAGCATTTCATGAAGCTCATCAATATATGCCCAATATATTTTATAAAAAGAGACAGAAGTTCTGTTTCTCCAAGAAGACATACAGATGGCCAAAAACCACGAGGAAAAGATGCTCAACATCATTAATTATTAGAGAAATGCAAATCAAAACTACAATGAGGTATCACCTCACAACTATCAGAATGGCCATCATCATAAATCTACAAATGGCAAATGCTGGAGAAAGTGTGGAGAAAAGAGAGTCCTCCTTCACTGTTGATGGGAATATAAACTGGTACAACCACTATGGAGAAGAGTATGAAGATTCCTTAAAAACTGAAAATAGAACTGCCATGAGATCCAGCAATCCCAGTCCTGGGCATATATCCGGAGAAAACCATACTTTGAAAAGATGCATGCACTCTGGTGTTGATTGCAGCACTCTACAATAGCCAAAACACGGTAGCTCCCTAAATATCCATCAACGGAGGAATGGATAAAGGATATGTGGTACCTATATACAATGGAATATTACTTAACCATAAAAACAATTTAATAATGCCACTTGCAGCAACATGGATGGATGTAGTGATTGTCATACTGAATGAAGAAAGTCAGAAAAAGAAAGACAAATGTCCCTTGTGTGTGGAGCCTAAAAAACTGTACAAATGAACTTATTTACAAAACAGAAACAGACTTTGAAAACTTATGATTACCAAAAGGGAAAGGCAGAGGTAGAGGAGAGAGAAATTAGAAGTTTGGGATTAACAGATACACCCTACTATATGTGAAATCGATAATCAACAAGGGCCTTCTGTATAGCACAGGGAACTCTACTCAACATTCTGTAATACCCTTTATGGATAAAGAATCTGAAAAGAAATGGATATATGTAGATGTATAACTGAATCACTCTGCTCTACACCTGAACCTAACACAACATTGTAAATCAACTATACTCCAATCAAAAATAAAAATTAAATTAAAAGAAATATTTAAAAAAGTATATTATGAATAGATATTCACAGTAATTACTTTTTCTGGACATTATTTTCTCCCATAGTCGGATAAGGTGGAATGTTATATCACCTTAAATTAAATCAAGTTTGTATTCCTGGGGTGAATCTGTGTGCTGTGCTGTGCTTAGTTGCTCAGTCATGTCTGGCTCTTTGTGACCCCATGGATTGTAGCCCAGTGGCTCCCCTGTCCATGGGGATTCTCCAGGCAAGAATACTGGAGTGGGTTGCCATGCCCTCCTCCTGGGGATCTTCCCAACCCAGGGATCAAACCCAGGTCTCCCGCATTGCAGGTGGATTCTTTACCGTCTGAGCCATCAGGGAAGCCCTGGGATGAACCTATCATGGCATATTGTGTATTTCTCTTTTTCATATCCCGTAGGATTCAGTTTGCTAATATTCTGTTTCTGGTTCTTGCTTTTATGCCCTGAGCGTGTGATTGACTTGGGAGTTTCCTTTCTCAAACTGTTCTTGACAGGATTTAATATCAAGGTTATTTGATCCTCAGGAAAATGAGTTTGGGAGTATCCCACCTTTTCTATTTTTCCTAAGATTTTGTATGAAATTGAAAATATTTATGCCTAGGATGTTTGTCACAATTTAGTGGGGGAAGCCTGGAGGATTTTTGTGAAAGTTGCTTTGATTATTGGTGTATTTCTTTATGGTTACCTGGAGCAATTCAGGTTGGCTATTCTTTCTGGAGTCAGTGTTGGCAAGTTATTATTATTTTTTCTAAAAATTGATCATGTTTTCCTAAGTTTTCAAATGGATTGGAATAAAGTGACCCATGATGTCCTCTTTGCCCAGAATTTCTATTTTTGGAAATGTCTCTCTTACAGGTAGTAGTTGTTGTTCAGTCACTAAGTCGTGTCCAACTCTTTGCGACCCCATGGACTGCAACACACCAGGCTGCCCTGTCCCCCACTGTCTCCTGGAGTTTGTTCAAACTCACGTCCACTGAGTCGGTGATGTCATCCAACCATCTCCTCTGTCCCCTGCTACCTTCTCCTCCTGCCCTCACTCTCTCCCAGCACCAGGGTCTTTTCCAGTGAGTCTTAACCACTGGACCCCCAGGGTATTCCTCCTACAGATAGCAGTTGCAAGAAAATAGCACGAAACACCCAAAGATCCCTCACCTGGACCGCCCCACTAGTAATATTTTGCCACATTTGCATATTCTCTGTCTCTTGCTCTCTCTGTTTTGTTGAATCATTGGAGTTTCTTTAAGACGTTGTGGTGTATCTTCTCTCAATATTCCAGTATGTATCTCTAAAGAAAAAGATTAGTCTGCCTCAAAATCTTAATGCAATTGTCATACTCAGGAAATTTAATTTTAAGACAATACAATTACCTACTATATGATCCCCACTCAAAATGTCTGTTCCAATATTGTTTTTCTACCTGATTTCTAAAATAAGCTTTGCTTCCAAATAAAGGCCATGTGATGCATTTGGCTGTCAAGTGTTCTTAGTATCCTGTAAACTATAACATTTCCCTAGATTTTTTTGGTCTTGGATGATATTGACATTTTTAAAGACCCAATCTAGGTGGTTTTTAGAAAGCTTCTCCAGTTGAATTTGTCTGATTGCTGCTTCCTGATTCCACTCAGGTTAAACGTTTTGGCAGGAATACTGCAAAATTGATGTCCTGTCCGTCTCCATGCATGGCATCAGGATATTCTTTAGATTCTTCCAATTCTGTTCAGATATATTTGACATACAACACTGTATACATTTAAAGTGTACAGCATGATGATTTGACTTATATACATCATGAAATGAAATGATTATCACAATAAGTTTAGTGAACACTCATCTTCTCCTATAGATACAAAATTAAAGAAAAAGAAAATTTTTTTATTGTGATAAGAACTCTTAGGACTTGCTCTTTTAACAACTTTCATACATAACATACAGCAGTGTCAACTGTATTTATCATGTTGTATGTTACATCTCTTATACTTATTTACCTAATAACTGGAAGTGTGCCCCTTTTGCCCACCTTTGTCCAATTCCCCTCCCCCACACCTACACTTTGGTAAGTGCAAATCTGATCTCTTTTCCTCTACATCTTTGTTTGTTTGCTTGTTTGTCTGTTTTGAAGTGTAATTGACCCACAACACTATGTTAGTTCCTGGTATACAGCATCGTGATTTATTATTTCTATACATTTCAAAATGGTCAGCACTGTAATTCTAGTTATGCTATGCCACCATACAAGGATAGGGCATAGTTATTGACTCTATTCCCTACACTGTGTGTGGCTCTGTTTCTATCTGATTAAGTTGCTGATCTCTTAAGTTTAAATGCATATTAACCACCCCCCATTTTCACTTCTCTCCTCATGTTTACTGTTTATGACATCACTGTCCATCTTTTTCTTCTGTGTATCCCTTAACTAAGGTTCTTCCCTGGTGGCTCAATGGCAAAGAATTTGCCTGCCAATGCAGGAGACGTGGGTTCAACCCTTGGGTCGGGAAGGTCCCCTGGAGAAAGAAATGGCAACCAAATCCAATATGCTTGCCTGGAGAATCCCATGGACAGAGGAGCCTGGCGGGCTAGGTCCATGGGGCTTCAAAGACTCGGACATGACTTAGCAACTAAACAATAGCAACACTCCCTTAACTACTCCTTGCGGATATAGATGATTTTACTACTTTTGTCTTTTAACCTTCCCACTAGCTTTGTAAGTGATTACTGTTTATTTGCCTTTATCAGTGAACTTTCTCCTTTCATCATTTTCATGTTTCTAGTTGGGTCTTTTCTTTTTTGCTTGGAGAAGTCCCTTTGATATTTCCTGTAAAGCTGGTTTGGTGATGCTGGACTCTTTTAGCTTTTGCCTGTCTGTAAAACTTTTGACCTCTCCTTCAAATCTGAGTGACAGTCTTTCCAGTAGTGTCTTCTTGGTTGTAGGTTTTTCTCTTTATCGTTTTAAATATATCGTGCCACTCCCTTCTGGCCTGCAGAGTTTCTGCCGAAAAGTCCCTTGTTTGTAACTTGTTGCTTTTCCCTTGCTGCTTTTAATATCCCCTCTTTAGCTTTATTTTTTGCCATTCTAATTACAATGTGTCTTGGTGTGGTTTTCTTTCTGTTTAGGGCTCTCTGTGTTCCAGTACCTGGATGCCCATTTCTTTTGCCAGGTTAGCAAAGTGTTCAGCTAGTATGTCTTCACATATGATCTCTGCCCCTTTCGCTTTCTTCATCTGCTGGGACCCCTAAAATTCAAATGTTTCTATGCTTGACCTGGTCCCAGAGGTCTCTGAAACTGTCCTCATCTCTGTTTATTCTTTCTTTTTTTCTGTTCAGCTTCAGTGATTTCCACTATTCTGTCTTGCAGCTTCTTGATCCGTTCCTCTGTATCATCCCACCTACCACTGAAGTATATTTTTTATTTCACTTATTGTACTCTTCATCTCTGTTTGGTTCTCCTTCAGATTTTTTATTCTTGTTCTTTTTTAAACTTTTTAAAAAATTGATTTATTTTTAATTGGAAGATAATTGCTTTAAAGTATTATGTTGGTTTCTGACATACATCAACATGAATCATCCATAGGTATATATGTATATATCCCCTCCCTCTTGAACCTCCTTCCCAGCTCTCTCCCCATCCCACTCATCTAGGTTGTCACAGAGCACCAGGTTGAGTTCCCTGCATTATACAGCAAGTTCCCACAGGCTATCGGTTTTACATATGGGTATGCGTGTGTTTTGATGCTACTCTCTCCATTCATCCCACCCACTCCTCCCCCCACTGTGTTCACAAGTCTGTTCTCTATGTCTGTGTCTCCACTGCAGCCCTGCCAATAGGTTCATCAGTACCATCTTTCTAGATTCCATACATATACCTTAATATACGATAATTGTTTCTCTCTTTCTGACTTACTTCACTCTGTATAATAGGCTCTAGGTTCATCCACCTCAATAGAACTGACTCAAATGTGTTCCTTTTTATGGCTGAGTAATGTTCCACTGTATATATGTACCACAACTTCTTTATCCATTCATCTGTCAATGGACATCTAAATTGCTTCCATTTCCTAGCTGTTACAAATAGTGCTGCAGTGAACATTGGCATACATGTGTCTTTTTCCATTATGGTATTGCCAGGGTACATGCCCAGTAGTGGGATTGTCGGGTATTATGGTCATTTTATTCCTAGGTTTTTTTTTTTTGAGGACTCTCCATACTGTTCTCCAGAGTGGTTGTATCATTTACATTCCCACCAACAGTGCAAGAGGGTTCGCTTTTCTCCCCACCATTTCTAGCATGTATCGTTTGTAGATATTCTGATGATGGCCATTCAAACCAGTGTGAGGAGACACCTCACTATAGTTTTGATTTACGTTTTCTAATAATGAGCATGGGGGAAATAGCAATAACCTCAGATATGCAGACGACACCACCTTTATGGAAGAGGATGAAGAGGAACTAAAGAGCCTCTTGATGAAGGTGAAAGAGAAAAGTGAAAACTGGCTTAAAACTCAACATTCAAGAAACGAAGATCATGGCATCTGGTCCCATCACTTCATGGCAAATAGATGAGGAAACAACAGAAACAGTGACAGACTTTATTTTCTTGGGCTCCAAAATCACTGTGAACAGTGACTGCAGCCATGAAATTAAAAGACGCTTGCTCCTTGGAAGAAAAGCAATGACAACCTAGACAGCATATTAAAAAGCAGAGACATTACGTTGCCTACAAAAGTCCTTGTAGTCAAAGCTATGCTTTTTCCAGCAGACATGTAGGGATGTGAGAACTGGACAAGAAAAAAGGCTGAGTGCCAAAGAATTGATGCCTTGGAAGTGTCGTCCTGGAGAAGACTCTTGAGAGTCTCTTGGACAGCAAAGAGTTCAAAACAGTCAACCCAAAAGGAAATCAACCCTGCACATTCATTGGAAGGACTGATGCTGAAGCTGAAGCTCCCATACTTTGGCCACCTGATGTGAAGAGCCAATTCATTGGAAAAGACCCTGATGGTTGGAAAGATTGAAGGCAGGAGGAGAAGGCGACGACAGAGGATCAAATGTTTGGATGGCATGACAGACTCAATGGACATGAGCTTGAGCAACCTCTGGGAGACGGTGAAGGACAGGGAAGCCTGGCGTGC
>SJYX01006668.1:0-11515 GCA_006410675.1 Oreotragus oreotragus | reverse complement strand
GACAGTATTAGGACGATTTCAGCACAGGACTGTGCACTGAAAGATAACATTTTATTAACGTCAAATGTGCTCAATGTGAGAATGATATTATATAAGAGAGTGTTCTTAGTATATAAAAATTGAAATATTTAGGGATAAAGGGCCTGTAACTTATTATTAAATCTTTCAGCAAATAACAATAATGATAGCATAAATAATAATGATATATGGTTAGAGAGATAATTCATGCAACAAAAAATATTAATAATTGGGGATATAGACAAAGAACAAAGAGGAGCTTATTGTCTATTCTTGTATCTTTTATGTCAATTTGAATTTTTTCATAATGAAAATTTTAAAGACTTAGAATAACTAATACTCATGCCAATCTAACAAGTTAGTGGTTTTAATATATCCCTGGATGAAATATAAATTGGCATAAGTTATCTGTAAAGAATAGTTAATAAATACCAAAGATCTTAGAATATCTATCCTCTTAATCCAAACCTTTGAGAATTTATTCTGAGTTAATTATCAAATAGAAGGAAAAAAAATATTTGTAGAAAGATACTCACTGCTACATTATTTAAAATATTAAAAACTCTAGAAAATTGGGGCAATTAGTTGAATTATGGTATGTTTGGTAATACACCAAATGATCATCAAAAACATACTAGAGTTTTGACTCATGCTAGAAAATACTTGAGTTATATTATTATGTGTAAAAGAGAAGGCATGCCAAATTATGTAAAATAAATTTTTCGTAATAAAAACTGACATTCCCCATGACATGAACAGCATATATCCATGACTGTGAAATATGAGTTACCCTTATCATTTTCTTTATAGTTTCTAATGTTTTCCACTTTGCTGTATTTTCTACAGTAAGGGGGAGGAGCTCAACTCTCATGTGATTAGTGCCAAGGCTCTACTTCTGTCTCACTGTCTTCCTCAGCTTCATGTGAGGCACCTGGATAAGAACATGTGTCCTACTTTGCCTCCTGAAGAGAAGACAGAATGACTCCAGACCTTCTGGGGTGAGAGACTGAAGTAGATACCTCCCATCTGGAAGATATCTTTGAAGTCTTGGTCTAGCCTCAAANTCCTCAGCTTCATGTGAGGCACCTGGATAAGAACATGTGTCCTACTTTGCCTCCTGAAGAGAAGACAGAATGACTCCAGACCTTCTGGGGTGAGAGACTGAAGTAGATACCTCCCATCTGGAAGATATCTTTGAAGTCTTGGTCTAGCCTCAAAATGAACATGAACTTATTCTGTAAGATTAACATTGGTCTTAATATAATACTGTTGTGCAGACCCCAGGAACAAACCACTTAAAGAAACAAAGATCTCAAGAGATTTCCAAGTTAATATTCCAAGAGTCTCTAAACCCAAGTGGTAACAAAATTAAGTGGTCCTTGAATAAAGGCAGGACTGGCAATTGTATTGTTTCCTACTTTGAATGATTTTATTTTGAACTTAAATGAAAGAACAAGTAAAGTATGTACACTCTACATGGAAAGAGGTCTTCTAGGAGGAGCAGTTCCAGAGCATTAGTGTTTAAAAATGAAGATGCTAAGGGACACAGGCAGGAAAGAAATGAGAAAAGGACCGTTTTAATGGAAGACTCTGAAATATTCCTGGGTGGGGGGGTCACAAGAAAAATCACATCCTATGTAATAACCTATTTGGGTCTTGCACAGATGTTGAGAAAAAATCTTACTGTGAATTTCTGATGAAAAGAAGTTTTGCTAGTATCCAGAGCACATGGGAGGAGATGATGGACTGGTAGAAAAACAAAGCCCAGAGGAGTGTCTTTAATTGTGCACTGTGAGATTTACTGGGGCCCGACAGGGGTCAGACTTGAGGTCCTCCCTGCTCAAAATCTATTTTAAAAAATGGTATATACTGGTTAATTCTGCTGACAACACAGAGTTGAGGGAGGCATAGCCATTTGACAAAAAGTCAGCAAAATTCAGAAGTGTTTGGGGGCTATTCCCTTGCCTTGAAAATTCTCAGAAATCAGTTGATGCTAGTTCATCAACGTTTACATTTTGGGGGGAGAACGTATGACCTACAAAGTAAGTGTAGAAGACCCAATCAAAAGTTGTTTTTGGCACAAGAAAGAAGATTACATTAGTGTAACTTGAATTCCTGGATTTCTTTGGACAATGCCAAGATCTGGGACTCAACTTTAGATAAGGCAAGTTTCCCAGCCTCCTATTTTAGACATGTCAGATTCTGGAACAGTACACACACATTTTCAGTAGGGTGGAACACTTCACCTTTAGCTGGCCTTTGGTGGGCTGATCATGGCACAGGGGCTAGGTCGGCTAGTCTCTGGCACACTGGTACAAGGTGGATTCTTCACCACTAACAAACCAAGAAATCATCACGTATGAGCCTTTCATATTATCCTTCATTGCAGCTCTATGGAGGGCTAGCAGAAATGCTATTTTCTCCTGAAAAAGAAATGAACTGTATTGAATTTATCTGATACTCAATACTGAATTTATCTCGTCAATGAACTGTATTGAATTTATCTGATACTCAATACTGAACTTATCTCCTCAATAAGACGATGTAGGCACTTCTTTTAAGGGGAAAGGTCATCAACACTCTTCTTTAATTGGAGTATTGTTGCTTTACAACCATACAATGTGTGTTAGTTTCTGCTGTACACCACAGGGAATCATCTATGTGTATCCATATATTCCTTCTCTCTTGAGCCTCTCTCTCACCCCACCCCTCAACAATATTCTTACCACTGTTTTTACTCCTTCCCAAATAAAACTTTGAGGCTAACTACAGTGTTTGTTTCTATTTTGATGTCCAGATTCATCACCTGAAATTGGACGATTTCATTCTCTATTAAACTATCATATTTTTGCACTGTTTGAATGAAGCTAGAAGTGTGTGGTTCCAAAGGTGATATTTTGGTGAGAGTTAGGGCACTTAACACCAATGAATTGATGCTTTTGAACTGTGGTGTTGGAGAAAGACTCTTGAGAGTCCCTTGGACAGCAAGGAGATCAAACCAGTCCATCCTAAAGGAAATCAACCCTGAATATTCATTGGAAGGACTGATGCTGATGCTGAAGTTCCATAACTTTTGCTACCTGAGGTGAAGAGTTGATACATTGGAAAAGACTGTGATGCTAGAAAAGACTGAAAGCAGGAGAAGAAAGGGGCAGCAGAGGATGAGATGGTTAGATAGCATCACTGACTCAATGGACATGAGTTTGAGCAAACTCCAGAAGACAGCAAAGGACAAGGGAGCCTGGTATACTGTAGTCCAATGGGGTCACAAAGAGTCAGACATGACTTAATGACTTAGCAACAAGAACAACAACAAGGGCACTTAGCTGAAGAGGCCAGGGTCTGGCTTGTGGTGTTTGGAGTGAATTGTTTAGATGGGGAAGATAGTTTGAAGCCAATCAGATTAGCAAAGGTTTATGGCTATGGTTAGCGACATCACCACTGCATTTTCGTATTTAAGGTGGAGAGTAAGATGTTCTGCCTGGCTACAAAGAGGTGCTAAATATGAAGAAATGACCTACCCAGAGGCTGGCAGATAGCAGACATACAGACTTGTGACCTGAGTCTCAAAGGAAGAGGGTTTTCTCAAGGTGGGTGGGGAAGCAGTGGCCTAAAAGCCGTCATATAGGTCTCTAGAAATGTATCTATGCCCCTGGCAACCAGTATCTAGGGGTCACATGCACAGAAGCAGCACTGTCACTGGAGATCGTCAGGATTTCTGAGGCCGTGAGTAGCAGGAAGAACATTTTCTGAGGAGTCTGAGGGCTTAGAACAAGGACAGTATAAAACAGGGTAGTCTCTCCTGGGAATATAGTGGGAGGAACTGGGAGCTAGTTAGTGAAAGGGTGAGTCTAAAGGAGTTAGGCAAGGGCCACATTTTGTGCAGGTAGCAATTCAGAAGGGACTGCAACTCTGAGTGATGCTAGAAAACACCAGGAATTAGAGAAGCAGAACCATGGGAGCTGGCCAGAATAAATGGAATTCAGAGAAATTTAGCACACAGTTTCAGCAGATAATCTCAGCACTGTACAAACCCAAGAAGTGGGATTTCCACTTCCAGTGAAATAGTAGATGTTCACCTATATCCCCATTTAGATCATAAATGATCTAAATGGGTGAATTAGTCTTGCCATATGCGCCTCAAAGCAAAGCTGAGGAGCTTCACTCCAGCAACTAGAATCTAAGCCTTACCTAATTTTGGGAACATACACCATTTTGTCAATGTGCTCTTCTTTATTGAGGCATTATGGGTCCGGACAACATGCTAGGGATGACGGCAAGGAAGCTGGGGCATTTGGAAGGCCTCAGAAGAGGGGGAAGACGCTGAGTCCAAGAGTAAGGTTGAATGATTGTCAGGCTGGGGGCCAAGGAACAGGGGAGCGATTCTGCCAATTCTTCACTCCCCCTCCAAGCGCTCCAGCTTCCCATCCACCGCCAAGACACATTTCATTTTTCTGACATGAAATATGTATATAATCCTAGCCTGATTTTTTAAAGCACAAGAGGGTTGATTCTGTTTATGCCTCCTTGTAACTCCCACCCAGTACAAACATTGGCCTCCAGCCTGGTAGTGACGACAGAATCTAACAAAACAGAATCCCAGAGCCAGGAAGTAGGTGACTAAGTAAATATGCCCCCAAATGGTGACATTTTTAACCACATAGGAGCAGTGGAGGAGGACTTGGGCAGGGGCACAGGCAAGATAACTGGGCAAGAAAAGAACAGCAGACATTTAATGACTGACTCTTTGCTTGGATACTAGGGCTGTTTGTCTGGTCCCTGCACTGGGGCTTTAGATGTCATCTTCTGGATTTAGATCTTGGTGGCGGAAGCAAGAAAGGGGTAACCTCGGTAAAATGAAGTCTCTTTCAGGGCATTTCATGCTCATCCTCAAAACAGATAGTTTGACATGCAAGAATCATATTAACGTAAATGAAAGGGACTGAACAAGTGAAATGTGTGAGTCTATGAATTAATGAGCAAATATTATCAAGCATTTGCAGTATGCCAAAGCACATTCATTTGATAGCAAGAGTCACCATGCTCTGCACTTTGTAGCTCTTATTTCACAAAAACATCATTCCTATCATAGTAGGCAGAGATCCACGATATCAGAGATCAAAGATCTTGAATAATTTCTTAGTTATTGAAGTTCCTAAATATATCATTAAATTTCATCCTTTGTTTCAATCTATGAGCAGAGTTGTTCTAGTTTTAAGGTTCTGTTTATTTCCAGCATCTAGCTCAGAATATGTGCATTTTTATTATATGCATTTTGGGCCAAATAAATAAATATCAATGAATGAAGGATTCACTCTCCCTTTAGAGATTATGAGAAACATCAACGAAATATTTGTAAATTCAGCTTAATTTCTGATCATGGATTTACAATCTCAAAGAGCCATAGAGAGGATCCCAAGACCAAAGCAAGACCTTCCTACTTACATGTGGCAGCTTTCCTGTGTTCTTCCTTTACACTCACATACAGGAAATCGAAGCAGATAGATTTTGTTGGTCAGCGGTCAGTAGTTCAGAGGAGGAATGATGCCTGTCCTTCTGGTGGCCCAGGTTGAAACTCAACTTGTGCAGGTTTTGTGGAGCTATAGGACTGAAGTGTGTGGATCATCTTGGGGAGAGAGTCAAGCTAAAGCTGATTCCCTAACTTGAAAATCACTGAACTTTTTGATTATTGTTCGATTATTCGAACAATCACTGTTCTAGTCACTGAACTAATCACTGTTCTATTATTTCTTCGAAAACTAGAGAATATTTTTTAAAGGCAAATCTGCAAAAAGATTCTTAAAAAGTTTGATCTCGATTTCTCTTTCTCTCTTATGACCCATAGTTTCTCTCTTTGTGTCCCTTCCTGCCTTAAAATAGACACTTCAAATACCTGCCACTACTATTTTGATTGCCCAAGGTAAGTTCAAAAATTGGAAAAAAATCTGTTTCAGAAATTATAACTCAAAACTGTGTTTTCCATTAAAAGAATCAATATTACAGGACAAGTCACACATGTGGATATGCCTTTAACTCAAGACCTTTTCTTGTTATTCTTAATAAAGTTGGCTGGATTAATTTTGATCATTTTTAATTCTTGGTTTTTGTCACCATGCCTGCGGGATACACAGCCTTTCCACTGGCCTGCTCCCCATGTAATCTCCTCCTCAATTTTTGGCTTCTCTTCTATCTATGTTTAGACATCTGAGCTCATCACTACACTCTGCCTTCCCCAATCGTTACTGGGCTCTTTCCCATGCCCCTGACTGTAAGCTGGACAGTTAGCTAGCAGCATTTTCACCAAATTAAGATGGTATCTCAAGAGCAGGCGGGCTCTTCTCAGCCAGAACAAAAGGAGCCTCTTCTATTCTTCTCAGCCAATCCCAGGAGATTAATGGAGAGCTGTAGCCAAAAGTGAGATGATTCTTTGTCAGGCTGCATGTACTAGTATTACTGATCTTCCATTTTTCATAATGTTCCCTTTTGAGATATAGTCTTCCTATACAACACCCTACATAACATCACACTTTTTTTATGCCTACAGGGGTCTTATTTAGACAGAGTGTGGTGAGAATGGCATGCCTTTAAATATTGCCAATCATAGCCCTGGAACCATCTACATGGCACTTAGATGCTTGGACTCATTAACTTATTGTCTTTTCACACTAAAAGGGAGAGTATAAATAATCTACTCCCACTTTCTGCCCCTCACAGATGAGGACCTGAGGTCCAACATTGAAACATGTTAAGTACTCTCATACCTAGTTGTTTATTGAGTGAATGTGTCAAGTCATGCACAGACCACACATCTCCCCTCTGTTATCCCCATTTCATGCCAAAAGCACTTAATGGAAAATAAGCTTCTTTAAAATCACATAAAGTTGATTAAAATAGTTCGGGTTGGTAAAATAAGACCTATCTTGACCAACAAAGAAATCTTCATCCTTCAAAAGCCACTGAGAATTGAAGTGAAATAAAAATTTTACTTTAAAATTACTTGTCTGAAAAAATAAATACTGTTCTTAAGGGAAAATAGGAATTACATTAAACAGAGAAGCACACATAAGTTTATAAAAATGTTCTAAAAGGAGACCCATGACGACTATATACAGAGTATCCAAAGTTGGGCAAAACCTACACTCCAGCTGCTATTTTACTAAGTAGCATAAGATGTGTCTTTGGTTGCCAGCTTATCTATTCAAAGAGACGACCACATCCCCCTGTGCTAGAACCCTAGTCTGGAAAGCAGCAGGCTAATATCCCTCCGTTCAGTTCAGTTCAGTTCAGTCACTCAGTCCTGTCCTACTTTTTGCGACCCCATGAATTGCAGCACGCCAGGCCTCCTTGTCCATCACCAACTCCTGAAGTTCACCCAAACTCTTGTCCATCGAGTCGGTGATGCCATCCAGCCATCTCATCCTCTGTCGTCCCCTTCTCCTCCTGCCCCCAATCCCTCCCAGCATCAGAGTCTTTTCCAATGAATCAACACTTTGCCTGAGGTGGCCAAAGTACTGGAGTTTCAGCTTCAGCATCAGTCCTTCCAAAGAACACCTAGCACCGATCTCCTTTAGAATGGACTGGTTGGATCTCCTTGCAGTCCAAGGGACTCTCAAGAGTCTTCAACAGAAGCGCGCCGGCTGCAACAGACTGTGCAGAAGCATGGCCGAGAGGAGCTACCCCACGTCCAAGGAGCGGTGGCTGTGCAGGCACAGGAGGGCCAAGAGGAGCTACTCCACGTTCAAGGTCAGGAGGAGCAGCTGAGAGGAGATAGCCCTTGTTCAAGATAAGGAGCAGTGGCTGCGCTTTGCTGGAGCAGAGCTGAAGAGATACCTCACATCCAATTTAAGAGAAACCCAAGTAAGACAGTAGGTGTTATGAGAAGCATCAGAGGGCAGATACACAAACCATAATCACAGAAAACTAGTCCATCCAATCACACTAGGACCACAGCCTTGTCTAACTCAATGAAACTAAGCCAAGCCGTGTGGGGCCATGCAAGATGGGTAGGTCATGGTGGAGAGGTCTGACAGAATGTGGTCCACTGGAGAAGGGAAAGGCAGACCACTTCAGTAATCTTGCCTTGAGAACCCCATGAAGAGTATGAAAAGGCAAAATGATAGGTTTCTGAAAGAGGAACTCCCCACGTCAGTAGGTGCCCAATATGCTCCTGGAGATCAGTGGAGAAATAACTCCAGAAAGAATGAAGGGATGGAACCAAAGAAAAAACAATACCCAGTTGTGGATGTGACTGGTGATAGAAGCAAGGTCTGATTCTGTAAAGAGCAATATTGCATAAGAACCTGGAATGTCAGGTCCATGAATCAAGACAAATTGGAAGGGAGATGGCAAGGGTGAACGTCAACATTCTAGGAATCACGAATTAAAATGGACTGGAAATATCCCTAGAATGAACTATTTTTAAGACTCCTTGTCTGACCCAGACATGTTCAGTGTCCTCTTTTGTCCTAGATTTGCCAGGTTGTGAAGAGGTTAGGCTTGATGAGCCCTAAGGATTTGAGTCATCATTAATAGTTTGCAATTCATTTTCCTAGAATTAGGTAGAAGGTTGCTATTGCTGTTTAGTTGCTCCTCTGTCCATGGGATTTCCCAGGCAAGAATACTGGAGTGGGTTGCTATTTCCTTCTCCAGGGGATCGTCCCAATGCAGGGATCGAACTGCATCTCCTGCATTGGGAGGCAGACTCTATACCACTGAGCTACCAATGTTTGCTTAAGTAGAAGGTAAAGATATATATTCATGTTTGTTGTAACAAGTATGGGAGTCTCTGAAGAGTAAAAGATACCTAGTATGTGTGTTTTCTAGTGTTCATCCCGCTGCCTCTGTTTCCTTTTAATGGGCTCATTAGGCTGCACTATTCATAGTTAACGTAAGATCCCTTCCTTGCAATTTATTGGATCCACCCACAGTGAAGTGTCTGGGTTCCGCTCTACCACCACCATCTCCATTTTCTAAATCTTCGGATTTCTCAGCCTGAAGCAGCTTGTTGGCTCTGAGCAGGGTATCTGTTTCCTTGGTGCTTTTCATCATCTGGGAATTCTCTTTCGGGACTCTGCTCCATGTTCACCAGCTGCCTGGTCTCTGCGCTCTCAGTGTCCTTGCTGATTGTTCGATTGCATGGTTTCCCTTCGTGGCTCATCTTTTCTCATTTGATTCATGTTGTTCATGTCAGTATATTTAAACGCAAGCCTGGCATTTCTGGATCTTTTCTAACAAAACTCTGTTTTGTTTTTTTTTTCCTTTCTTCTTTCCCTCCTTGTGAAATGATTTGTGCCTGTCCTGTAGTTTCATTCCACTGGTAATTGCAGAGAATTTATCAATGCAGTTTAAAAATTTCCTGTTTGTTTCCTGGAAACTTCCTTCTCACTCAAGGTCTTCTTATTCTCAAGAGGTGTCATCTTCTATGTCATTTTTCTTTGTTTCTGAAACTTTCTCATAAAATGGAAAAGATAAATGCCTCAGTATGGTAAGCAGCGTTTCTAAAACGACCTCCTCCTTCCTGAGATGTTCTGACCTCATTCTTCAAACTTGTGAATGTGATGTTGTATCAAGCTGGGGGTTGTTTGTTTTGCAACATGGTACTGTTGCCCTTAAAACAGATTTTAAAAAAAAAGAAAAAAAAGGGAAATAATCCAGGTGGGCTTGACACAAGCATGAATCTGTAAAGGCTGAAGGGGAAGTTACAGAAGTTTATAGCATGAGGACTGGACAGGTTGTTGCTGCTATGAAGATTGCTGCTGTTGTTCAGTCACTTAGTTGCGTCCAACTCCTTGCACAACACACCAGGCTTACCTGTCCTCCACTGTCTCCCTGAGTTTTCTCAAACTCGTGTCCATTTAGTCGGTGATGCCATCCAACCATCTCATGCTCTGTTGCCCCCTTCTCCTCTTGCCCTCAATCTTTCCCAGCATTGAGGTCTTTTCCAATGAGCCGGCTCTTCTCATAGGTGGCCAAGCTATTGGAGCTTCACTTTCAGCATCAGTCCTTCCAGTGAATACTCAGGACTCATTTCCTTTAGGACTGTCTGGTTTGATTTCTTGATGTCCTAGGGGATCTCAAAAGCCTGCACCAGATGGAGAGGATCATATGGGAAGCATGCGGACGAATGTGGGTGGCCACGGGACAGACAGCAACCTCTGGCCCACAAACAATAAGGAAATGAGGACCTTCCTCCAGCAATCAGCCAGGAGTATGCCCACGTGATCAACAACCCAAATGAATTTGAAAGCGGATTCTTCCCTAGAACCTGCAGATGAGCGCCTCACCTTGACTCTGTCCTGTAGGATTCTTGGCAGAGAACCCAGTTACATGGCACGCAGACCTTTGACCTACTGAAACTGGGACATAATAAATTAGTGTCCTTTCCAGCTGGTAAGTTTGTGGTTATTTCTTACACAACTAATATCACCAGCTATTGTGCTCTTGTGATACTTCTGTCTTCCCGCCTCTGTATTTAGTACCTACAGAAGTGGGATCTCTGGGTTGGTTTGAGTTAAGGTTGTCTCAGATCTTAGGAACTTCCAAACACTGAGATTAGGAGAAGCTTCCAATCAATCTTTAACATAGTTCTAACTTTTTTGTTTTATTTAAAGAGAACTGGGAACAGCCTGGCACAGTCTCCTGTACTCAGATACCAGTAACCGAAATCTCCAAATTAGCAAATTATACCCTAAGCGCAATGACACAGTGGGAAGCAGAGAGTAATGAAGCACTGAAAGTGAGTGTGAGTGATATTGGACAAATCATATGAAAAATGTGTCCTAATGCAATTTTAAAAATAAAGTAAAAAGAGTAAGAAATTCTTGCAAAGGTAAAAGTGACTAGAGTGGAATGAATATAAAATGCTGTAGACAAATTGATAGGTAAATTCTGAGAATTGATTCAAACTTCTTACAAAGTAGCCATGCCTTATAGTAGTAATGGAAATTAAGTTGAAGAGAAAAATAATTACATATTTAGGCAAACTCCAGACATCATCTTAGTTGTCTTTTCTTTATGCCTCACTACAAAGTGAAGAAGGAACTAGGAATCTCTAGAATTAAATTGAATTCTTACTCTGATAGTATGAATCTGTGAATATTAAACACAGTTTAACAGAAATATAAATTAGAGATGAGAGGAAGTCAGCTGTAAGAGAATTACACAGCAAATAATTCTGAAGCTTTGAAACTCTCAAAAGGGATTTCACCTGAAAACAAATCAATGAAATATAAGTTCTAATCCTTTGTCTATGGATAAAGTTGAAAATACTTAATTTGGGAAGCACCTTCTGTGAAAAAGGTCTATAGATTTCAGGAATCAAAATTTAAATTTAGCAATTTGAAGATTTTTACCTAAGTGTTTTCATTTCCAGAGATCTCAGAACTGCATACCATTTGCATATCCAAACTTGTTGTTATATAAACAAACTTGTTTTTTATATAAAGAAAAATGGTTGGGCGTTCGTGTAAAAAAATAAATAAATACAAAAAAATAAAAA
>SJYX01006667.1:9066-29768 GCA_006410675.1 Oreotragus oreotragus | reverse complement strand
TCCAGTGGATGTTGGCAATTTGATCTCTGGTTCCTCTGCCTTTTCTAAAACCAGCTTGAACATCAGGGAGTTCACGGTTCACATATTGCTGAAGCCTGGCTTGGAGAATTTTGAGCATTACTTTACTAGCGTGTGAGATGAGTGCAATTGTGCGGTAGTTTGAGCATTCTTTGGCACTGCCTTTCTTTGGGATTGGAATGAAAACTGACCTTTTCCAGTCCTGCGGGCACTGCTGAGTTTTCCAAATTTGCTGGCATATTGAGTGCAGAACTTTCATGGCATCACTAGAGTTGGGAGAGAGCAAATGAGCCAAGATGGTGTGTTCAGGCTCACTTGCCTCATGTTTTGTAAATTATGACTATGTAACAGCTGAGATCATTTAGAGCACTGTGCATGAGCATCACCAGGTGCTTGCTTGGTGATGGGCTACTTTGTGCTGTATGCATATATGAGCTCCACCTTAAACACTGAGGGATTACTGCTGGATCAGGGCTGTGTCCGTTGGGTCAGCCACGAGGGGAGAGAATATAGCGTGTTTGCTGCTACAGTTGCTGCGCCAGCAACTGTAAATAAATGTGTCTGCAGTTCCTGCAGCTCTTCAAGTCTCCTTCCAGTCTCTTAGCTCACCCCTTGGCTACCCTGGGTTCAGCAAATAGCGCACACAATGAGATCCAGCAAGACAATTCCCACTGTGAGCAGGATCAGCAATACAAGAATGTTCACTGGGCTATTTTTTTTTTTTTTTTTCCTTTGGCTGCACCTGAGATGGCTTGCAGGATCTTATTCCCCGACCAGGCATTGAATCCATGCCTGCTGCAGTGAAGTGTAGGGTTTTGACCACTGGACCTCTGGGGAAGTCCTTGGGCTATGTTTTTAAGTTTTTCTAAACTGGAAAAAGTCAGTACTACAGATTACTATTTATTAGAGATTCTGGTCTCATGTATATTTTTTCTCAGGTATAAATGTAGCAGCAGTGGGTGAGGTTCCACATTTGTTTGCTTTTGGTTTATATTTTTACCGGGAATTCAAGTTAAGAGATTCCTATCAGTGTAAAACCCCGTTTAAAGCTTCTTAATTTCCATGTCACATTGAAATCCCACCCACTAGCCGATTTTTAGCGTCTAATGTAAAAGAGTAACCCCAAATCAAAGGAAAGTTGAGGGCAGATATGGTTGAAGTTGGCTCTTAGCAGCTTTAGAAAGGGTGAGCCCTTTATAAACTGATAACCACTGTTAATGCAATTGTACCCACAGCCACTTACATGGTGAAATTGCCTCAAATTATTTTTTCCATTTTTCTGCAGAATCAAGGGGTTTCTGCTATTAGCATTGATACTAGTTTAATTTTTTTTTTTAATTTTATTTCATTTTTGGCTGTGCTGTGTCTTCGTTGCTGTGCAGGCTTCTTTCTAGTTGCAGTGAGCCAGGTCTGCCCTCTAGTCGCAGGGCAGCAGCTTCTCATTGTGGTGGCGTCCCTTGCTGCCAAGCATGGGTGCGAGGGCACCTGGGCTTCGGTAGTTGTAGCATGTAGGCTCAGTAGTTGTGGTTCTGGGGCTCTAGAGCCCAGACTCGATAATTGTTGCGCAGGGGCTTAGTTGCTCCAAGGCATAAGGAATCTTCCCTGACCAGGGATCAAACCCCTGTCTCCCGCATTGGCAGGTATATTCTTTACCATTGTGCCACGAGCAAAGCCCAGTACTAGTTTAAAATATTTAAATGAGGCTTTTACGCTTCTAAGAAAAACTCGGGCTTGAGACTGCTAAAATAATCCCCATACACCTAAAAATGAGCTCTGCATTGGCTGCTAAACTTAATTTTTCTACTAGTGATTAGGATGCAGCTTGTTGATTTTCAATTGTTAAGCTTTCTGCTCTCAGGGGAGCGCAGCCCGGAGCCTCCAGGACGCAGGCAAGTCAGGGAGTCCTGCTCCGGGAGTCATCTCCAGGGGCTGACTTGGCTTCTCCCCCTGTGCTCAGAGGACAAGTATAGCCGAGTCTCAAAAGCAGACCGAAAAATTAACAGTCTCTAGAGTAATGAGGAAAATGATCAAGGCTGCTTGGCCTGGGGATTGAGAGCCTGGAGAGCCGGGCCCCAGTTTTGTTTGCCTTTGTGGATGTGCTAGGCTGTTGGCAGCTCTCTGGGACTTTTTCCATTCTTGCTCGGAGGACAAAGCTGAGTGATGATGCAGAAGTTACAGACCATGATGAGCGCCTTCCCCAAATACAAATCCGTGTACAGCTGTTTGGGCTTTCTCTATGGCCTTTTAAGAACGAAGCAGTCTGGCTTTGTTGTGAGTATGCACTTTCTAAACTGTCTGATTTCTTCACCTCTGTATTATATACTTCAGGGAAAAATGGAGATTTTGAAAAACTGTGACCAGTTCCAAAATGAAGGGACTGGCTTTCTCCTTGCCCTGTAGAGATGTTAAAAATAGCAGTGGCGTTATAAAGAGGAATCCCAATCCTCCGAGGGGAACAGGCTATACATGAAGGCAGTGCGGTGCAATACTCACATTGCAACACCAGACAGGGGCTCTTTCATTCCAGCAAATGTCATCCAGCTAGCTTCCGTAGCACAGAATTGACGGGTGGGGGGAGGAAGATAGGAAAAGCAAGAGAAAGAGGAAAATGGGGCTGTTCATGCTGATATAGGGCAGAACCAGCACAACACTGTAAAGCCATTATCCTCCAATTAAAAATAAATAAAATTAAAAAAAAAAAGCTGCAGTCAAAAAAAAAAAAGAAAGAAAGAAAATGAGGCACAATGGGGGATAAAAAACACCTAGAGAAAGTTTTTGGAGAAGGCGATGTCACCCCACTCCAGTACTCTTGCCTGGAAAATCTCATGGACAGAGGAGCCTGGTAGGCTGCGGTCCATGGCGTCACAAAGAGTCAGACACGACTGAGCGGCTTCCCTTTTACTTTTCACTTTCATGTACTGGAGAAGGAAATGGCAACTCACTCCAGTGTTCTTGCCTGGAGAATCCCAGGGACGGGGGAGCCTGGTGGGCTGCCATCTATGGGGTCACACAGAGTCGGACACGACCGAAGTGACTTAGCAGCAGCAGCAGAGAAAGTTTTAATTTTTCTTTGCTATTTTCAAAAACTACACCTAAAATCTTAGAAAACAAAGGCAGAACGCTCTTTGCCATAAATCTCAGCAAGATGTTTCTTGATTCATCTCCTAGAGCAATTGAAATAAAAACAAACATAAACAAATGGGACTTAATTAACCTTAAAAGCTTTTGCACACCGAGTGAAGTGAGTGAAGTCGCTCAGTTATGTCCTACTCTTTGCGACCCCATGGACTGTAGCCTACCAGGCTCCTCTGTCCATGGGATTTCCCAGGCGAGAGTACTGGAGTAGGTTGCCATTTCCTTCTCCAGGGGATCTTCCCAACCCAGGGGTCGAACCCCGGTCTCCTGCATTGCAAGCAGACGCTTTACCGTCTGAGCCACCATATACAAAATGAAAGCACAACCCTCAGAATGGGAGAAAATATTTGCAAATGAAGCAACTGACAAAGGAGTAAACGCCAAAAAAATATACAGTCCATGCAGCTCAATATCAAGGAAAAAAAATCAAAAATGGTCATAAGACATAAATAGACATTTCTCCAAAGAAGACATATAGATGACCAAAAATCATATGAAAACATGTTTGACTTCACTAATTATTAGAGAAATGAAAATAAAAACAACAATGAGGTATCACTTCACACCCGTCAGAATGGCCATCATCAAAAGGTCTACAAACAATAAATGCTGGAGGGTATGTGGAGAAAAGGGCATCTTCTTACAGTGTGAGTGGAAATGTAAATTGGTACAGCCACTATGGGAACAGTATCGAGGTTCCTTTAAGAAAACTAAAAATAGAGCTACCGTGTGATCCAGCAGTCTCACTCCCGCACTTATATCTGGAGAAAGCTATATCAAAAAGCTATATCCGTATCAAAAAGATACATGCACCCCAATGTTTGTTGCAGCACTGCTTACAATAGCCAGGACATGGAAGCAATCTAAATGTCCATCAACAGAGGAATGGATAAAGATGCAGTACAGATATGCTGCAGGAAAGGGGACCCCTTCCGAGGCCTGAGAGTAGGTGCTTGTCTAACACTCAGAAGTGAATTGTCAGAGGAGACACGTGTGCTGACAGAGCAAGAGACGTTATTGGGAAGGAGCTCCCGGGCAGAGAGCAGCAGGGTAAGGGGGCCCAAGAGAACTGTTCTGCCTCGGGTTTTATGGTGATAAGGTTAGTTTCCAATTCAGCGTCCTCTCTGGGGGCTCTTGTAAGATAAAGTTAGATACTATCATAAAGACTGTCTTTTAGTGATTAAACTTTTATTTCTTTTAGGTTGAGATATCTGGGATGGGCTTGCCTGATAGCTCAGTTGGTAAAGAATCTGCCTGCAATCCAGGAGACCCTGGTTCAGTCCCTGGGTTGGAGAAGGGAATGGCTTCCCACACCAGTATTCTGGCCTGGAGAATTCTATGGACTGTATAGTACATGAGGTTGCAGAGTTGGACACAACTGAGTGACTGTCACTTTCACAGCAAAAGAGAAATCAGACGGGAGGGAATGTTTGGGTTTGACATTTCAAACATTAGAATGTTTCTGTTATAATTTTTTCCTTTTCTTATTATAATGCTTAAGTTGTTTAAAAATGTGAATAATGGATTTTTTTTTTTTTTTTTTTGCCACTTCTAGTGGTTTGTAGGACATTGGTTCTCTGACCAGGGATCTAACTTGGGCCTTTGTCAGTGAGAGTGCTGAGCCTTAACCACCAGACTGCCAAGGAATTCCCAATACAGTAATGGAATTTTTTAATGGCTTATATTTTGCAGGCCAATCTGAAAAAACAGTTTTACTGCACTAACATTGTGAATAAAATTGAAACTATTGATTCAATTCATTCTATGTGAAAACGAATATTGATTATTTAGGTTTACACGTAAGGTAGTTAAGTTCTTGGGGTAACTTCTAGGATTTTTACTTCTAACAATGAAAGGTCAGTAGGATTTCATGGGGTTTACAAAAAGCACTGTTGGGGAAAGGAAGAAAAATAGTTAAGATGTCATTAAAAGACTTTCAAACTGCATTTTAGAATAATTTTAGATTTACAGAGAATTTGCAAAGTAGTGCAGAGAGTTCCCATATACTCTCATTTGTTGCTTAGTCACTAGGTTGTATCCAACTCTTTTGTGACCCTGTGGACTGTAGACAGACAGGCTCCTCTGTCTATGGGATTTCCTAGTCAAGAATACTGAAGTGGGTTGCCATTTCCTCCTCCAGGAGATCTTCTTGACCCAGGGAGGCAAATTCTTTACTGCTGAGCCATCGGGGAAATCCATACTCTCATTTAGTAGAAGGTTTATTTTAAAGAATAACCTAAGTATTTTGTTATGCATGAATATTAATCATAACATCTGGTAATATAATCCTGAAGACTTGGCTGGCCACCCTAGGCTAGCTTCTCTTCCATCTCACTATACCTCAGGACAAAGCTTTTCAGGGGATGGTAATGTTCTCTAAGCTCTTCATTATAAATTCTAGGAAATTTGGCTCCAAGTACCAGCCACACTGGTCGAATACCTTAGGGGCCACTCAACCTTGACCTTTAGATAATAATGTTAATAATAACTAGCATGGCCTCAATTAAAGAAGCTAACAGTCTTTTTAAAAAAAATCTATATAGGAGGCATTCTGGTTTCTTCCCATTCTTCCTTAAACTTTTTGTCACATCTTCTAGGGACAGACTTAAATGATGTCTGCACATATGACAGGTATCACACCAAACCCTTGTAACTCAGATTGGGACTTGAACTGAGCCAAAATCTGCTTCTTCTAACTGATATCACATACCTGGTTTGAGAACTAATGAAGCTCAGGTTCTTGATGTCTCATGGCAGAAAGAATTTAGTGAGAAACAAAGTGATAGGTAAGAAATGGTTTTACTTAGAGAGGAAACACACTCCAGGGAGTGTGGATTATCTCAGAAGGAGAAAGAGCCCTTGAAATATGATGTGGTTGGCTTTTATGGAGGAACTTCCTGACTCAGACAGTAAAGAATCTGCCTGCAATGCAGGAGACCCAGATTCAGTCCCTGGGTTGGGAAGATCCCCTGGAGAAGGGAATGGCTACCCACTCCAGTATTCTTGCCTGGAGAATTCCATGGACAGAGGAGCCTGGTGGGCTATAGTCCAAGGGGTCACAAAGAGTTGGACACACTGAATGACTAACACTTTCTACTTTCACTTTCACATCTTACACAGGCTGGTTAATTTCATAGGCTAATGAATGGAAGGATTATTCCAAATATTTTGGGAAAGGGGTGGAGATTTCCAGGAACTGGTCCACTGCCCACTTTTTGGTCTTTGCTAGGCTTGGAACTCTTCTGGCACCTGCGGGTGTGTTTTCTAGCCTGTTCGGTTCAGTTCAGTTCAGTCGTTCAGTTATGTCTTACTCTTTGTGACCCCATGGACTGCAGCACTCCAGGCTGATGTGTTACAATGAGCATATACTGAGGCTTGAGGTCTAGTGGTAGTCGACTCATCTGCCATCTTGGACCGTCATTTGATTCTAATGAGCTTATGTCATGTACTCAGGCTAGACCATTCTTTCTAAGATTGTGCCCTGCCCCATTCCCTCCTATCTCACTGTTTAGTCATAAAACTGAGGTCCCATTTCCTTGCTGCTGATCAGTCAGGAACTGCTTGCTCTTAGCTCCAAGAGGCTGTCTGCGTCCTTTGTCACATGGCACCTCTGTCTTCAAGTGTTCCTAATCCTTCTCATACTTCAGACCTCTCACTTCCTCTTTGGCCGCCAACCAGAGAAAACTCTCTAATTTGGAAGGACTTGCGATTAGGTCAAGCCCAACCCAGTCATGATGAAACTGCTGAATTGTTTCAAACAGGTCCATCCCTCTGTGGAAATAGAAAATGGTTCTTTTTAGAGAAAAACTCTTTCAAAGGTGACAAATATCTGGAGAGAACTGAGCTTACATCTACCCGCTTGAAGAGGAAAAGTATTTCCTCTTTCATTCTGTGTGGTAAAATGTCTTTTCAAACATTTGCCCCCAGTTTAACTTTTAACTGGTTATTCAGGTCTTAAATCCTCCCCACAAGTATTTGTTAGTACCTGTGTGTCCTAATCAGTATTGGAAGGTGTAAAGATGGACTCAGGAACTTCCATGATAAAACCTCAAACTATGTATTCAGCTTTATTTTATTATATTTTCGTTTTTTATCTATGCCATGCAGCTTGTGTGATCTCAGTTCCCTGACCAGGAATTGAACCTGGGCCACCGCAGTGAAAGCACCGAGTCCTAAAGACTGGACCACTGGGGGATTTCCAGCTTTGTGTACAGCATTTCTCCAACTCAGTGCTATTGGCCTATTGGGCTGGATAACCCTTTATTGTGGAGGCTGTCCTGAGGGAGCCCTGTAAGACAGGAACAGCATCTCTAGGCCCTCCTCTACCTACTCCATACCAGGAATATCCCCAGGTCATGACAATAAAAAATGTCACCATACATTGCTACCCATCCCCTGGTTGACAAACAGTGTTCTAGAACCACTCAATTCTAGGACTACTCAACTTTCCTTAAACAAGCCATGTCTTGAATTATTACTGCTTTCTCAGTCTCAAATGACAGTAGAAATCCTTTACATCTTTTAAGACCCATATTCCCTGTGAGGCATTCTCTGAGAATTCCTCAGTTGCAGAGAATCCAATGGCAAACCATATATACCTGGTCCCTCCTTGCTTTCTTAAGGCCTATTTGGTATATGGGGTTTGTAGGGGAGGGGTCAGTTTGCCTTATAAACTAAGTCAAGTGTACCAAAGGAAGACAACACAGAAACTTTTGTATAAAAAATGTATGCAGCGATTTCCCTGGTAGTCCAGTGGCTAACACTCTGCTCCCTATGCGGGGTTCGACCCTGGGTCAGGGAACTACTAGACTCCTTATGCCGTAGTGAAGAGTTTGCATGCTTTGTTGTGGCATGTGATCCCACGTGCCGCGACGAAGATCTGGTGCAGCCAAATGTGGCAGTAAACATATATTTTTTTAAATGTTGTGCAAAGGAAACTGTCCTAGATTAGGGGGATGAGGAAGCAATAGAATGGGTGGGAAAGGAGTCTGGGCAGGCTTCCCTGAGAAGGTGACTGAGCTGAGCTCTTAACCAAGTCAGATTTCACCAGAAATGAGGGGTTCACCCAGGTCCTGGTGGGAGCTGGGAACATTTCCAGACACTGTTGCCCTGAAGGAATGTATAATCTAGGAGTAAGAGGGCCATGTTCAACGTGCTTTCAGTGTGGCAAATGATATGCAAAAACAGGGAGAGGCCCAGAGTGGGGCATTCAGTCCAGCCTGGGGATTTAGGAAGGACCTCAAGAGGCTTTGTCACTCCTCCTCACAGAATAGAAACTGAAGCTTACACCCCTCACCCAAGATCACGGGGCTCAGGAGGAGAAAAGACCTGATCAGCCTCAAACCTCTCCAGCCCAAAGCCCTGCTCCTTCCACTCTCCAGTCTGCTCCTTCCAGCCCCAGCACTAAGCTCATTTCTTCTGTTCAGCATTGTCTTCATCCTAACAGGCTTTATATGGCAGCACTTCCCCTAATTAGAGGACACTATATGTAATTTTGCTTAATGACAGTTCCATCAGTTTTGTATGCGCCAAAAGCAATTTGGAAACTTAACATCACTTTTAAAAAACAACATTATCTTTGTGACTCTATAAAAGACTGTCAGTTCCTTCTCAAGGACCTTGTCATTTCCTTCTCAAGGACCACTGAACAATAACGCTTAAAAAGTTTGCTTAGGGACTGCCCTTGGTGGTCCAGTGGTTAAGACTCCACCTGCCAGTGCAGGGGATACAGGCTTAATCCCTGGTCTGGGAAGATCTTACATACCTCGGAGCAGCTAAGCCTGTGTATTACAGCTCCTGGAGTCCANACACACTGAATGACTAACACTTTCTACTTTCACTTTCACATCTTACACAGGCTGGTTAATTTCATAGGCTAATGAATGGAAGGATTATTCCAAATATTTTGGGAAAGGGGTGGAGATTTCCAGGAACTGGTCCACTGCCCACTTTTTGGTCTTTGCTAGGCTTGGAACTCTTCTGGCACCTGCGGGTGTGTTTTCTAGCCTGTTCGGTTCAGTTCAGTTCAGTCGTTCAGTTATGTCTTACTCTTTGTGACCCCATGGACTGCAGCACTCCAGGCTGATGTGTTACAATGAGCATATACTGAGGCTTGAGGTCTAGTGGTAGTCGACTCATCTGCCATCTTGGACCGTCATTTGATTCTAATGAGCTTATGTCATGTACTCAGGCTAGACCATTCTTTCTAAGATTGTGCCCTGCCCCATTCCCTCCTATCTCACTGTTTAGTCATAAAACTGAGGTCCCATTTCCTTGCTGCTGATCAGTCAGGAACTGCTTGCTCTTAGCTCCAAGAGGCTGTCTGCGTCCTTTGTCACATGGCACCTCTGTCTTCAAGTGTTCCTAATCCTTCTCATACTTCAGACCTCTCACTTCCTCTTTGGCCGCCAACCAGAGAAAACTCTCTAATTTGGAAGGACTTGCGATTAGGTCAAGCCCAACCCAGTCATGATGAAACTGCTGAATTGTTTCAAACAGGTCCATCCCTCTGTGGAAATAGAAAATGGTTCTTTTTAGAGAAAAACTCTTTCAAAGGTGACAAATATCTGGAGAGAACTGAGCTTACATCTACCCGCTTGAAGAGGAAAAGTATTTCCTCTTTCATTCTGTGTGGTAAAATGTCTTTTCAAACATTTGCCCCCAGTTTAACTTTTAACTGGTTATTCAGGTCTTAAATCCTCCCCACAAGTATTTGTTAGTACCTGTGTGTCCTAATCAGTATTGGAAGGTGTAAAGATGGACTCAGGAACTTCCATGATAAAACCTCAAACTATGTATTCAGCTTTATTTTATTATATTTTCGTTTTTTATCTATGCCATGCAGCTTGTGTGATCTCAGTTCCCTGACCAGGAATTGAACCTGGGCCACCGCAGTGAAAGCACCGAGTCCTAAAGACTGGACCACTGGGGGATTTCCAGCTTTGTGTACAGCATTTCTCCAACTCAGTGCTATTGGCCTATTGGGCTGGATAACCCTTTATTGTGGAGGCTGTCCTGAGGGAGCCCTGTAAGACAGGAACAGCATCTCTAGGCCCTCCTCTACCTACTCCATACCAGGAATATCCCCAGGTCATGACAATAAAAAATGTCACCATACATTGCTACCCATCCCCTGGTTGACAAACAGTGTTCTAGAACCACTCAATTCTAGGACTACTCAACTTTCCTTAAACAAGCCATGTCTTGAATTATTACTGCTTTCTCAGTCTCAAATGACAGTAGAAATCCTTTACATCTTTTAAGACCCATATTCCCTGTGAGGCATTCTCTGAGAATTCCTCAGTTGCAGAGAATCCAATGGCAAACCATATATACCTGGTCCCTCCTTGCTTTCTTAAGGCCTATTTGGTATATGGGGTTTGTAGGGGAGGGGTCAGTTTGCCTTATAAACTAAGTCAAGTGTACCAAAGGAAGACAACACAGAAACTTTTGTATAAAAAATGTATGCAGCGATTTCCCTGGTAGTCCAGTGGCTAACACTCTGCTCCCTATGCGGGGTTCGACCCTGGGTCAGGGAACTACTAGACTCCTTATGCCGTAGTGAAGAGTTTGCATGCTTTGTTGTGGCATGTGATCCCACGTGCCGCGACGAAGATCTGGTGCAGCCAAATGTGGCAGTAAACATATATTTTTTTAAATGTTGTGCAAAGGAAACTGTCCTAGATTAGGGGGATGAGGAAGCAATAGAATGGGTGGGAAAGGAGTCTGGGCAGGCTTCCCTGAGAAGGTGACTGAGCTGAGCTCTTAACCAAGTCAGATTTCACCAGAAATGAGGGGTTCACCCAGGTCCTGGTGGGAGCTGGGAACATTTCCAGACACTGTTGCCCTGAAGGAATGTATAATCTAGGAGTAAGAGGGCCATGTTCAACGTGCTTTCAGTGTGGCAAATGATATGCAAAAACAGGGAGAGGCCCAGAGTGGGGCATTCAGTCCAGCCTGGGGATTTAGGAAGGACCTCAAGAGGCTTTGTCACTCCTCCTCACAGAATAGAAACTGAAGCTTACACCCCTCACCCAAGATCACGGGGCTCAGGAGGAGAAAAGACCTGATCAGCCTCAAACCTCTCCAGCCCAAAGCCCTGCTCCTTCCACTCTCCAGTCTGCTCCTTCCAGCCCCAGCACTAAGCTCATTTCTTCTGTTCAGCATTGTCTTCATCCTAACAGGCTTTATATGGCAGCACTTCCCCTAATTAGAGGACACTATATGTAATTTTGCTTAATGACAGTTCCATCAGTTTTGTATGCGCCAAAAGCAATTTGGAAACTTAACATCACTTTTAAAAAACAACATTATCTTTGTGACTCTATAAAAGACTGTCAGTTCCTTCTCAAGGACCTTGTCATTTCCTTCTCAAGGACCACTGAACAATAACGCTTAAAAAGTTTGCTTAGGGACTGCCCTTGGTGGTCCAGTGGTTAAGACTCCACCTGCCAGTGCAGGGGATACAGGCTTAATCCCTGGTCTGGGAAGATCTTACATACCTCGGAGCAGCTAAGCCTGTGTATTACAGCTCCTGGAGTCCATGTGCCTAGAGCCTGTGATCCACAACAAGAGAAGCCACAGCTAGCGACCTGCCCTGGCTCACTGTAACTAGAGAAAGGCCGTGTGCAGCAACGAAGACCTGGCACAGCCAAAACAAAATAAATAAAATGAAAAATTGTTTAAAGCTTGCTTATTTGTAAACTGAGGATAGCAGTACCAACACTTAGAATAACAGTAAGGGTTAAATTAGTTAATATCCACAAAACAGAAGAATTCCAGTATGGGTATGAGCTCAGTAAATGCTATAATGACTGAGGGGAGGAGTCATGAGTGGGTAGAAGAAACTGGTGCTTTCCTGGAAGCTCAGCTGGTAAAGAATCTGCCTGCAATGCAGGAGACCCCAGTTTGATCCCTGGGTCAGGAAGATCCCCTGGAGGAGGAAATGGCTACCCACTTCAGTATTCTTGCCTGGAGGATTTCATGGACAGAGAGGCTACAGTCTATGGAGTCACAAAGAGTCGGACACGACCGCTCAAATACCATACACATTTGCTAAGCAGACATCAAACAGCAATGTCTAGGGTCTACCCTGAGGGCCTAGGTGAACCCCTAACTCCTAGACAAACTCCTAGAAAAATCAAACAAGAAAACATAGTACAAATTCAAAAAAGGAAAAGACCAGGGCTCGTTAGGTGGGCTACTGGAAAACATATGAATTTTGGAATTATTTTTAATACCAAAAGAAGGTTTTTATGATTGATTCTCAAACTGAAGAGAGTGTACATATGTCAGTGTGTGCGTGCTAAGTTGCTTCATCGTGTCCGACCCTGTGCTACCTATGGACTGCAGCCCGCCAGTCTCCTCTGTCCATGGGGAGTCTAAGGGCAAGAACACTGGAGTGGGTTGCCATGCCCTCCTCCAGGGGATCTTCCCCACCCAGGGATGGAAACTGCATCTCTTACGTCCTCTGTATTGGCAGGTAGGTTCTTTATCACTAGTGCCGCATGGGAACATGTGTCAGTATAAGAAATTTATTGGAGGAAAGCAGATTAAAGTCCTAGATTCCCCCTCTATTACATTAATTTGATCATTCAACCAATGTTTATTGACCATCTACTATGTACTCTTGCAGACGGTGAAGGACAGGGAAGCCTGGCATGCTGCAGTCCATGGGGAAACAGAGTCCAACAGGACTGAGCGAGTGAACAACAGCAACTATGTGCCAGGCACCAGATACTGTGGTAAGAAAAAGAAAGTCAGACAAGGTTTCTGCTCTCATGGATTATACATTCCAGTAGACAAGACAAAACTGAAATATCAGTAGTAGCCAATGGATAAGACAATTGCATGCTCTGATAAAGTGTCAAGAAGAAAAGAAAGAAGGAGCTACAATGGAAAAGCACAGTGACAGAGAGGATTCCCTCTGAGAACATAGCATCTGGAATGAGACTAGAGGGAGGAGCTGGAGCCAGCCATGTTTCAACCCTGTGCTTGGCTCATCTTAGCAACTCCTGTGGCCACAGAAAGGTTCTGTGAGCAAAACGTTCCTGCACTGATTGTTTCATTTTATGACAGTTAATTAACACAAAATGCATTTTTTTCCTCCTGCTTTCATAGAATCCTGTTTTCTAATTCCAGCTGAGCGTTCTGAACATGAAGGGTCCCAGCTTCCATTCTATAGCAGCAATTTTTATCTTCTCCCACATTCCTGTCACAGAATGGATGTGCCCACATCTGAAGAGGGTTTCTGTAGGCAACTTTTGCTTCAGATTAGGAATCTAATAATAGGTTCCTTCTGCTGTCTGGCTCTCATCTACTTCCTTTATTGCTAAAGTTTAGGGTTGGAATAAATGTTTCTGAATTTAGGAAGACTTTATCAGAGACTAACTTAATTTTGTAAAAAATGCTATATATATATATATATATATATTTTTTGCTTTGTTGTTCATTTAGAGATTTACTTAGGGGTATATATATATAGATCTATATAGTGGGGTATGTTTTGCATCCTTTGGGTTATTACGGGTTTTTCCCCCATTTATTTCCTTAAATTACAATGCCAATCATGAATTTGTTGTAAGTACCAACAGGAAAGGAAAACTTTAGAAAGTCTCTTCTCATCAGTTAGTTGTAATGTTTTTAAGATTTATGAATTATGAATTAACTTTTGTCATCATTAATGATGATGACTACGGTCTATTAGACTTTCACTGTGTGCCAGATTGTGTGCTAAGCAGTTCACATTCATTATTTCATTTAATCTATTAAGTATTACATTCTGTGGCCAGTGAAGGGACTGAAGTTCAATAAAGCAAGCTCAGGAACTTGCCTAAGGACACAGAGTAAATATTAGAGGCAAGAAGAATTCAGAGGTTGTTGTTTTAGTTACTAAGTTGTGTCCAGGTCTTTTGTGAGCCCAGGGACTGTAGCCTGTCAGGCTCCTCTGTTCATGAGATTTCCCAGGCAAGAATACGGGAGTGAGTTGCCATTTCCTCCTCCAGAGGATCTTCCCAACCCAAGGATCAAACCTGTGTGTCTGCATTGGCAGGCAGTTTCTTTACCACTGTGCCACTAGGGAAGCGTGATTGGTAAAATATGTCATTAAGTAAGGTAATATTATAAATGGGATAATGCTTATATTAAACATTAATGAGCCTGCTCAGAAACAAACAATGGAATGACTACCATTGTCTTTATTATAAGGAAATTGTTATAAGGAAATGATAATTTCACCAAACAGTATTTGCCAAGTCCATTATAATCACATAAGAGAATTTCCTTTCCTGAAACCACTTGGACTGTGGGATCTTAGTTCCCTGACTGGGGATGGAACCCAGGCTCCCTTGCATTGGGAGTATGGAGTCTTAACCAACAGACCGCCAGGGAAGTCCTATAAACTCTGCTTTTTTTAAAGTGCTTAGCCTATTAAAATTTTTTTTTTTTTCCCATGCCATGCGGCATGCAGGATCTCAGTTTTCTGACCAGGGATGGAACCTATGTCCCCTGCAATGGAAGTGCAGAGGCCTAATCACTGCATAGTCAGAGCATTCTCCCCATTAACATTTATTGTAATTATTGGGTTTAGGTCTACCATTTTACTATTTTCTTTGTTCCTTCGGCTTTTTGTTCCTCTTCTTCTTTTGGATTGTTTGGAGCATCTTTAGAATTCCATTTTATCAAACGGCTTTTAAGCTGTATCGCCTGGCATTTGTTTTTACTGTTTGCTCTAAGGTTTAGGGAAAACACCCTTAACTAGAAACCTTGCAACTAGATTGGCCCATTCACCTTTCATACCTGTCCTTTAAGCTATAACTGGTTTTTGGTTGTTGTTGGATTTTTTTTTTCCTTTTTGACTGTGCTGGGTGTTTGTTGCTGTGTGAGGGCTTCTAGTCGTGGGGAGCTGGGGCTGCTCTCTAGCTGGGGTGTTCAGGCTTCTCACTGTGGCCGCTTCTCCTCTGTGGCAGACTGGCCCTAGAGCGCTGGCTTCAGTACTTGTGGCCCCAGGGCTTAGTTTCTCTGCAACTTGTGGGATCTTCCCCAACCAAGGACTGGACCTGTGTGCCCTGCACTGACAGGCAGACTCTTCGTTTTTAAATGTGTTTACCTTGTTTTATTGTTTGTTTTTGGCTGTGCTGGTCTTTGTGGCTACTCTCAGGCTTTCTCTGGTTGGGGCCAGGGGGGCTACTCCCTAGGTCCCCTGCTTGGGCTTCTCAGCGCGGTGGCACCTCTCATCGCGGAGCCCGGGCACTGTGGCATGACTAGAGGACCTGGTTGCACTGCATGGGCTCAGTAGTTGTGGCACACGGGCCTAATTGTCCTGACGCACGTGGAATCTTCCTGAACTTGCAAGCGAACCCTTGTCTCCTGCATTGGCAGGCTAACCACTGGACCACCAGGGAAGTCTTCCCTAAGAGGGGTCTTATTGTCTTGCTTAAGTTTCACTGAATGAATTGACTTTCCTTCACCAGATTTGGGAAGTGTTCAGCCATTATTTTTCCATAACATAGTGATTAATGTTGACCCTCTACCCCAAATTTTTAAGTAGTTCTACCGATGACAGCATATACATACTTCCTACAACTAAAATATATATATATATAATTTTGAGTCAATTAGTTAACAATGGCACAGGAATACATCTCATTCTTTATTCATTCACTCATTCATTTAATAGACAATTACTGGACAGGAACTGTTTTAGGTACTGAGGATAGGCTAATAAACACACAAAATTATATTAGTTAACACTTAGAAAAATGTAACAAATATTAAAAATACACATTAAAAGGGGAACTCCCTGGAGGTGCAGTGGTTAGGACTTTATGCTTTCACTGCCAAAGGTCTGAGTTCAATCCTCGGTTGATCCCACAAGTTGTGCAGTGTGGCAAACAAACAAAATAAATTAATTTATTTAATTATCCTAACAACTCAGTAACATTAGTATCCCTATTTTACAGATGAGGAAACAGAACTTAAAGAGATTAAGCAATGTTGTCAAAGGTCACATATCAGAGCTGGACTTTGAAGCTAACTAGTCTGGCTCTAGGAAGTGCACTTTAAAATCCTCGCTGACTGAAAAATGAAATCCTTGCCACTTTACCACTGAAGGCCAAGAAATGGAGGCCATAAAGATGGGCAGCTGTTACTTTTAGCCTCATGAGCACGAGGTAAATCAAGACTAAACTCTTGGGAACTCCCTGGTGGCACAGTGGTTAGGATTCTGAGATCTCATTGCAGGGGTCCCAGGTTCAATCCCTGGTTAGGGAACTAAAGTCCCACAAGCTGTGCAGCATAGCCAAAAAAAAAAAAAAAAAGACTAAACTCTCTTTCAGCTTGGAGAGTTTATTATTATAGCAAAGGTTAGTACAGCTTAACTGGAATTAGTGGAATCAAATGGAATTAATGAAATCAAGCGAGGAAACAATACAGTACTATATAAAAAAGGAAATAGGCATCATGCTGCTGTGGATACATAAGATAAATTCATGGAGAGATTGTTAACAGCTTTTAAGCACATGAGTTAAAAACCACCTGGGCTGCCCAGGTGGCACTCAGTTCAGTTCAGTTCAGTCACTCAGTCATGTTCAACTCTTTGTGACCCCACGGACTGCAGCACACACCCTGTCCATCACCAGCCCCCGAAGCTTGCTCAAACTCATGTCCTTTGGGTCGGTGATGCCATCCAACCATCTCATCCTCTGTCATCCCCTTCTCCCCCTGCCTTCACTCTTTCCCAGCATCAGGGTCTTTTCCAATGAGTCAGTTCTTCGCATCATGTGGCCAAAGTACTAAAGCTTCACCTTCAGCATCAGTCCTTCCAATGAATATTCAGGACTCATTTCCTTTAGGGTGGACTGGGTGGATCTCCTTGTAGTCCAAGGGACTAGTGATAAAGTCCAGGTGGTGCTGGTAAAGAATCTGCCTGCCAAAGCAAGAGATGCAAGAGATGCTGGTTTGATCAGTGGCTCGGGAATATCCCCTGGGAGTAGGAAATGGCAGACCACTCCAGTACTCTTGCCTGGAAAATTCCATGGATAGAGGAGCCTGGTGGGCTATAGTCCACAGAGTCACAGAGTCAGACATGACTGAGGGCACACCCACGTGTGCACACACACACATACATTCACACGGTGGCTTTTACATTCTTTTTTCATTTTGAGTGAGTGTCTTCTAAAAAAAATTAGATGATCTAAGAGCTTACCATAGTGGTTCCCCAGATACTGAGACTTGGTTTTCCCTTTTCATTAATGACTGTGTGTCATGCTGTTTCCCAAGCAATCATTAAATGTAAGATGGCTGAGTGTTTTTAAAGTTTCTAAGGGAAACTTGAGTTTCTAAGTTTCTAAGGGAACTTGAGTTCAATCCCTGGTCAGGGAACTAGATCCCATATGCCATGACTGAGAGCTCACATGCCACAACTAAAGATTCTATATGCTGCAACTGAAAAAGGGGAAAAAAAAAAAAAAGATTTCAAGTACCCCAACTAAGACCTGGTGCAGCCAAATAAACAAATAAATATATTTTTTAAAAGGTCTCTAAAGTTCTTTTTGCAGTAAGAACAGCTGCTAGTAGATATATGGGAAGCAAACAGTACTGGAAAAACAGAGGCGATGACATAGCAGCAATTAAAAACTGTGTTAAAATAATTTTTTGAAAAAGATATAGGGCATTTAATCTTGGAAAGTGCAAGGATGTGAAAGGACTTCAGAATTAAGGATGACTAAGCTGCTCGGAGAAGGCAATGGCACTCCACTCCAGTACTCTTGCCTGGAAAATCCCATGGGCGGAGGAGCCTGGTAGGCTGCAGTCCATGGGGTCGCTACGAGCCAGACATAACTGAGCGACTTCACTTTCACTTTTCACTTTCATGCATTGGAGGAGGAAATGGCAACTCATTCCAGTGTTCTTGCCTGGAGAGTCCCAGTGACAGAGGAGCCTGGTGGGCTGCCATCTATGTGTCGCACAGAGTCGGACATGACTGAAGCGACTTAGCAGCAGCAGCAGCAAGCTGCTTTTGAGTTTTAAAGATCCTATCCTAGTTTTAAAAACTTCAACATTTATAACTTTACAATATTTAATACATAGCATCGCCAAGATTCTGAAAATGAATCTGAGGCAAATTAATAAGCAAATCTAAACTGCCGGATGTTAAATACAGAGTGCAAAGCAAGGTCATTGTGGCATCTTCTTAGTAAAGAAACGTCACTCTATGACAAGATTCCAGCTAACTAGGACTCTTAAATAACAACAACAAAAAAGAATAACAAGCAACAATTAAGATTTATTGGATGTTTACCAGGTTCCAGGCATTGTGTAAGCACTTTACATTAACTGTCTTTATTCTTGCCACAGTCCTCCAGGGTAGATATTATTTATTATTATCTGCACTTTACAGATCTGAAAACTGAGACTTAGGTTAAATCACTTGCCTAAGGGCAACGGCACCCCACTCCAGTACTCTTGCCTGGAAAATCCCATGGACAGAGGAGCCTGGTAGGCTGCAGTCCATGGGGTGTCTAAGAGTTGGACACGACTGAGCAACTTCACTTTCACTTTTCACTTTCATGCATTGGAGAAGGAAATGGCAACCCACTCCAGTGTTCTTGTCTGGAGAATCCCAGGGACAGCGGAGCCTGGTGAGCTGCCATCTATGGGGTCGCACAGAGTCGGACACGACTGAAGTGACTTAGCAGTAGCAACATCCCATCACCAGCTACGGTGGACCCAACATGGATTTTGGTGAAGGCTTTCTGACTGCAGGTCTGTCTCACTTTGAAAGCACTAGATAATACACACATCAGGTGAAGAAACAAACAAAAGGATAAAAGAAAAATTCCCTGTCAACTATTGTTCTAACTTGGTACAAAAAACCATGCTCAGCACTTGAGATTCTTACCTTGTTCTTACAGCAGCTTTACAGGGTAAGTACTATCATCTTCTTTTGATAGAGGAGGGACCTGAAGTTTAAAGAGGCCAATAAACTTGCCAGAGCCACACATTCAACAAGTTATGGATCTGAGGCTTGGACCCAGGTCCATTTGTCTCCGAAGCCCTGGTGTTCTTCACCACTTCTTTTGGGGACTCAGTGAATACCCCAGGATGATCTTGCTCTCTGTTCCTATCTGTGAAGGTGCAAACTCTCCTTTCTCACCTTTTCTAGGGCAATCATCCAAAACACCCACCCTCCAGGGCCTCCTTCCACTGACCAACTCCCACAGTTCCTACCTAACCAGGTGAGACTCTGAGCAGATCTCCTGTCTGCTGTCCTCATCCACTGCCCCAATCTGGGTCCTTCCTGACTGCTCAAAATCACCCTAGGCTTACCTGCTTCCAGCGCTCATGTCCCACTGGAGTCACCTGCACGTTGTTTGTTCTGCCACACATACCATGCAGCAGTGATTGTTTTTGTCTCCTCAATGTCTTGCTAAGCATCTGGCACACAGAGGTGGTTGTTCGTGACTGTGCTCAGCTTGCGGGATCTTAGTTCCCCAACCAGGGATCAAGCCTGGCACAGAGTCCTAACCCCTGGTTCACCAGGGAATTCTCTCAACTAATGTTTGATAGCTGGATAAATAAACATTGACCTCTGAAGTCCTATTCAATTACTATATCGTACTGAAGGCCATAAGTTGAAAGTCGCTGCCATTTATGGAACTCACACACATACACACACACACACAGTCACATATACTGGTGAACTGACAGTTCTAATATTTACAAGAAATGGATTAAAGTACTCATTAGTAGAATGAATAATGACAATTGGCAGAGTAAATTTCTCTGTGTTTTGAACAGATTTTTCTTTCTTGCTTTTTGAAAGTGCTAACAAATTCTTTTCTAATTATAAGAGCACTAATGTGTGAAAGTGCTGCCCTCAATATGCCAGCAAATTTGGAAAACTCAGCAGTGGCCACAGGACTGGAAAACGTCAGTTTTCATTCCAATCCCAAAGAAAGGCAAAGCCAAAGAATGCTCAAACTACCGCACAATTTCATTCATCTCACATGCTAGTGAAGTAATGCTCAAAATTCTCCAAACCAGGCTTCAGCAAAACGTGAACGCCCTGATGTTGAAGCTGGTTTTAGAAAAGGCAGAGGAACCAAAGATCAAATTGCCAACATCCGCTGGATCATTGAAAAAGCAAGAGAGTTCTAGAAAAACATCTATTTCTGCTTTATTGACTAAGCCAAAGCCTTTGACTCTGTGGATCACAATAAACTGTGGAAAATTCTGAAAGAGATGGGAATATCAGACACCTGACCTGCCTCTTGAGAAATCTGTATGCAGGTCAGGAAGCAACAGTTAGAACTGGACATGGAACAACAGACTGGTTCCAAATAGGAAAAGGAGTACGTCAAGGCTGAATATTATCACCCTGCTTATTTAATTTATATGCAGAGGATATAATGAGAAATGCTAACTGTAAGAAACACAAGCTGGAATCAAGATTGCTGGGAGAAATAACAATAACCTCAGATATGCAGATGACACCACCCTTATGGCAGAAAGTGAAGAGGAACTAAAAAGCCTCTTGATGAAAGTGAAAG
>SJYX01006666.1:207719-228701 GCA_006410675.1 Oreotragus oreotragus | reverse complement strand
TTTGCCTATCAGCATTGCTCTATCTGATCCCATAATCTTTAATTTACTGTATTTTATTTTTATTTAATTCAAATTACTGTATCTTCTCCTTATGACTTCATATTTGGCCCATAAATTTCTTGCTCTATTATCCAGTCTAACAATCTATATATTATATTTGGGCCACTTGCACTGTTTATATGGTTTAACTTGAATTTGCTCTATTACTGGTACCATTGCCATGTGCCTCTTTTTCTTTTTTTCATTTTTCTAGCAAAGTTCTTCATATGTATTTTCATGTTGTACTTTTTGAAGTAGCTCACTTGAAACATTAGTCAAAATTTTTATAAAGTCTTTATATGATAGTTCCAACAACTTGATTATCCCTATGCCTGGTTCTGTGAACTATGTCTTTTCCTGACAATTTCTTGTTTCTTCTGAATTTCATATATATATAACAATGAGTATTTTATGGGCTTCCCTTCCCTCATAGTTCAGTTGGTAAAGAATCTGCCTGTGATGCAGGAGACCCTGGTTGGATTTCTGGGTAGGGAAGAGCTGCTGGAGAAGGGATAGGCTATCCACTCCAGTATTCTTGGGCTTTCCTTGTGACTCAGCTGGTAAAGAATCCACTTGCAATGCAGGAGACCTGGGTTAGATCTCTGGGTTGGGAAAATCTCCTGGAGAGTGGAAAGCCTACCCACTCCAGTATTCTGGCCTGGAGAATTCCATGGACTGTATAGCCCTTGGGATCACAAAGAGTAGGAGAACATTGGAAACTATAGTAAACAGAGTTCTGTGCTTTTCTTTCTTAGGCTCTTGGTGTGGAGAGTAAATTCAGCCCACATTTGAGAAGGTTTGAGTTTTATTATTATATAATACCCTCAAGACACCACAGACTTTGGGCTTCCCAGTTGGTGCTATTGGTAAAGAACTCAGCTAATGCAGGAGACACAAGAGAGGTGGGTTTGATCTCTGGGTTGGGAAGATCCCCTGAAGGAGGACATGGCAACCCACTCCAGTATTCTTGCCCAGAGAATCCCATGTACAGTGGAGCCTGGGAGGCTAAAGTCCGTGGGGTTGCAAAGAGTCAGAAACGACTGAAGTGATATAGCACACAAGCACCACAAACTTCAAATTCCATCAGAGGCAGAATGCTAACTCATCCTTAGTATCTCACTCTCTGCTACTATAATGCCTGCAGACCTGAATCACAATGCTCTTCTTCCATATTCTTGTCCCCTCTCCCAGCCGTAGATTGCTATGTTTTACTAAACATGTGTCTAGTGTTAGGGACAGGATAGTTTCCAGTTTTCCTGGCATTGTTGCGGATCCTGGGCCTCTGGGACAAAGTTTTCTTTAGCATTTTTGTGCCTCCTTCTCATGGCAGCCAAACTCTTCCTTGAGTCTGCAGATCTTGGATTGGAATGGAGTTTACATATCATCCCAGGATAGGAGTCTAATTCTGTCTTTTTGTATAGCCCCTTCAGCCTAAGATGTTCTACTTCTTCCTTAGTACTATACCACTTGTATTTTCCTTCTCCAGGACGTATATTATCCTCAGCGCTCTCTAGTTGCAAGAGTTTCCTGCTACTCTTCCACTAGCTTAAGAACATATTTAATAAGAGACTAGAGTCTGAAATATGGTGAGATTTTGTGTACCACCTTAGGGGCTTAATCAAGTTTCCTGTTCTGTGCTTGAGAACATTGCTGTTGACTCATATTAATAAGCTAACAGAAGTTAGAAGACAATTCCCTGTGTGTAGGAAAAATGTTAGGGAGTCATTAGTTATCTTTTGTTTTTTCATAACTGCCTGTGAAGGCTTTCTCCAGAAGGAAAATGTCAGGGTATTGTTCTCCTAAACCATTGCAGTTTCCTTAGACTTGCTGGCTGCTGGATCTCCATCTTCCACCTGGTTTGATCTATTAAAAGCAGTGTCTGCCTTTTCCCTATAGGTCTTCAGGTATAAGAAGAACTAGTGTGAACATGAAACTTATTCTGCATCCTGAGCCATGAATAATACAAGCAGTTTCTGAACCAAGAGTTTGTGTATTCTGCCAACATCTATGAAATTATGGCAAGCTAAAATTTTAGCCTTGAGAGTAGGTGAAATCTCAGACACTTCTTTGTTTGAGACAGCAAAAATTTGTAGCACCTTATTAAACTTCTTAATGTTGGCAATATGATGAATGGAAAATGCATTTTGTATATTTAATATGGATTTTTCTGATAACAGTGATGTTGATCAACTTTTTGTATTTTTGTTTTTTCTGTCTTTCCATTCTCAATTGCTGTTGTTGATTTGTTAAAATTATTAATCTTAACTATTAATCCTCTAATGTGTATGCACTAAATATTTTCTTCCTCTAAACTACTCATATGTTGACTTTAATAATGATGCTTTGGTTACAGTAAAAGGTTTACTAGCATTTTCCTTCTTTTCTTTTTTTGTCTTTTTAAAATATGGCTTCCTTTCTCAAGGTTTAAAAGATATTCTCCTATATTCTCTTCTGAATCTAGAAAAGTACATCTAATATTAGATATATTTATAATTTTATAGTCATTATCATTTTTAAGTTGAAGTCCTTTTATTTTGAGATTCATTATGTAGATGATGTTGGTTTCTTACAAATTGGGTATCATTTTTATATGTAATATTTTCCAAATACACATGAATAATTTATAAAAGCTACTCTATTAATCTAATAATTTATTATTGATTACATTACTATTTTATTACTACTTGTAATTTGGTACTTTATATGGTAAAGTCTGTTTCTTGTTCTGTTTTTACAATTTTATCTTCACTATTCTTTCATGTTAACTTTGCTTGATAAAGTTGAAAATTTGTTCAACAAATTTTAAAATAATTGTATTAGAATTTTAGATTAGGTTAGATTTATGAATTAGTTTAGAGTGTCCAGCATCTTTACACTGTTGATTTTCCCTGTCTTTACATCAGGTTATATCATATATAATTTATTCATATTTTTATTATTGTGCTTATATAAAGTTTCAGTATTTTATTCCGATATGTTATGGATTCTTCTGAGATTTATTCCTAAGTACTTTGTGTTTTGAGGCTTCCTAGGTGACTCATTGGTAAGGAATCTGCCTGCCAATGCTAGAGAAACAAGCAATGTGTATTCAGTTCCAGGGTTAGGAAGACCCCCTGCAATAGGAAATGGCAACCCACTCCAGTATTCTGGCCTGAAAAATCCTGTGGACAGAGGAGCCTGATGGGCTGCAGTCCATGGGTCACAAGGAGTTGGAAATAACCAAGCAACAAAACACTCACCTAAACACACACACATTTTGTAGTTTACAGTTGCAATTGATATTGAACTTATATTCCTAACTGTCCATGATTGAACTAGGAGAGGTAGTAAAACTTAGAGGTTCAATCAATGGGCTTCAGAGCCACAGTGAAGCCTTGTTTTCTCACTTATTAGCTCTATAACAATGAAGAAATTAATTTTAATTTTTTGTGTTTCAGTTTTCCTCATTTAAAAGTGAAGAAAATAATAGCATTTATTTTGAAAATTTAGCAAGCTAAAAAATTACAATTAAATGAGGTAATACATGAAAAGAATCTCTAATACTACTTGATATCTTTAATATAATCAGTAAATGCTATCCTATATTATGAAGACACTTAATTTTTTATGATTCTTGTTTGATTTAAACCTGGATGTTAGGTGTACAACCATATAGTCTAGAAATAATGACTTATATTTCTCCCTCCCAACAAACATTCCATTTATTTATTTATTTATCATTACATTGGCTTCAACCTCTCTTACAATGTTAGTATGAGTGTGAGAGCCCAAATCTGGTCTATTTCTGATAAAAAGTCTTTCTAATATTTAGACATCATACATTATCTTTACTATTTGTTTTTGTGGACACTTTTCTTTGTGTAAGAAAGTTTGTCCTGTTTATAATTTATTATAATATTGTTTAATTAAGCTTTCTATTTCTTTTTAAAACCTATTGAACTTAATTTATTGAATACATGTTTTCTGGCCTACTGAGATAATTGTCTTATGTCTTCCTCCTTTCCTCAATTAATAGTACAGGTGTCATTATATATAATATGTCTTTAAATGCTAATCTATATCTGAACTTTTGAGTAAACCCAATATGATCAAGTTTCTTCTTTTTGTTTAGTATACTTATAAAGTTGATATTATCTTTCTCAGTCTTCCAATCTAAAGCTTCATTTTCTGGTCTGTTTTCATTCTAATGGCTTGTTTAAGTTAATAAACTGAGTAAGTGAGATCATTCAATTTAAACTAGTGTTCCTTGATAATCTCACTTAATATCACTTTTAAATTAGTCCATAATGATTATTTTAGAACTATAACATTCTCTTTATTTAGTGTATGAATGTAAAATTACTCAGTCATTTATTCACTGAAAAAAGACGTGTCTATTGAGTACCTACATTATATTTACTATCACTCTCAGTGCTCATTGTGTAACAGTGAATAAAATGAAATCTCAGGTCTCATGGAGCTGATATACTTTTCAACTGAGACAAATAATAGACTATTTGATGAGTAAATATTGAATTCCTGGCAGTAATATTTATTTCAGAAATAGATTTAAAAAGCAGAGCAATGGGATATAGGATGACAAAATATGCTATCTTAGGACAATAAGGGATAGCATATTAGGACAATAAGGGATAACTCTCTGCAATGTTTGTCATTGCACGGAGTTAACATTGTGGAGAGTTAACATTTGAACAGAAGAGTGAGTGAACATTAAAAATGCTTTATAACTATTCACATTTTCAGTTTTCTCCTGATATTTCTTCCCTAACCAATTTTAAGTTGTCCTTATTTTTGATTTTATTCCATACCATTATGTATTTTCTTTAATAAATGTATGTGTAACTTTTATTAATATTTAGACTTAATGTGTGGGAACTTCTACTTTTGCTGTACAGACATCTTGTTTAGTGTCCCATTTTCTCCAGAATTACATGGTCCTTTTAGTGGGATAAATTATATAGTTATTTTTTCATAGACGAGCTGAGAGAGTAGATTGTCTATAGTTTGTTTAAAAGTATACTTATATCACCTTTTTTAAGGAAAAAAAATTATTTATTTATTTGGCTACTCTGGGTTTCACTTGTAGTGTATAGGATGTTTTAGTTGAAGCACTTGGGATCTATAACTCTGACCAGGGTTCAAACCCAGCCCCCTGCATTGGGAGCCCAGAATTTTAGCTACTAGACCACCAGTAAGGACCCTATAGTGCCCTTTTATAATAAATTGGCACTGGCTATAGAATCGTAGCTATAATGTTGATTTCCTTAGAGATTTAAAAATATTATCCATTTCATTGTTATTATTATTGTCAGTAGTAGATGTTGTAACTTACACTTGTAGAAGTAGTTTGTTTTGCCAATGAGAAATCTGAGATAAATCTGAGTTTTATTGATTAGTAGACAATTTTAATTTTTCCCTCTCTATTAATAATTTTGCCTTAATAATACTTTTGGATAGTAACAGTTGTTGTTATTTTACTTTTATTGCTATTCAATTGTCTTAGTGGGTCAGTCCTCATTGGACACTTCAAATTTATATTCTTTTTTTAACCCCTATCTTTGTAAACTTAGTATGAATTCTTTGAAGATTTTTTTCATCTATTCTAGTCACTCTTTTTGGAATTTCTTTTAAAATATGGACCAACCTAGACAGCATATTAAAAAGCAGAGACATTACTTTGCCAACAAAGGTCCATCTAGTCAAGGCTATAGTTTTTCGAGTGGTCATGTATGCATGTGAGAGTTGGACTATAAAGAAGGCTGAACACTGAAGAACTGATGCTTTTGAACTGTGATGTTGGAGAAGACTCTTGAGAGTCCCTTGGACTACAAGGAGATCCAACCAGTCCATCCTAAAGGAGATCAGTCCTGGGTGTTCATTGGAAGGACTGATGAAGCTGCAACTCCAATACTTTGGCCACCTGATGAGAAGAGCTGATTCATTTGAAAAGACCCTGATGCTGGGAAAGACTGAGGGCAGGAGGAGAAGGGGATGACAGAGGATGAGATGGTTGGCTGGCATCACCGACTTGATGGACATGGGTTTGGGTGGACTCCGGAAGTTGGTGATGGACAGGGAGGCCTGGAGTGCTGCAATTCATGGGGTCGCAAAGAGTCAGACACGACCGAGCGACTGAACTGAAATTAAAAGGTGGAAGGATCACTAGATCTGTATTCTACTTCAAGCTTTACTACTTCCTTTCCTAATTTCTGGGCTTCCGTGTGGCTCAGTGGTATGGAACCCACCTGCCAATGCATGAGACAGGGAGATTTGGATTTGCTCCTTGAGTTGGGAAGATCCCCTCAAGAAAGAAATGGAAACCCACTCCAGTATTCTTGCCTGGAAAATCCCATAGACAGAGGTAGGCTACATTCCATGGGGTCACAAAGAGTTGGACTCAACTTAGTGTCTGGATAGCAGCAACAGCTCCTAATCTTTAGTAAATATCTTATATCACAATTATCATCTTTAGCCATCTATGATATCTTTTATGTTTTGTTTCTTTTGAATGACCAAAATTTATTTGTCATAATATCTTTTGGAATTGTTGTTGTAAAACTCAAATTCTGTGTGTCTCATGCATAGTGAGGCTGAACAAATCAAAACCTTGGATTTGGGAGCAAAAAAATATTTATTGCAAGGCCAAACAAGGATAGTGAGTGGATCATGCTTGAAAGCCTGATCCCCTGATGGATTCAGGGAAGAACTTTTAAAGAAAAATTTGGGATAAGTGCTGTAGGATGTGTGGTTCTCTTCTGATTGGTTGATGGTGAGGTAACAGTGTGGTGCTCCAGGAATCTGAATCACTAGACTTGATTCTAACCAGCTTCGGGTTCCCATGCTTGTGCTCAGCTTGCACTCACCACCCTCCACCTGGGTGGGGCTTGAGTTTCTGTAGAAGAATTTAAAGATGTGTTTCAGATTCTTCTGTATATTCCTTTCAGAAGAACTAGGTGTCCTGTAGCTCTCTTGTTCCAGTCACCAACTGTATGAGTCTGCCCTTTGAAAATCAGAGCGGTCTAGGATGCTAAAACCCTTTCCCTACAAAGAAGAAATGAGGGACATGGAAAGGCTTTTGCACTGCAGGAGGGTCCTGCAGTGTCCTGCTCAGTTTTATTCCTTGTGTGTACCTTAGTGCAGCTCCCTAATGATATTAAATATATTACCCTTGTATTCCATTTTTTTTTGCTTAGTTTTCTCTATTGAATACATTTATTATAAGTTATTTCTGTATATTTTTGGTCATGCCTAATATGAAAGGGCTTTATTGGATGAAGGCAGATTCTATAGCTACATTAATTAATTAATTTAATTGTCACTCATACTAAAATATATATTTATAGGGCAACTCTTCAATGTGTAGTTAGTTGCATTTAGTGCAATAGAAATTCATGGTGTGCCTATTATGTGCTGGCCTAACATAGTTTTATAAGTAGGATTTTATTTTCCCAAAGGTTTTTGTGTACTAATTCCATCTGTCAGTGAAAGAAATGCAAACAAGCAGCTACTTCCTTAGAATTACATGTTATTATTGCTACATCAGAAATATGCTAGGCAAAAATGTATTGCTTTCTTAATATCAGTGGGAGATATCACTACACGCCAGAGGTGGGCAAACTTTTTTCTGTGTCAGTAAATACCTTAAACTGTGGGCCATAAATTCCCTGTTATAACAATGTAATTTGGCTGTTTTTCTCTAAGCCACGTGTGTTGTCAGTGCCCTGGCAGATGGCTGTTCTCTTGCTCCTTGCACATCCCCTGCTCAACCAGTGCCTACTTCACAGACACCCTACTCACAAGACTGACCTTCCCACAGACCTGCTGCAGCCCCACACAAGTGACAGTTCTTATTAATAAGCCTTTGAGGGTCATACCTCTCATAGCTCTCTGCTATTTTCCCTGGTAACCAATGAGTCAACCTGACATCAGTTCCCCCTATAAAGGGGAATCTCCTCTTCCCTCTGGGAGCAAAGACCTCTGCTGTCCACCTTACATAGACCTTGCTTCAGGCTCCCTGTATCCATTAAACTTGCTTTAAGACCTTGCTTCAGGCTCCCCCTATTCATTAAACTTTTGATATCTCTGTTGCTGACTTTGAGCTCTTTCTTCAGAGGTGAAGCTGGGCAAATACAGGCCCAGCAGGTCTGCAGGGCGCACTGCAACACCATAAGTGAAAGTGAAGTCGCTCAGTCGTGTCCGACTCTTTGCGACTCCATGGACTGTAGCCTATCAGGCTACTCTGTCCATGGGATTTTCTAGGCAATAGTACTGGAGTGGATTGCCATTTCCTTCTCCAGGGAATCTTCCCAACCCAGGGATCGAACCCAGGTATCCTGCATTGCAGACAGATGCTTTACCATCTGAGCCACCAGGGATAAATAATATATAAATGAGTTAACATGTTGTGTTCCAATGACACTTTAATTACAAAAACAGACAGTGGGCAGGACTTGGCNCAATAGTACTGGAGTGGATTGCCATTTCCTTCTCCAGGGAATCTTCCCAACCCAGGGATCGAACCCAGGTATCCTGCATTGCAGACAGATGCTTTACCATCTGAGCCACCAGGGATAAATAATATATAAATGAGTTAACATGTTGTGTTCCAATGACACTTTAATTACAAAAACAGACAGTGGGCAGGACTTGGCCTTCAGGACATAGTTTTAAGAACCTCAATGAGATAATATAAAGGCCTAAGGGATTTCAAGGTACTATTATTTTAACTAAAAAAAAAAAAAACTTCACTGCTTGTTCTTAACTCAGAATACTATTTCAAATTACTCAAGAGAAGATGAAACTAGCAGGATAGTTTTTACCTTCTTCAGTTTAACCAATAGATATTCACATCTGAAAAGGAATATGTGTTAATAAATACAACTCCAGAGAAAGGTATAATTCAGAATATTTTCAAGTTTTCTAATATTCCAAAGTTTCAAGAGATGAAAAAAGGAAGCTCCAATCTCAAATTCCTGAACAAGATGAAAAAATGACTTAAGACTATATTCTGCTGCTGCTAAGTCTCTTCAGTCATGTCCAACTCTGTGTGACCGCATAGACGGCAGCCCACCAGGCTCCTCCATCCATAGGATTTTGCAGACAAGAGTACTGGAATGGGGTGCCATTACTTTCTCTGCAAGACTATATTCTCTGCTATAAATGTGAAAATAAAATCTGTAGTGTGTAAATTAACTTGTTATACAAAATCCATAATATAATATGTTTAAACTAATATCTATGTTTGATATCTATATGTAAAATGAATTCTTCATAAATGCTTTGATAAAATTCTTATGATAGAAACATTTAACCTGTAATGATGAAAGAGATATTAGATAAGACAGAAGGCACTAAGAAGCTATTTTTTTTAGAAAAATATTCTGTGAACCTTTAAGAATATCAGTATTGTGGATTACTGCCATATAAGTAAACAAAGGATGTAGAGATCATCAAGACATCAGTCATAGCAACTGCCCCCAACTGAGTACCCTGAGGGGATAAGGATGAAGAAGAGCAAGATACTGGTCCTAGGTAGTTAATGTGCATATTAAAGGAGGGCTTCACTAGTGGCTGGAGAAGGAAATGGCAGTCCACTCCAGCACGCTTGCCTGGAAAATCCCATGGACGGAGGAGCCTGGTGGGTTACAGTCCATGGGGTCACAAAGAGTCGGACACAGCTGAGCGACTTCACTTCACTTCACTTCACTTCGCTAGTGGCTCAGAGGTTAAGAATCTGCCTGCCAATGCAGGAGACGTGGGTTGGATCCCTGGGTCAGGAAGATCCCTTGGAGAAGGTAATGGCAGCCTACTCTGGTATTCTTGCCTGGGAAACCCCATAGACAGAGGATTTTTGTGGGCTAGAATCCATAGGATTGGAAAAGGTCAGACATAACTATGTGACTAAACAACAACAACACTCTTGCATCTTCCAGAAGATGGAAAAGTGCTGAATCCTTTAACTTGAGATGCCTTTTAGTTATTTTTTAATCTACAGTAATCTTTTCACATGGAACAACAGACTGATTCCAAATCAGGAAAGGAGTACATCAAGGCTGTATATGATCATTCTGCTAATTTAACTTATATGCAGAGCACATCATGTGAAATGTCAGGGTGGATGAAGCACAACCTGGAATCAAGATTTCAGGGAGAAATATCAATAACCTCAGATACACAGATGACACCACCCTTATGGCAGAAAGTAAAGAAGAGCTAAAGAGACTCTTGATGAAAGTGAAAGAGGAGAGTGGAAAAGTTGGCTTAAAACTCAACATTGAGAAAACAAAGATCATGGCATCTGGTCCCATCACTTCATGGCAAATAGATGGGAAAACAATGGAAACAGTGACAGACTTTATTTTTTCAGCTCCAAAGTCACTGCAGATTGTAACTGCAGCCATGAAAACAAGACACTTGCTCCTTGGAAGAAAAGCTATGACCAACCTTGATAGCATTTTAAAAAACAGAGGCATTACTTTGTGAACAAAGGTTCATCTAGTCAAAGCTGTATTTTTTTTTCCAGTAGTCATGTATGGATTTGATATTTGGACTATAAAGAAAGCTGAGCACCAAAGAATTGATGCTGTTGAACTGTGGTGTTGTAGGTCACTCTTGAGAATCCCTTGGACTGCGAGGAAATCTAACCAGTCCATCCTAAAGGAAATCAGTCCTGAATATTCATTGGAAGAACTGATGCTGAAGCTGAAACTCCAATACTTTGGCCACCTGATGCGAAGAACTGACTCATTGGAAAAAACCCTGATGCTGGGAAAGATTGAAGGTGGAAGGAAAAGGGGACGATAGAGGATGAGATGGTCGGATGGCTTGACTGATGTAATAGACATGAGTTTGAGTAAGCTCTGAGAATTGGTGATGGGCAAGGAAGCCTGGTGTGCTGAAGTCCATTGGGTCACAAAAAGTCGGACACGACTGAGCAACTGAACTAACTGAACTAAATCTTTTGATGTTGTAGCTGCCTGTTTTATGTTGCAAAAACTCCTATCTATCCTAGTTTCTCCCTTACTTTTTGGAACTGTCCGTCAAAATTATCTAAGAAGCTCTCTTCCAAGCTTAAATTTTCAGAAACTACACTGAATTAAATGGAGTTCTTTAATTTCAGGTTGCACTTTTTTTTTTTTTTAGTAGATAGTATTTTCAGCTACAGGATCTCTCATAAATTAAAGTAGGCTTTCTTTATATTTTGCAGGGAAGATCCCCTGGAGGAGGGCATGGCAACCCACTCCAGTATTCTTGCCTGGAGAGTCCCATGGACAGATGAGCCTGGTGGGCTAAAGTCCATACAGCTGCAGAGAGTTGGACATGAATGAAGTGACTTAGCATGCACAATTTATATTTTTTAAGATTATGTTCCCCAGGTTTTACCTCCTAGATGGCAGATTTATTCTCTGTAAATGAGTCCTCACAGTTAAGTTACCACAACTTGCTTTCCTCTCTTCCTCTGATACTGTCCCAGGATGTCACATATGTTTTCTTGATAGAGAATCAATACTTCCACTTTCATTGCTTTACACTTTGCTCTTGCAGGCTGGTCATTGTCAATTTGCTTTGCAGGGCTGTGTGCCCCTGGATTTTCACTACTGACCTTATTCTTTATTATCTCTCTATTCCAGTAATCACTCTTGCACAGGAAGGCATATGCTGTATTTTCCCCTCTCTAAATCCATTCCTCATCCTTCTCCACCCTGATTTATGCTCTCTGAGTTTGATCTCTGTATACTGCAACACTAGGGCCTTCTTGCTAGCTGGCTTCCAATTATTTCTTTTTCTTTTTAATATAGTCATTTTATGTATTTTGTTGCTTTTTTTTTCATTTTTATTGGAGTATAGCTGCTTTACAATGCAGAGTTAGTTTCTACTGTACAGCAAAGTGAATAATCTATGTGTATCCATACCTCCACTCATTTTTGGAATTCTTTCCTATTTAGATCACCACAGAGCTTTGAGTAGAATGGATGAGATGTAGGACTGACATATATACACTGTTGATACTATGTATAAAATGAATAGCTAATGCGAACCTCCTGTAAAGCACAGGGAACTCTACCTAGTTAGGTATCAGTTCAGTTCAGTTCAGTCACTCAGTTGTGTCTGACTCTTTGTGACCCCAAGAATTGCAGCACGCCAGGCCTCCATGTCTATTACCAACTCCAGGAGTTCACTCAAACTCATGTGTATCAAGTCAGTGATGCCATCCAGCCATCTCATCTTCGGTCATCCCCTTCTCCTCCTGCCCCCAATCCCTCCCAGCACCAAAGTCTTTTCCAATGAGTCAATTCTTCACATGAGGTGGCCAAAGTATTGGAGTTTCAGCTTTAGCATCAGTCCTTCCAAAGAACACCCAGGACTGATCTCCTTCAGAATGGACTGGTTGGATCTCCTTGCAGTCCAAGGGACTCTCAAGAGTCTTCTCCAACACCACAGTTCAAAAGCATCAGTTCTTCGGCACTCAGCTTTCTTCACAGTCCAACTCTCACATGCACACATGACCACTGGAAAAACCATAGCCTTGACTACATGGAGCTTTGTTGGCAAAGTAATGTCTCTGCTTTTGAATATGCTATCTAGGTTGGTCATAACTTTCCTTCCAAGGAGTAAGTGTCTTTTAATTCCATGGCTGCAATCACCATCTGCAGTGATTTTGGAGCCCCCCAAAATAAAGTCTGACACTGTTTCCACTGTTTCCCCATATATTTCCCATGAAGTGATGGGACCGGATGCCACGATCTTCGTTTTCTGAATGTTGAGCTTTAAGCCAACTTTTTCACTCTCCTTTTTCACTTTCATCAAGAGGCTTTTTAGTTCCCCTTCATTTTCTGCTATAAGGATAGTTTCATCTGCCTATCTGAGGTTATTGATATTTCTCCCAGCAATCTTGATTCCAGCTTGTGCTTCATCCAGCCAAATGTTTCTCATGATGTACTCTGCATAGAAGTTAAATAAGCAGGGTGACAATATACAGCCTTGACGGACTCCTTTTCCTATTTGGAGCCAGTCTGCTGTTCCATGTCCAGTTCTAACTGTTGCTTCCTGACCTGCATACAGATTTCTCAAGAGGCAGGTCAGGTGGTCTTGTATTCCCATCTCTTTCAGAATTTTCCACAGTTGTTGTGATCCACACAGTCAAAGGCTTTGGCATAGTCAATAAAGCAGAAATAGATGTTTTTCTGCAACTCTCTTGCTTTTTTGATGATCCAGTAGATGTTGGCAATTTGATCTCTGGTCTTTTCTAAAACCAGCTTGAACATCTGGACAAACTGAAAAAACCAGTAGGAATGCTTCTTCTCCTCCTTCTGTTTCTTTTTGCAGTGACCACATTTCACCAGCAGCATTGCTTCCTCCCTTTGATTCTTCCATCCTAACAGCCATCAAGACTTACTGCTCTCACTCGCTAGCCTTTCTTTACATGCCTGCTCTCTTTACGCTGCCCTCACACACCCCTAAGTCCTCTCTTCCTTACAGTGATGAAAAATTATCAATCTGAGAAATAAATTTAAAAATTTACTTGGGCAAAATTTGAGGATTATAACCCAGGAAGAACATCTCATAAAGCTCTGTGATCTGCTCTGACCATTAGAAGGCAAGGACCAAGGACTGTTATATAAGTTTTTTGAAATGGGGAAGGTTTGCTCAATACATAATGCAGGTACACATTGGAGAAGGGAGACCAAAGGCGGAGAAGATCTGTTTTTATCGATAAAAATGTTAACTTTATTTCACACATAAAATCTATTCATTTTGTATATCAATAAATTTTCTTTCTTGTAGTACCCTGTTGTAAGGAGGAATTTGTTGTTGTTGCTCAACTGCTCAGTTGTGTCCAACTCTTTGTAACCCCATGGGCTGCAGCACGCCTGGCTTCCCTGTCCTTCACCATTTCCCAGAGCTTGCTGAAACTCACGTCCATCCGGTTGGTGATGCCATCCAATGATCTCATCCTCTCTTGTCCCCTTCTCCTTCTCTCTTTCCCAGCATCAGCATCTTTTCCAATGAGTCAGCTCTTCTCATCAGGTGGCCAAAGTATTGCAGCTTCAGCTTCAGCATCAGTCTTTCCAATGAATATACAGGGTTGATTTCCTTTAGAATTGACTTGTTTGGGAGGGAGATGATCTTTTAAGACTGTACTCTGTTTTGTTTTCTTTTTTTTAATTGTTTTGCATTACTTTTTTTGTAATCTATTTATTTTTAATCAGAGGATATTTGCTTTACAATATTATGTTGGTTTCTGCCATACATCAACATAAGTCATATCCATATCATATCCATAGGAATGAATACACATGTAGGATGGCACTCTTAACCTGTGGTGTCCCATGCCATCTCCATGTAGAAAGGCATCAGAATTCAGTTGAATTTTTTAACACCCTCGGCATCTGAGAATTGCTTACTGGTATGGGGTAACCCACTGTCCAAAGAAACAAACAAACAAAGACACACAAACATTAAAACAGAGTATAAGAAGCCAAAAAAATGGTGTTTATGACATGAGACTTTAAGAAGATTTAGATAATAATACTAAGAATAACTTTCAGGTAACATCTCAAATATTTCCTTTTCACCATTCATGAGCAACTATTTTTTTCCATTTTTCATCAGAATGTTTTATTTTTGAAAATAATTTTACGTATTCATTTTTGGCTGTGCTGGGTCTTTGCTGCCTGGGCTTTTCTCTAGTTGTAGAGATCAGCAGCTGCTCTCTAGCTGCAGTGCTTAGGCGTCTCATTATTGCGGCTTCTCTTGTTGCAGATCACAGGCTCTAGTGTGCACAGCTTTCGGTAATTGCAGCGTGTGGGCTCAATAGCTGTTCCTCTGGGGTTCTAGATCACAGACTCAACAGTTGTGGTGTACAGGCTTAGTTGCTCCATGGCATGTTGGATCTTCCTGTATCAGGGATCCCTCCTGTGTCTCCTGCATTGGCAAGCTGCTTCTTTACCACTGAGATACCAAGGAATTCCCAACCACTATTTTTATGTTTAGTCCAATGCAATTTAATGCTCTTCTCAGGTCAAATTTCTTGGCCATATTGCACTCCTTAAATGTTTGGATTTAGCTTTTATTTCTCCACCTTGAATTTTTCTGACTCATATTAAAAAATATATTAGTTATAATAAATCTATTAACAGTTTATCCTAGCATACCATGTTTAGACATTTCAGAATAAATTATTTTTGGCACACATATGATTCCACAGCTAGTGAGCCACTTTCTTCAAAGTGATAAGCAATTATGACATTATCACTAAACAATACCATACTATCCCACATCTCTGAATATGTAATATTTTTGCTTTTAGCAAAATATCAAACAAATTATTGATAATTTAGGAGTTTTTCTACTTTATTCTGTAATGTTTATTGAGTGTATGTTTATATAAACATAGATTAAAATGTATACTGTATATTGTTGCCTGAGAGCTTAAGGAAGTGTTTAGACCTCTTGATGTAAAATTTACAGTTCTTCATCAAAGCAGAACACTACTTTGATTAAAAGTTACTGTTGTCATACTTGAGTTTTATTATTTCCTCTAAAAAGAAAATATTTTTATATAGCAATTATGTTATATGTAAAACATAGGGTAAATTATTTGTTGAAAGATCTAGCCATTTGTAGATATTATAATTGTTGTTGTTCAGTAGCTAAGTTGTATCCCACTCTTTGCAACCCATGGACTGTAGCACGCCAGACTCTTCTGTTCTCTGTTATCTCCTGGAATTTGCTCAAATTCATGTCCAATGAGTCTTTAAGGTGATCTAACTATCTCATCCTCTTCCATCCCCTTTTCCTTTTGCCTTCAATCTTTCACAGTAAGAGGGTCTTTCACAATGAGTTGGCTTTTTGCATCAGGTAGTCATAGTATTGGAGCTTCCACTTCAGCAACAGTCCTTCCTATAAATATTCAGGGCTGATTTACTTTAGGATTGACTGGTTTGATCTCCTTAAAAATCCAATGCACTCTCAAGAGTATTCTCCAGTACCACAATTCAAAAACATCAATTCTTCTGCTCTCAGACTTCGGTATGGTCCGGTTCCCACATCCCTACGTGACTACTGGAAAAATCATAGTTTTGAATATATGGGACTTTGCTGGCAAAGTGATGTCTCTGCTTTTTAATACACTTCTAGGTTTGTCATAGCTTTCCTTCCAAGGAGCAAGCACCTTTTAATTTCATGGCTGCAGTCACTGTTGGCAGTGATTTTGGAGCCCAAGAAAATAAGTCACTGTTTCTACTTTTTCCCCTTCTGTTTGCTGTGAAGTAATAGGACCAGATGCCATGATCTTAGTTTTTTAAATGTTGAGTTGCAAAGCAGCTTATTCACTCTCCTCTTTAACCCTTATCAGGAGGCTCTGTAGTTACTTTTCACTTTCTTTCATTAGAGTGGTATCATCTGCATTTCTGAAGTTGAAGTTGTCCCAAGGCAAACTTGATTCCAGCTTGTGATTCATATAACCTGGCATTTTGCATGTTAACTTGTACTCTGCATACAAGTTAAGTAACCAGGGTGACAATATACAGCCTTGCCATACTCCTTTCCCAATTTGGAAACAGTCAGTTGTTCTATGTCCGGTTCTAACTGTTTCTTCTTGACCCACATACAGGTTTCTCAGGAGATAGGTAAGGTGATCTGGCACTCCCATCACTTTAAGAATTTTCCACAAGTTTTTCATGATGCACATGGTGAAAAGCTTTAGCATAGTCAATGAAGCAGACGTACATGCTTTTGGGACTCCTTTGCTTTCTCTGTGATTCAACAAATGTTGGCAATTTGCTCTCTCATTTGTCTGCCTTTTTGAAGCCCAACTTGTACTTCTGGAAGTTCTCAGTTGATGTACTACCGAAACCTAACTTGAATGATTTTGAACATAACCTTAATTGTGAAATGAGCACAATTATATAGTAGCTTGAACATTCTTTGGCATTGCCCTTCTTTGGGATTGGAATGAAAGACCTTTTTCAGTCCTGTGGCCACTGCTAAGTTTTCCATATTTGCTATTATACTGAGTTCAGTACTTTAACAGCATCATCTTTTAGGATTTTAAATAGATCAAAATAGCCAAATGCAACTTGAAGACAAATGTAAATAAATTGCATTTTTTTTTCCCACTATTCTTTGAGCACTCTCCATTTTTTCCATTATACATTGTAGGTAAAATATACATTCCTACCATATTAGACAGAGGGATATTAGAAGAAGGCTCAGTGTATTTGCAAGATTTTTCTTGTCTACTTGTGTTCCTGCCATTCACTATGATAGAAGCTTGCCTCCTACTTGCTTCTCCCAGAAGGAGAAACACATGAGGCTGTGCTGAAATAGACCTGCTGTGTTAAATAGAATTATCCATGCTAACTTGCACACTTTGGTAAGAAAAAACCAAGTGCTACTTCTCAAAAGTCACTGAAATTTTGGGCTTGTTTGTTATCCAGCAGAGTCACAGCAATAGATGAATAGTAAAACTTCATTAACAGAAGATTAATCAAGGAAATTCTAAAGAATATAGACTGTCTTTAAGATGAAAGGACAGATCCTCACATTGCTTTTTAAAAATGCAAATATTCATGAATTAGTTTATACCAAAAACCATTAATTCTACCATCTTCTCTTTAGAAGATGACTTTAGAACTTAGAAAACACTTTAGGCTTCAGGAAAGGGAAAAAAGAAAAGATAACTGGGATGTTTCTGGCCTTGGAGAACATGTATGTTTGGTGTGATGGGAAAACAACTCTGTGCTGCTTGTATTGCAAATTTGAAGGCGATTTAAACAGTACTGTTCATATCCAGGATTACTTAGTGAACTAGTCATGTTAGTTTAGTGGAATATTATTTTATTTAGTATGGTGGCTTTCTGTAAGACCCTCTGCCTCCCTAGAATAAAGATTTGAGATTGTGCTGACATGCAAGTGATAGCCACTACGCTATACTCAAATTGTCATTAAAGTAACCAGAATTCTCTTATTAGCTATTACTTTGCTTTCAAATAACTCACAAAAAAAGCTGCTAGGGACATGGGGAAAATATATATTTGCAGTGGGAGGTCATGGTAGCATCTGTTATGGTGCTTGGAACCAAGTGTGGTGAGAAGAGAGAATGTGCGGAGTGGGAATAGGCAGCAACTCAGTAAGGGTCTTGAAGCCAGAGTAGGTTGAAATTATCTCTAGTGTTTTGAGTCGTTAAACAAGGTTTTCTCTACATCATGGCAGATCCTCTTAACACTTTGTAAATGTGCCGACAAAATATTTTTTTTTTCTTAATGGACTCAGACAGCCTTAGCATAATATTCCTTTTATGTATGTCAAACTGCTAATTGTAGTTAACATTATTTTTTCTTTAGTAAAACCTGCCAGAATTGAAGTATTTTGGGGGTTGACATGAGCAATCTTCAAAAACAAACAAAAAACTCCAACTACAGTTTGACTTGAAGTCAATTTATATATTCATTCTATGACTGTTCTTATTAGCAGAAGTCAGTATAGAAAAAGACTCCATGATGATAAAACGATTTGTTATATTTAATTATAAAAATAAATATAAAAATGTAGACTTGATTTATAGATAATTGCACTGGGAAGTTTATGTGTAGAGCAGAAAACTTGAAGCAGTTTCAATGAAAAGTAAAAGCATTTAATTTTCGTTCATGTTATTCATAGAAAACTTTTTGTAAACCTTAAATGAAAATATAAAATACTGAATCCATAATTCCTTGGACAGCAAGGAGATGAAACCAGTCAATTCTAAAGGAAATCAGTCCTAAATATTCATTGGAAGGACTGATGCTGAAGCTGAAACTAATACTTTGGTCACCTGATGCAAAGAACTGACTCATTGAAAAAAGATCCTGATGCTGGGTAAGATTGAAAGCATGAGGAGAAGGGGACAACAGAAGATGAGATGGTTGGATGGCATCACCAACTTTATGGACATGAGTTTGAGTGAGCTCCAGGAGTTGGTGTTGGACACGGAAGCCTGGCATGCTGCAGTCCATGGGGTTGCAAAGAGTCAGACAGGACTGAGCAACTGAACTGAACTGAATTCCTTGAAGACAGCTATAATCTTCAGTTCAGTTCAGTTCGGTTCAGTCGCTCAGTCGTGTCTGACTCTTTGCGACCCCATGAATCGCAGGACGCCAGGCCTCCCTATCCATCACCATCTCCCGGAGTTCACTCAGACTCACGTCCATCGAGTCCATGATGGCATCCAGCCATCTCATCCTCGGTCGTCCCCTTCTCCTCCTGCCCACTTTGGCATAGTCAATAAAGCAGAAATAGATGTTTTTCTGCAACTCTCTTGCTTTTTTGATGATCCAGTAGATGTTGGCAATTTGATCTCTGGTCTTTTCTAAAACCAGCTTGAACATCTGGACAAACTGAAAAAACCAGTAGGAATGCTTCTTCTCCTCCTTCTGTTTCTTTTTGCAGTGACCACATTTCACCAGCAGCATTGCTTCCTCCCTTTGATTCTTCCATCCTAACAGCCATCAAGACTTACTGCTCTCACTCGCTAGCCTTTCTTTACATGCCTGCTCTCTTTACGCTGCCCTCACACACCCCTAAGTCCTCTCTTCCTTACAGTGATGAAAAATTATCAATCTGAGAAATAAATTTAAAAATTTACTTGGGCAAAATTTGAGGATTATAACCCAGGAAGAACATCTCATAAAGCTCTGTGATCTGCTCTGACCATTAGAAGGCAAGGACCAAGGACTGTTATATAAGTTTTTTGAAATGGGGAAGGTTTGCTCAATACATAATGCAGGTACACATTGGAGAAGGGAGACCAAAGGCGGAGAAGATCTGTTTTTATCGATAAAAATGTTAACTTTATTTCACACATAAAATCTATTCATTTTGTATATCAATAAATTTTCTTTCTTGTAGTACCCTGTTGTAAGGAGGAATTTGTTGTTGTTGCTCAACTGCTCAGTTGTGTCCAACTCTTTGTAACCCCATGGGCTGCAGCACGCCTGGCTTCCCTGTCCTTCACCATTTCCCAGAGCTTGCTGAAACTCACGTCCATCCGGTTGGTGATGCCATCCAATGATCTCATCCTCTCTTGTCCCCTTCTCCTTCTCTCTTTCCCAGCATCAGCATCTTTTCCAATGAGTCAGCTCTTCTCATCAGGTGGCCAAAGTATTGCAGCTTCAGCTTCAGCATCAGTCTTTCCAATGAATATACAGGGTTGATTTCCTTTAGAATTGACTTGTTTGGGAGGGAGATGATCTTTTAAGACTGTACTCTGTTTTGTTTTCTTTTTTTTAATTGTTTTGCATTACTTTTTTTGTAATCTATTTATTTTTAATCAGAGGATATTTGCTTTACAATATTATGTTGGTTTCTGCCATACATCAACATAAGTCATATCCATATCATATCCATAGGAATGAATACACATGTAGGATGGCACTCTTAACCTGTGGTGTCCCATGCCATCTCCATGTAGAAAGGCATCAGAATTCAGTTGAATTTTTTAACACCCTCGGCATCTGAGAATTGCTTACTGGTATGGGGTAACCCACTGTCCAAAGAAACAAACAAACAAAGACACACAAACATTAAAACAGAGTATAAGAAGCCAAAAAAATGGTGTTTATGACATGAGACTTTAAGAAGATTTAGATAATAATACTAAGAATAACTTTCAGGTAACATCTCAAATATTTCCTTTTCACCATTCATGAGCAACTATTTTTTTCCATTTTTCATCAGAATGTTTTATTTTTGAAAATAATTTTACGTATTCATTTTTGGCTGTGCTGGGTCTTTGCTGCCTGGGCTTTTCTCTAGTTGTAGAGATCAGCAGCTGCTCTCTAGCTGCAGTGCTTAGGCGTCTCATTATTGCGGCTTCTCTTGTTGCAGATCACAGGCTCTAGTGTGCACAGCTTTCGGTAATTGCAGCGTGTGGGCTCAATAGCTGTTCCTCTGGGGCTGTCT
>SJYX01006666.1:175072-187829 GCA_006410675.1 Oreotragus oreotragus | reverse complement strand
TGCATACAGGGTCCTCATTACCATCTTTCTAAATTCCATATATATGTGTTAGTATACTGTATTGGTGTTTTTCTTTCTGGCTTACTTCACTCTGTATAATTGGTTCCAGTTTCATCCATCTTATTAGAACTGATTCAAATGTATTCTTTTTAATGGCTGAGTAATACTCCATTGTGTATATATACCACAGCTTTCTTATCCATTCATCCGCTGATGGACATCTAGGTTGTTTCCATGTCCTGGCTATTATAAACAGTGCTGTGATGAACATTGGGGTACATGTGTCTCTTTCTATTCTGGTTTCCTCGGTGTGTGCTCAACGTCACTCATTATCAGAGAAATGCAAATCAAGACCACATTTACTCTTTTTAGGCATCTGGTTTAAGAGTTTTGTTAAATCACCCCAATCGATTATAGAATATTTTCTTCACCTCCTAAAGTTCTCTTGTTCTGCTTTGGGGTCAATTTCTCCTCCTATCCATAAATACTTGTGGTCACTAATCTGCAGACTATATCGATTTGCCTTATCCCATTTTAGAAGTAAGGAAACTCATTTTCCAAAGGTCAGAAGTTAGTAAGTGGCTAGTAAGTGGCAGAACCGGCATTCAATTCTACATCTGTCTGACTCTGTAACTTACTCCTGTGTACTTTATGTTCTTATGTCTCTATAGTATAATCTTACCCATAGTTCATTAATGACCTTAAAGATCCTCGTTTGCTATGCTTAGTTTATTTTTAAAACTAAAATAATTGAATGTAGGAAATTATCTCATAATAGTATGAGGCAAATTAAGTATATATTAAAATATGGCTGCAACTCAGCTACTGATGGCTAAAATTACAGTAAAAATAGGGAAAGCATAAACTGAGCATCTCAACATGGAAGAATCATTTTTGAGATATCAATTTGGGTTTTTCTCTGTATTTCCCCTTCATTCCTGTTCAAAGCAGTGATATTCTAAGCAGTTCCTTTGAAATGCCGTGCCTCAGGATGTTTTGTAGAGGAATTGCAGAGTGTCAGAAGCCTTTCAAAACTTGGAGACTCAGCAGAAGTGAAGACATGTGTCTGGGTGGGAGAAAGAGAAATGCTTTGGGAAGCAAGGTGAGAGAAAGGAAGCCTTTTCCCAAATTGAGGAAGGAAACAGAAGTTGAAGAATTCAAAATAGCTAAAATCTGTGTATCATTTAGTGGCAGCAACACACAGAGCTTGCAATAATTGATGATTCATTAAGGAAAACAAAATAATCAGGTCCTGGGGTTTACAGTGATACCCATGCATGAAAATCAGTGCAGTGGTAGCAAGTTGCCAAATTATGAATAGCCATACAAGCTGAGAAATTGATTTCTTGTTGGTAACCTGTGGACTGGCAAAAAAGCCTCACAGACACTGACATTTACTATGCATTGTACATGTGAACACACCTAATGCTCACAAGCATATAGTGTTAGATTATCATTGATCCCATTTCAGAACCAGAGGAACTAAGGCAAAGAAATGCTATATTGTTTGCTCAAGATCACACAAGTAAGTGGTTCAATTCGTTCAGTTTAGTCCCTCAGTCATATCCGACTCTTTAAGACCCCATGGACTATAGCACTTAGTATTATGAGTTGCATGAATATTATACAATATACACAAAAATATAAATTAAAGACTGATATGCAAATAAATGTGAAAATACGTTTTGTTATATCTTCTGAACTTGAAATGATCACCTTTTGCAGCCTACTGATTTAATTTCTAAAAAATTGATCTCATCTTGACTTTAACAGTTAGGATGCTGTCTTTACTTATATTTCGAGAGGAGGATTTTATTCATTTACAAAGCAAGCAAAAGAGAGAGAGTTTTATTCCCTCAAAATTTTTGTGGACTAGACCCTGAAGATCATCTTTGGAATAAGAAAGAAGAAACATATTGAAATTAGCAGCAAACTATCAAAAGTTTTCTGTGTACTCTTGCCACCTCTTCTTACATGATTTGAACACAAACAGACATGTTTCTAGCCTGAACGCTTATGTGGTACTGCCCAAGTCTAGTGAATGTTCAGTGACCTAGCTGTAGACTGAGAGAAGAAAACTAATATTGACAAATATTTGGACTTTAAGGAATGCACTCAGATTTAGGGTTAATTTTTATTTTAGCTCATTAAAAGAATAGAGAAATATGACATTTTTTAATTCTTCTGTGTAGATATAAATATATTCTAAATACTTTAACAGTATGAAATTTAATATACTTTTAGGGATTGGTTATGACTTTTAGTGGAAGTTTCTGATGGTACTGAAAGTTAATCAATCACAAGGCATTCTTTGTTCTTGGATCTGAAGAATTAATTTTGCTAAAGTGTCTATACTACCTAAAACGATCTACAGATTCAATGCTATGCCCATCAAAATCCAAAATAAATGCTTCATAGAAATATTTTAAATATCCTTAAATTCATGTGGAACCACAAAAGACCTAGAACACCCAATACTTTTTTGAGAAGAAGACCAAAACTGGAAGAATCACATGTTCTAATTTCAAAACATATTTCAAAGCTAAAGTGATTAAAATAGTATGGTACTGGCATAAGGACAGACATATATACCAGAATAGAGACATCAGAATTAAATCCCACATATATATACATTGAACTTAAATTTGACCAGAGTGACACAATGGGGAAAGGATATTCTCTTTAATAAGTGATGTTGGTACAGCTGGATATCTACATACAAAAAAGTGAAAGTATACCCCATTTTCTACCATATACAAAAATCAACTCAAATAGATTGAAGACTTAATGGATTGAAGACTTCACAGACCTGAAACTATAAAATGACTAGAAGAAAACAAGGGAAAAGCTTCTTTATATTGCCTTGAAAACAATTCCTTGGATATGACCCCATAAGCATAAACAAGAAAAATAAAAATTAAAAAGTAGTATTACATTTAACTGAAAACTTTAGCACAGCAAGGGAAAAAGCCAACAGAGTTTAAAAAAAAAAAAAAAAGCTTACTGAATGAGAGAAAGTATTTTAAAATTATGTATTTTATGAGAATAACTTCAGAAACGTAAATGCTAGAACTCAATAGCAAAGAAGCAACCCAATTTAAAAATGGCCAAAGGATATTAATAGACATTTTTCCAAAGAAGACTTACAAATGATCAGCAAGCACATAAAAAGGTGATCAGCATTACTAACCAGCAAACAGGGATATGCAAATTGAAACCACAAACCTCATACCTTTTAAAGGATCCTCATTAAAAAGATAAGAGATAACAAATATTGGTGAGGAGATGATGAAAGGGGAACATTCATTCACTGTCACGTGAATGTAAACTGGCACAGCCACTATGGAAAAACCGTAAGGAGGTTCTTCAATATATTAATAATAGAATCACCATATTATTGAGCAATCCCACTTCTGGGTATATAACCAAAGAAAAAGAAACCATTATCTTGAAGAGATACCTGTACACCCACATTCATATTATAACAGCATTATTCACAGTAGTCAAATATGAAAATAACCTATCAACAGATGAAAAAGAAAATGTGATACACACACACACACAGAACATTATTCAGACTTAGAAAAAAATCCTGTCAATTATGGCAACATGGATGAAAAAGAGAGTATTACACTAAGTGAAATAAGCCAGACAGAAAGACAAATACTTCAAAGTATCACTTATATGTGAAATCCTAAAGACAAACAAGAAACTGTGCTGAATTCATGAAGGGAAGCGAAGTAGCTTAGTCGAGTCTGACTCTTTGCGACCCCATGGACTCTAGCCTACCAGGCTCCTTCATCCATGGGATTTTCCAGGCAAGAGTACTGGAGTGGGTTGCCATTTCCTTCTCCAGGGGATCTTCCCAACCCAGGGATCGAACCTGGGTACCTGCATTGCAGGCAGACGCTTTACCCTCTGAACCACCAGCAAAGCCAGAAAGAGTGAAATCACAAAGGAAAGTGGTTGCCAGGGGCCATGAGCTGGAAGAAATAGGAAAAGGTTAGTAAAAAGGGTACAGATTTTCAGTTTTAAGATGAAAAAGTGTGAAGATCTAATGTATAACATAGTGACTTTAGTTGATGACACTGTATTGTATAATTTTTTAAAAAAGGATATATGCGGTCATGAATGTGCTAATTAACTTGACGAGGGGAATCTTTTCACAATGTACATGTGATTCAAATGGCACTGTATGCTTTCACTATATCAGTATTACACTTTTATTAATTATATCTAATAGAGAAAAGACAAAACAATTTGAAGGGTATAAAAATGCTACATTCATTAACTCATTCAACAAATGTTTATTGAGCATCTGTGTACTTCTGGGTTTTCCTGGTAGCTCAGATGATAAACAATCTGCCTGCAATGCAGAAGATCTGAGTTCGATTCCTGGGTCCAGAAGATCCCCTGGAGAAGGGAATGGCTATCTACTCCGATATTTTTGCCTTCAGTTCAGTTCAGTTCACTTGCTCAGTCATGTCTGACTCTTTGCAACCCCATGAATCACAGCGCGCCAGGCCTCCCTGTCCATCACCAACTCCCAGAGTTCACTCAAACTCATGAGGAATGAAGCAGGGCAAAGACTAATAGAGTTTTGCCAAGAAAATGCACTGGTCATAGCAAACACCCTCTTCCAGCAACACAAGAGAAGACTCTACACATGGACATCACCAGATGGTCAACACCGAAATCAGATTGATTATATTCTTTGCAGCCAAAGGCAGAGGAATCAGAGACAAATTGCCGACATCCATTGGATCATCGAAAAAGTATGAGAGTTCCAGAAAAACATCCATTTCTACTTTTTTTGGCTATGCCAAAGCCTTTTACTGTGTGAATCACAACAAAATATGGAAAATTCTCAAGAAATAAGAATACCAGACCACCTGACCTGCCTCCTGAGAAATCTGTATGCAGGTCAAGAAGCAACAGTAAGAACAGACATGGAACGACAGACTGGTTCCAAATTGGGAAAGGAGTACGTCAAGGCTGTATACTGTCACCCTGTTTATTTAACTTGTATACAGAGTACATCAAGCAAAATGCTGGGCTGGATGAAGCACTAGCTGGAATCAAGATTGCCAGGAGAAATATCAATACCCTCAGATATACAGATGAAACCACCTTTATAACAGAAAGAGAAGAAGAACTAAAGATCCTTCTGATGAAAGTGAAAGTGGAGAGTGAAAAAGTTGGCTTAAAGCTCAACATTCAGAAAACTAAGATCATAGCATCTGGTCCCATCACTGGCAAATAGATGGGAAAACAGTGGAAACAGTGATAGACTATTTTTTTGGCTCCAGAATCACTGCAGATCGTGATTGCAGCCATGAAATTAAAAGACACTTGCTCCTTGGAAGAAAAGCTATGACCTACCTAGACAGCATACTAAAAAGCAAAGAGATTACTTTACCAACAGCCAAAGCTATGGCTTTTCCAGTAGTCATGTATGGATGTGAGAGTTGGACTATAAAGAAAGTTGAGCACTGAAGAATAGATGCTTTTGAACTGTGGTGCTGGAAAAGCCTCTTGAGAGTCCCTTGGACTGCAAAGAGATCCTACCAGCCCATCCTAAAGGAAATCAGTCCTGAATATTCATTGGAAGGACAGATGCTGAAGCTGAAACTCCAATACTTTGGCTACCTGATGCAAAGAACTGACTCATTTGAAAAGACCCTGATGCAGGAAAAGGTTGAGGGCAGGAGGAGAAGGAGATGACAGAGGATGAGATGGTTGGATGGCATCACCGACTCTATGGACATGAGTTTGAGTAAGCTCCAGAAGTTGATAATGGACAGGAAAGCCTGGTGTTCTGCAGTCCACGGGGTCACAAAAAGTCCATTCGACTGAGCAACTGAACTGAACTGCATTTCTATTACTATATTATGTGGTCAGCCCAATATAATAGCACTGACCCTGGAGACTGAAGCTGGCTTCCCTGGATGGAGATGCTCCACCTGTGGGCCTGGCAATGTTTGGGGGAAAATGATGATGTTTTAAAAATGCTGCAATAGATTGGGGCTGAGCACTGGCAGAGGGGACTGTGTCCAGGTCACACTACCCTCTGAGTGAATTAATTATTACCTTCAGTTCTTTATAGCATTCTGGATTTTCCTCTCATGTTAATTTGAAATGACCATGACCCCTCCTAGCACCCTGCCATAATTGATTAGACAGGGATGGATATTGGCCCTCAAATGGATCTAATTGATTCTTTTTCCTAAGAATTACAATTTAGGACAAGAGTCAGAGCAGTTATATTTGAGGAACAGAGAATGAGGAGAAGCATATATCTATAAATTGAAAGGCTATTTTTTTTAAAACAAAAGTAGAAAATCTAGATTGCAGAAGAAGAAGGAAAAAAATGCCAAGAGTATTAACTGGGAAACCAATCAACCTGAGCTTCTGGGGCTGAAAAGCAGACAGGTGGTTCAAGGTGGTTCAAGTCGGTCAGATGCAGCTGTAATTTTGGCACTGGATCTTATGAAAATTTTGTATCTTTTCAATAAGTTCTTAGCTAGTTCAAATGAGTTTCTTTTCCTTCAAGTGATTCCTAAGAGAGCCCTTCCCTTCAAGTGGAAAGAACACCCTCCATAACATTTTGAGACTTTTTGTCTACTAGAATTTTTCAAGGAAATCACCTGGGGAGATGATGAAGTGTGGGAGATTCTGAGCAGTGCTGGTTTTCTGAATGTTTATCAAGCTCTCTGGGTGCCAGGGATGCTCGTGTATGGACCCCCTTTGAATTTGTAGCACAGTGAATATAAATGGCTATCAAAGAGATTTAAAATTAAGTTTGAACACAATTTCTGAATGATTGCATATACTGTGTCAAAAGATTACAGATTCTTCTATAGCAAATGGTATATTACTAGCGGCTTAAAAAATCAAAATATAGTTGTCAAAAGATAACATTAATGGCAAAGTGGAAAGTGAAAGGGATGGTAAGTGACAGAGAAAAAGAAATCAAATAGGAAAATGTTTTTCACAGAATTATTGGGAAATACTTATTTTTAGGTTTCATAAAGAAAAAAGCCTGAAAGACATTTGAAATGTCAAACTCAACACAAGTTTGATGTTTATTTTCTACACATGAAAAAAGAATCCCTAGAATGTTGGTCTTCAAATGTTTACAGGTGTGGATAATTAAAATGCCCTACTTACTTTCATTAGATTGTACGAGCATTCTCATGTTTACAAGTGATTCTAATCAACTTCACTAAGCATGGGGGGGACTTCTATAATTAAGAAAGCTTTATGTACAATTATGAGAGTTTAGAATTATAATATATATTACATTTCTAATTAGTATTTTCATCCCATTGACCTTCTAATTTTCTTGGGGATCCAGAATTTACAAAATGACCAAAATACTTTTCATTATTTTAAATACAACAATTTAGGAATGATAGAAATCTTCAGTAAATTAATATTTCAAAATATAAGCCCATGCCCACATTTAATGATTGATTAGATGAAATAACATTCAAATTATTTGTTCAGTTTCATTGTTTATTAGATTTTTGAGGTAACTTTTATATGAATAAATCTTTCTTCATCTTATAACTGATACATCTTATCTAAGGACAGCAAACTTACCCTGGATGACTCGAACAGTCAAGATGGATTTAGACAACTGTTCTTTCCAGTCAGTACCTGAGAACATGTATAATGTGTAATAAAGCTCAGCAGTGAAGAGTAAAATCTTGGAGTTTCTCTCCAAGAATCAAACATTTATTCCATTTCTAAGGCTTAGTGTCATCAAATATAAATTGAGGGAATGATTTCTTCTTTACAGAGCTGTTGAAAATTATATGAGGCAATACACAAACAGACACAATGCATGCTATATCCTAGAAATGCACACTTGCTGTCACAATGATACTTGTATGAATGATACTTGTCTTTATACTAAAGACACTAGGGAATGCAATTATATGTTTTTTATATTTTTAGTTTATTTCAAATTGCTCAGTTTGAAACAAACAAACAAAAAAAAACCTAATAGGCACAGAAGGGACAGAATATTTTAAATATTGAATTTCAGAGGGCAATGTAATAAAAAAGTAATTGAATCTAATATTTTTGAGTCTGAATTCAGTAGAACAATGAATCTCAAATGAGAAATATTCCAGGGCCAAACCTCTCCAAATTCTCTGTGATAATTTTGAGGTGATGTGTTCAAATCTGCATTATAAGTAGATATACCAAGTAGATCAAGTAGATTTTGAAAGCGAAAGTAATAATGAAATAATATGATGAACAATTAACTTATCAAAACCAAACTGATTGATATCATTGTTACTATTCTGGTAATTATTGCTATTCAGATTGCAATTTAAAAATTTTATTTTTTATTCTAGCTTGTGAGAGTGGATGCTTATATTCCAGTTAATTCCTGTGATCTGTGACAAAATGGTGATTAAGACCAATTTATTTATTTAAAAAAATGAAAAACTTGAATGTGTTGTTTACTTATATTTATACTTAATCTCCGGCCCCTTTCAAACATTTTAAATGTCAGAACATGAAATTGGAAACTTCCTAGTTTCAATAAGTAACTCTATATTCACCTATATTCCCTGAGAATCAATTTTATTTTCCAATTGATATAAAACAGAAGGTTAATCTTCTTTCCTCTTATCCGGTGAGTTTTAAGCCAAAAAAAAGTGTGAACAATTACACCTGAAAGTTGACAATGCAAAGGGTGCAAACTAACAGAAGGAACTGCCAGATAAGCAAGCAGTTAATTAGGATGACAATAAGAGACATGATTATCTGCAGTACAATCTGTAAAATGAGCCTGAACATAAATTAGGTGTGGCTATGATATAAAAATTTTATTTTTACTGAATAAATGTGCAATTTATCTCCTGAGAGTGATCAGTATTATATTTGTAGATAATATTAAAATTGTGAATTTCAGTTTTTAAAATTATATTTTACTTAAGCAGCATTAAAGAGTTTATTAAAACATTAAATCTTGAATTATATGTTGGAAAGGACTCGAATACCAGCCCGGAACGTGCTAACATTATGAAGATGCACACGTATTTAAATGTCAAATCCCTGACTTTATTCTTGCCTATATATCTCACAATGTTGTTTCAATATCAAGTTTTTTAAATGTTTATTTGTGAATATCCTTGAAAAATGATATTGAATAAACAAACATCAGGTGTTATTGATGTTTTCTAATACCATCATAACTTCATACCACAGTACAAATTTATTCATGTTATTTTTCATTGCCTCATGACTATTTTGTTAATGATGTCTGCACAAAATGTATAAATTTTATGTTAAAAAAATCAGGATAAACTTTTGAGGAAGTATTTTGAATTAAAAATAAAACTGAATTATTAAAGATAGACCATTGAGCACATACATTTCCAGTAAGGAGTTTAAGTTTCAAAGAGACTTCAGTCACTATAGTCCACCAAGTTAATAAAAGCAGTCTCTCTGGCAATGCCAAAATAATTCATATATACATTAGGGTTTAAAAGGAAGAGAAAACAATACCTACAAATGGTACAGAAAGAATTCAAGGCTGGAAATTTCATCAGGTTATAAACAGAATCAATCATATAAGTTAACAAAACCTGGAAAGTTACATGAATTCTCACACTTGCCTGGTTGTAGAACCATTTTTAACATGCTTTCCTACTCTTTTTTATGGCAAGAAAGAAGACAAACATCCAGAGAAAGCTGAGACTCCAAACTATTACATTAAATAGAAGTCTAAAATCATGTTATCTGTTAGATATACAAAAAGGCAAGCCAAACTGATCTGAAAACTGGTACAAGATGGATGACATTCAGAAAGCTCATGATGAACATGGAGAAGCCCTGTCAGAGCACCTCTGTGGTTTAAAGCAAGAAAGAATTCCCAGAGCAAACAAGTGACTTGGGTTGGATAACATGAAGCAAAAGTGTCCAGAACAGAACAACTATGAGAAAAAGAGAAAGAGAAGAATCAAAGAAATCTAAAGAAAAAACGCATACTTTAAGAACAACAGTGAATAGAGCCACCCAGGGTAATTTTAGCACTTTGAAAATGTTCAAAGTAAAGATGAAAATATTGTAATTCATACAAAAAAAAAGTTCACTTTGAAAACTATAGGATGAACAAACAAAATTTATAAGATGAAAATTAAAGGCACTGGTATTTTTTTAAAGGTGTTTCTGTGGGTGGAACAGGAACAACTGAAGAAAGAGTTATATATTGGGAAATTATAGAGTTAAATATGAAAAATACAGCTCAGATAAATAAGATATTGGAAAATATAAATAAGCTGTTAAGAGACATTGAAGAAAAATTAAGAAGTTTCAATGCATAACTAATAAGAGTTCCAGATAGAGAACAGAGTTAAAAGGTGAGAGGATATTTTGAAAGCCATCATGAATTTTAAAATCCAGAATTTATAAATAAAAAGAAATGAGTCCTCGAAATGAAATAGCATACAGAAAACCAAACAACATATATAAGTAATAAGCCTATATCTGTTTGTGTTATAGTGCAAATTCAGGGCTTCCAAATGTAGAATGTAAGAGATGAGGAAAAAGTCTTGGAAAAGTACCAAAAGGAAAAGTAAGATTAAAAAAATTTATTTTCAAAGAATTGGTAATCAACTTTAATTGCAGAGGTCTCAGCAAAACATTTGAAATTAGTATACAATGTAATGGAAAGACTACACAGAAGAACTATACAAAAAAGATCTTAATGAACCAGATAACTACAATAGTGTGGTCAGTCTTCAAGGGCCAGATATTCTGGAGTGTGACATCAAGTGGGCCTCGGGAAGCACTGCTGTCAATAAAGCTAGTGGATGAGATGGAATTCCAGTAGAGCTATTCAAAACTCAAAAGGATGATGCTATTAAAGCCTTGCACTCAATATGTCAGCAAAACTGAAAGACCCAGAACTGGCTTCAGGATTGGAAAAGATCTAACCTCATCCCAATCCCCCAAGAAGGGTAGTTTTAATGAATGTTCAAACCATCAGACAGTTCACTCATCTCCCATTCTAGTAAGGTCATGCTTAAAATCTTACATGCTAGGCTTCAGCATTACACAAACCAAGAACTTCCAGACATCCAAGCTGGGTTTAGAAAGGACAGATGAAAGAGAGATCATATTGCCAACATTCACTAGATCACAGAGAAAGGAAATTCAAGAAAAAAAATCTCTCTCTCATTGACTACACTAAAGCCTTTTACTGTGTAGATCATAACAAACTGTGGAAAGCTCTTCAAGAGATGAGAATACCAGGACATCTTACCTGTCTCCTGAGAAACCTGTCTGTGGGTCTAGAAGCAAGAGTTAGAACTCTGTATGGAAAAACTGATTGGTTCAATACTGAGAAAGGAGTACAACAGGGCTGTCCGTTGTCACCTTGTTTATTTAACCTATATGCTGAGAGCATCATGAGGAATGCCAGACTGGATGAGTTACAAGCTGGAATCAAGATAGACAGAAGAAATATCAACAACCTCATATATGTGGATGATACCATTCTAATGGCAGAAAGCAAAGACAAATTAGAGAGCCTCTCGATGAGGATGGAGGAGGAGAGTGAAAGAGCCAGCTTAAAACTAAATATTACAAAAAAACGAAGATCATGGCATCCAGCCCCTTTACTTCCTGGCAAATAAAAAAGAGGAAAATGTGGAAGTAGTGACTGATTCCCTCTTCTTGGGCTCTAAAATCACTGCAGACAGTGACTACAGCCATTAAATCAGAAGGCGATTTCTTCTTGGCAGGAAAGCTATGACAAACCTAGACAGTGTGTTGAAAAGCAGAGACATTACTCTGCCGACAAAGGTCCATATAGTCAAGGCTGTGGTCTTCCAAGTGGACGTGAAACTGGACCATAAAGAAGGCAGAAGGCCAAAGAATTGATGCCTTTGAACTGTGGTGCTGGAGAAGATTCCTGAGAGTCCCTTGGACAAGGAGATCAAACCAGTTAATCTTAAGGCAAATCAACCCTGAATGTTCACTGGAAGGACTGATGCTGAAGCTCCAGTATTTTGGTCACCTGATGAGAATAACTGACTCATTGGAAAAGTCCCTGATGCTGGGAAAGATTCAGGACAGAAGGAGAAGAGGGTGTCAGAGGATGAGATAGCCTGATGACGTCATCAATGCAATGGACCTGAACTTCGGCAAACTTCGAGAAGTGGTAAGGGACAGGGAAGCCTGGCATGTTGCAGTTCATGGAGTCAGACATGACTGGGTGACTGAACAGCAACAATACAAAGTAATAATATCCTCAAATTACTTAGATAAATTAGTTGTCAGACTAGGAATCCATACAAGATTAGCAATGCTAATACTAAACGGAATAAATACCATTCACATCTGAAGGTTGAATGAATTATTTTCTAGCATAAAAACAAAAAGTTTACATTTCACACACTTCGCTTAAAAAAGGACAAAGGAATACTTCAACAAGGCAAACAAGCTCAATAAAAAGAAAGATATAATTGTAGCACTATTTACAATAGTTAGAATGTGGAAGCAAACTAGATGTCCATTGACAGATGAATGGATAAAGAAACTACAGTACATATATACAATGGAATATTACTCAGCCATGAAAAGGAACACATTTGAGTCAATTTTGATGAGGTGGATGAACCTAGAGCCTATTATACAGAGTGAAGAAAGTCAGACAGAGAAATATAAATATTATATACTAACACATATATATGGAATCTAGAAATATGGTACTGATGAATGTATTTGCAGG
>SJYX01006666.1:135349-172519 GCA_006410675.1 Oreotragus oreotragus | reverse complement strand
ATTGCCAACATTCACTAGATCACAGAGAAAGCAAGGAAATTCAAGAAAAAAAATCTCTCTCTCATTGACTACACTAAAGCCTTTTACTGTGTAGATCATAACAAACTGTGGAAAGCTCTTCAAGAGATGAGAATACCAGGACATCTTACCTGTCTCCTGAGAAACCTGTCTGTGGGTCTAGAAGCAAGAGTTAGAACTCTGTATGGAAAAACTGATTGGTTCAATACTGAGAAAGGAGTACAACAGGGCTGTCCGTTGTCACCTTGTTTATTTAACCTATATGCTGAGAGCATCATGAGGAATGCCAGACTGGATGAGTTACAAGCTGGAATCAAGATAGACAGAAGAAATATCAACAACCTCATATATGTGGATGATACCATTCTAATGGCAGAAAGCAAAGACAAATTAGAGAGCCTCTCGATGAGGATGGAGGAGGAGAGTGAAAGAGCCAGCTTAAAACTAAATATTACAAAAAAACTAAGATCATGGCATCCAGCCCCTTTACTTCCTGGCAAATAAAAAAGAGGAAAATGTGGAAGTAGTGACTGATTCCCTCTTCTTGGGCTCTAAAATCACTGCAGACAGTGACTACAGCCATTAAATCAGAAGGCGATTTCTTCTTGGCAGGAAAGCTATGACAAACCTAGACAGTGTGTTGAAAAGCAGAGACATTACTCTGCCGACAAAGGTCCATATAGTCAAGGCTGTGGTCTTCCAAGTGGACGTGAAACTGGACCATAAAGAAGGCAGAAGGCCAAAGAATTGATGCCTTTGAACTGTGGTGCTGGAGAAGATTCCTGAGAGTCCCTTGGACAAGGAGATCAAACCAGTTAATCTTAAGGCAAATCAACCCTGAATGTTCACTGGAAGGACTGATGCTGAAGCTCCAGTATTTTGGTCACCTGATGAGAATAACTGACTCATTGGAAAAGTCCCTGATGCTGGGAAAGATTCAGGACAGAAGGAGAAGAGGGTGTCAGAGGATGAGATAGCCTGATGACGTCATCAATGCAATGGACCTGAACTTCGGCAAACTTCGAGAAGTGGTAAGGAACAGGGAAGCCTGGCATGTTGCAGTTCATGGAGTCAGACATGACTGGGTGACTGAACAGCAACAATACAAAGTAATAATATCCTCAAATTACTTAGATAAATTAGTTGTCAGACTAGGAATCCATACAAGATTAGCAATGCTAATACTAAACGGAATAAATACCATTCACATCTGAAGGTTGAATGAATTATTTTCTAGCATAAAAACAAAAAGTTTACATTTCACACACTTCGCTTAAAAAAGGACAAAGGAATACTTCAACAAGGCAAACAAGCTCAATAAAAAGAAAGATATAATTGTAGCACTATTTACAATAGTTAGAATGTGGAAGCAAACTAGATGTCCATTGACAGATGAATGGATAAAGAAACTACAGTACATATATACAATGGAATATTACTCAGCCATGAAAAGGAACACATTTGAGTCAATTTTGATGAGGTGGATGAACCTAGAGCCTATTATACAGAGTGAAGAAAGTCAGACAGAGAAATATAAATATTATATACTAACACATATATATGGAATCTAGAAATATGGTACTGATGAATGTATTTGAAGAGCAGCAGTGGAGAAACAAACACTTATGGACATGGGGTTGGGGGAGGAGGGAGATGGTGAGATGTATGGAGAGTAACATGGAAACTTATAATACCATAAGTAAAATATACAGGGAATGGGAATTTGCTCTATGGCTTAGGAAACTCAAACAGGGGCTCTGTGATGATCTAGAAGGGTGGGATGGGGAGGGAGATGGAAGAGAGGTTTGGGAGGGAGGGGACATGGATGTACCTATGCATGATCATTGTTGATATTTGACAGTAAACAACAAAACTCTATAAAACAATTACCCTTCAGTTAAAAAATAAATAAAGCTCCATACTCAAAAAAAGATATATATGGAATACACAATATTAAGCAAATACGCAGTTAAATGTTTTGGAATATCTTAATTAGTATTTACTGCCAAAAATTATCTACCACTAATTTTAAGGGATTTTAAACAAGAATAATGAAATTGACAGTAATAACTTGAAANCTCAAAAAAAGATATATATGGAATACACAATATTAAGCAAATACGCAGTTAAATGTTTTGGAATATCTTAATTAGTATTTACTGCCAAAAATTATCTACCACTAATTTTAAGGGATTTTAAACAAGAATAATGAAATTGACAGTAATAACTTGAAAAGTAAGAGGAAATTAAGAGCAGTCTCTTATGTTATATGCTTATAAAGGACACTTATTCAATAAATTTGTGTTTATTTTAAAAATAATCTAAGTGTAACCATTAAAATAACAGATTGCAATGTCTTTATTCTAAGAAATCACACAAAAGTGAGAATAAAACATCTATTTCAAAGGAGAAGATGGGAGGAAATAGAAAAAATAATAAAGCAAAAACTAATTAACAATAATGAGTTTGATTAACATTTACATGAAATGATTTTCACAAAAAAATTTATTTGCAAAGGCAAGCAAGTAGAAGAATATGTATATAGTGATGTATCTGTTTTTTTGATCTTTGCATATCAAAACTGGTAGATCTTAACACCATCATGAAGAAACAAGGTATAGAATTTATTGATAAGCATATCATGACACAGTATCATAAAAAACTTCAAAAAAGGCCTTCTTCTATCCAGAGAGTCCTTGATAGTCACAACATACGCATGCAAAAATCCAATATATTACTTATGGGTAAAGCTGAAACTCCAGTACTTTGGCCACCTCATGCAAAGAGTTGACTCACTGGAAAAGACTCTGATGCTGGGAGGGATTGGGGGCAGGAGGAGAAGGGGACGACAGAGGATGATTTGGCTGGATGGCATTACTGACTCGATGGACGTGAGTCTGAGTGAACTCCGGGAGTTGGTGATGGACAGGGAGGCCTGGCGTGCTGCGATTCATGGGGTCACAAAGAGTCGGACATGACTGAGTAACTGAACTGAACTGAACACTACTAAAATATTGCAGCACAGAATTGTTGCTTTTGTGAAGAAAGGGGAAGAATGAGATTGAAAATAGTACAAACTGAGTATCATCTCCTCGATTTTAACTGTAACAGCTACTTATAAATAATGTTGAGATTTTCATGGTAAAATTTTAATGTATATTAGATTTTTGGCAGTTGTTACATGGGCTTTTGCAATGTTAAGCTTTGTACTTTTCTCTGTACTTTTCTCACGTGCATGTGTGCTGTCGCTTCACTCATGTCTGACTTTTTGCAACGCTATGGACCTTAGCCCGCCAGGCTCTTCTGTCCCTGGGATTCTCCAAGCAGGTGGGTTCTTTACCACTAGTGCCACCTGGGAAGCCCATTCTTTATGCTTAAAGATATAACAGTAATAATAATTTTAATAAAATTCTGAAATTTTTTTCTTTTCTTATATGAGGAATACTGGAGTACTAATATTTCTTCATAAAAGTACTGAAATAATAGACTAAAACATGTATTCTCCTGAGAAAACCAACATAACTGTCATAATATTTAATTTTCTAGTACAATTTCCAACTTTAAAATTACTAGTTCCAAAGGAATGTCAGACTACTTACACATGTCTAAAAATCCTAAATTTGGCTTAAATCCAGCATTGCCTGCCTATTCCAAAGTTGCAGGTGCTATTTATGCCATGTACATGAAACTACTATGTGTCAAAATTGCATTTTCCTTCTATTGTCTCAGATCACTTGGAAGCATCTTCACAATTACAAGGATCTGATTCCCTACCAGCTCATGCTCTCTTAAATCAGGGGGATGTCAGCAATAAAAGAAATTGCATGTCTTTTCATATGTGAAAAATTCATCCATGGGTGCTTCACAGAGAAGTATTGTCTTCCATGATAGATGTAAGGCTTACTAGAATTAAGAGTGAGAGTGAGGGATAAAGTTAAGAAACTGTACAATTACAAGCAATAAAGGCCCAAATGAAATTAAGTGTTAATGAGTCTGGCCTTAATTGAGTTTTACTCCCACTGCTAAACTATTTAGTAAAATATATTATCACATCATATCTTTTATGATGCTTTAAAATCTGTGCTATATTAAAGCATTAGTTATTACGATACTCAAAAATACGATTTGCTTCATTTCATAGTATTGTTTATCTGTCAAAGGCATTATTACAGCATTGCAGTTGTTAGAACTCCTCAACCTGGGAAATAAGAGTTAATTTAGCTATCATATTCACAGAAATTGCCTTTTTTAATACAAGATTTATTTGATTTTAATTTAAAATCCTTAGTGAATTTCCCAGTAGGGTAGTAATTCCACATTGGAACACTCAATTTACATAGTATCAGAAAAGTGAATTCAAAGGAAACTCTACTCTGTCCAAAGAATTCCTGCCTTTCAGTGAATTTGTCAGGTTTATTGCTGCTGCTTGCTGCTGCTCCTGCTGCTAAGTCACTTAAGTCGTGTCCGATTCTGTGCAGCCCCATAGGCGGCAGCCCACCAGGCTCCCCTGTCCCTGGGATTCTCCAGGCAAGAACACTGGAGTGGGTTGCCATTTCCCTCTCTAATGCATGAAAATGAAAAGTGAAAATGAAGTCGCTCAGTCGTGTCTGATACTTAGCGACCCCACAGACTGTAGCCCACCAGGCTCCTCCATCCATGGGATTTCCCAGGCNCCAGGCTCCCCTGTCCCTGGGATTCTCCAGGCAAGAACACTGGAGTGGGTTGCCATTTCCCTCTCTAATGCATGAAAATGAAAAGTGAAAATGAAGTCGCTCAGTCGTGTCTGATACTTAGCGACCCCACAGACTGTAGCCCACCAGGCTCCTCCATCCATGGGATTTCCCAGGCAAGAGTACTGGAGTGGGATGCCCTTGCCTTCTCCGAGGTTGATTGCTATATCCCAGTAATGACATGGATGGTTTAGGAATAACAGTGTGTTAAAAGAGGCAAGAAATCCTCTAAATTTGGCTTTTGTTGAAGCAACCTTACCTTGAGCTTAACTCTGTCCCCAAACACCACAAACTCTAACAATATAAAAATTCAAGAGCAGGGAAGGAATCACTGTACTATGCTGGTCAGGACATAACAGCTTCAAGTCAGTTCATCAGAGTTTTATGCTGGCTACACAGATTCTGCTTGCACTTCCTTGGTAGCTCTGATGGTAAAGAATCTGCCTGTAATGCAGAAGATCCAGGCTCAATCCCTGGATTGGAAAGTTCCCCTGAAGAAGGGAATGGCAACTCACTCTAGTATTCTTTCCTGGAGAATCCTATGAACAGAGGAGCCTGGTGGGAGATTCTTCTTAGGTCTCCAAAACTACTTCAGTTTCAACACTAATTCTAAACTGAAACTTCAACTTAACCTCTTTTTAAAAATATATTGTTTTGAAATCACAAATTTTCTCTGTTCACAATCCTGGGACTGCTGTTTTCTAGATTTAGAATTCTGTTAAGATTTTTTAGCACCTGGAACAGTGACCTGCACATAGTTGGTGTGTGCATCAGAGCATCAAAAAATTGATGAATAAATTTATGTATGCATGAATAAATGAATGAATATGAATATACCTAATCTTCCTAACATTCACTTTCCTCGATATAAACAGAGGGATAAGATCTCTAACATTCGTTGATATTATCAGAGTAAGAAAAAAATTTTTATAAGGAACCTGCAACAAATTAGAAGCAAAAATAATATAAAAGAGAACTCAAGTACACTCCATTACAACCTGGCTAGTTTTACATTATTTGGGGGGGCTCCAAAATCACTGCAGATGGTGATTGCAGCCATGAAATTAAAAGACGCTTACTCCTTGGAAGGAAAGTTATGACCAACCTAGACAGCAGATTCAAAAGCAGAGACATTACTTTGCCAACAAAGGTCTGTCTAGTCAAGGCTATGGTTTTTTCAGTGGTCATGTATGGATGTGAGAGTTGGACTATAAAGAGGGCTGAGTGCAGAAGAATTAATGCTTTNGTGATTGCAGCCATGAAATTAAAAGACGCTTACTCCTTGGAAGGAAAGTTATGACCAACCTAGACAGCAGATTCAAAAGCAGAGACATTACTTTGCCAACAAAGGTCTGTCTAGTCAAGGCTATGGTTTTTTCAGTGGTCATGTATGGATGTGAGAGTTGGACTATAAAGAGGGCTGAGTGCAGAAGAATTAATGCTTTTGAACTGTGGTGTTGGAGAAGATTCTTGAGAGTCCCTTGGACTGCAAGGAGATCCAACCAGTCCATCCTAAGAGAAATTGGCCCTGGGTGTTCATTGGAAGGACTGATGTTAAAGCTGAAACTCCAATACTTTGGCCACCTGATGAGAAGAGCTGACTCATTTGAAAAGACCCTGATGTTGGGAAAGATTGAAGAGAGGAGAAGGGGATGACAGAAGATAAGATGGTTATATGGTATCACTGACTTAATGGACATGAGTTTGGGTAAACTCCGGAGGTTGGTGATGGACAAGAAAGCCTAGTGTGCTGCGATTCATGGGATCACAAAGAGTTGGACACTACTAAGCGACTGAAATGAACTGAACTGAACTGAGTTTTGCATTGAATCATATTAATTACTGGCCAAAATATTCTCCAACATGATGACAGTTCAATGTAAAGTATGCTAAATGATACCCACTAAAGCATCTTAGTGCCATTTCCCTGTCACTAAATTGCATTCAAAGTCCAGTCACTCTCTTGATGATGTAACTTTTGTCATAATGAAGAACACTAGCCACATACTGAAGAATGCATTTGGAAAATCACTGAACATCACACTGCCTCCCTGTTCTACTCATTCTGTCACTGTTAGTTGTGATCTTTTCATATTTTAGAGATATGGAGAAAAGTCAAAAGTTCTTCTAATACTGAGATTCACTTCTCAAGAAGAAATATATCTTTTTGGTCAAAATGATGGAATTGGTTACTTTTGCAGAAGTGCTATCACAAAAGCTGGCAGGATACAAGGTCTAATAGCCAAATAGGCATGTGTGTGTGTGTGTGTGAGAGAGAGAGACAGAGACAGAGACAAAGAGATCATGATTTGTACAGTCACTGGGGATTAAATGGCACTCCTTTGGAGGGGGGGGGGTTATCTATTCTTCCTTTTGTAATGAAACTAAAGCCTATGTTGGCATACTTAATGACTGCACTTTTCAAACTATGATCTAGGGATTAGGATTTCTTTTAAAAATAAAAAAAAAGAACAATATTATACCCACAAATGACATTCAATTCATACTATTTATTACCAGAAATTATACAGTATCTATTGCATTTTTAACTACAATAAAACTAAAGGAAATGATTATGAGGTGCAACAAATTCTTCAGCTGACTCTTACAATATGGGTGCAATTTTAATATAATATCTTTGATTTAGTTAATTTTAATTTAGCACAAAAGCATTGTAAAGAGTCTAAATGAAAAACTTTATTTCCAGCTTTTAAAAAGTTGAATAATGATGAAAAAAATTAATCAAATTTAAAATTTTATATGCATTCTTAGGATGATTTTTCTATGAGGTTGATATTTTAACAGATTAGAAGGGATAATTATCTGTTTTCCCTTCCTACTATGGAATGCCACATATTGCACACTCCCTACAAAAATGCCAAAACTATTAGTGAGAAACAGGGATCCTAGATTCAATTTATTTCAGATCACTTCCTCAGTTGCAGATTTGAAACTGATTTTGTTCGAGAGTATAGATTTACTTTTCAGGTGTTACAAATCAAAAATTGAATTTGGAGTTGATATTTAAAGATGAAATTCATGTTGGAAAATTAAATGCTAACTAACAAAATTAGAAATTAACCTCTTTTTCCCTCAAAAGTTAATTTCTGTTAGTAAACAGCACAAGATTGGGAGCAGTGTCATCAGGAGGCCTCTGTTCACAAGAGTGATAGAGCATGGACTGCAAAAGTGAAAGCTTTCCCATTCCACCCTTAAAATGTGGCTCAGGTGTGAATGAGTCGGTTAATCATGTGAAAACATAGTTCAGTTGTGAATCAATCTCTGGCTGAGCCTGCTTGACTAGATATCTGAGGTGAAGGCTGTTGACAGCATGCTTTCTCTTGATTGACCGAAGCTAGAAAACAGAAAGGGGTGGTTAGTTCTTGTCCTTATTCCTGTCACTGACTTCCATACAACGTTCTTAAAAACTTATGATAAAGCCAGAAACAATTCCAAGAAAATTAAGGTAAGATTTATACTGTCCTCTGATATTTTCTGTTCAGCCGCTCTTTATCTGCATTGCTCTGTGTCTTAGAGGTCCAGGAATGAAATTCACTGGGGAATTTTAAACCACCTTGGGGTCTGTGGACCTGGGCTATCCTAAGTGAGATCTTACATTTAAAATCCTCTGAAGAATGAATAATGACCAAATCCTGCAGAAAGATTTTTTAAAATTTTCTTCAACTAACCTCTGCTGTCCTCAGATCCAGGTAGAATAACATCAAAGTCACTGATGGATTGAGATTTAAAGGAACCCACTCCTCCAACACCAGTACTCCTTTTGCTGCTTAGATTTTGGCATTTTGCATCCTCAGGATAAAGAGAATTTACTTTGCCCTTCCGGGGAAGGCAATGGCACCCCACCCCAGTACTCTTGCCTGGAAAATCCAATGGACGGAGTAGCCTGGTGGGCTGCAGTCCATGGGGTCGCTAACAGTAGGACAGACTGAGTGACTTCACTTTCACTTTTCTCTTTCATGCATTGGAGAAGGAAATGGCAACCCACTCCAGTGTTATTGCCTGGAGAATCCCAGGGATGGGGGAGCCTGGTGGGCTGCCGTCTATGGGGTCACACAGAGTCGGACACGACTGAAGTGACTTAGCAGCAGCAGCAGCACTTTGCCCTTCATCTCATAAAGGGCTTGCACTGTTTGTATACATGTCAAGACATGTTCTTTTCATCTTTTTATTTAATACAGGGCAGACACAACTCTTTTTTAAAAACTATGTCATGTGTCACCTATTTTATAAAATCTAGCCTCTTCCCATGTTCTGGAACATTGTAGACACTCAGAACTATCAGTGGAATGAATGAATGAATCACTGCCTACTTCATGAAAGACTGATTTATAAAAAGCAAGTCTTTTATTAATTGTGCATTTATTTATAGCCTCTATTAAAAAAGTTAAAAACCTTGATGTATTTGCTGGGCTATTACTAATACTGAAGAATCTAAGCTACTCCATTTTGTTAACAGAAAAACTCCATTTTGTCAGGTTCCAGGAAAAGAGCCTTTGGAAATCCTACCCACGGACCAATCAGAACCTGTGGCCAGCCCAGAAAATGGGAACCAATCAGAACCCGTGGCCAGCCTGGGAAATGAAAACCAATCAGAACCCAACACCTAACCCTGCCACAGAAGGTAACCAATTAGACATCTCCCAACCCGGAAACTTCCGTTTTTCAAATTTCTCCGTGAGAATACCCTATATAAGGAATGTAACCCAGAGCTCGGGGCTCCTCCCTATAGCCGCTTTGTTGGTATTGGTGGGAGCCCCAGCTCGAGCTTGGTAATAAAAATCTTGCTTTTGCATCGGATATTGGCTCCCTGGTGGTCATTGGGAGATTTTGCGACTTGGGCATAACATTACCACTATTGCTGGCTCGTAATAGACACACATTATTGTTTGGGAAATGAAGAAATCGGCAATCAATACTAAAACTACACTCAAATATATAATCTATTAAATTTTTAAAATGTATAAAGTAGATGATTCTTAATCAGCATCAAAATTTTTGTTATTTTTATTACAGTATAACCACAAATTATCACAAATAAAAAAGCTTAAGATAGCATGCATTTCCTTACTCACAGGTTCTGTGGACCCAGAATCTAGGCATATCTAGTCTGATTCTCAGCTCAGTGTTTTCCTAGGCTGCAGTTTAAGCTAGTGTTAGTTAGGGACCTTTCTTGGCTCCTTGTCATGTGGCCCTCTCTAAAATCCTCTCAGACCTTCTCACAACATGCCAGATTATTTCTTCAAAACTGGAAAAAAAGAGTTTCTTTCTACAGGAATGTCCACACACTATTTTTAACAGTTATCACTTGATTAAGACAGACCTATCTGACATAATATTCTTTTTTGTTGACTCAAAATCAACTTGTTTGGGACTTTAATTACATCTGCAAAATCCCTTCAGCTTTGTCATGTAAGGCACGCTGATCATGAGAGTAATATCGTTCTTACAGATAGTCCTGTAATATATTTACAGGAGATAGTACTGACTATATTTCAGAGGATGACAACTGTGAAGTCTCCTCAGAATCCTGCCTACCACAAAATGTGATAATAGAATTTAAGGCTTGAGAACATAGAACACAATCTGCTATCATAAATGTTCTGGTTTTCTCTCTAGGCAAAGGTTAAGTTTTCATTTCCCGGCAGATCCCTTTTTGAAGTTAGAGACAGCTATTGTTTTCATCTTGGCACTGAAATGAGATTCAAAATGCAAGTGTCACTTCTACAAGGAAACTTTAAAAACCTTCACTCAATTCATCACATTCCTTTCTCCTGTCTCAGTGATTGTGAAAGCTTGTGTTGAGATGAGGCCTCTCAGCCTCAGTCTTGCCTTGGTCAGCTTCCCTCTTGAGTGATTATACATGAAGTCTTTCTTCCAACAGGCTTTAGAAATGAATCATGGGTGAAAAAGTTTTGTTGTGTTAAATCCCCAAAATCCTAGGGATCTTTGTTACTGAATGAAAATTTTGCCAACCCTGAACCATTTGTGTACCACTTAGAGTTCAGTGTTAAGGCACATCTTCATCACTTAGAGCCATGAAAAACCAGAATTCTTTCTAGAAGGCTAAGAGGGAACTAGTAATGAGAATATCTTGATAAAGAAAAAAAGGCCAAATGTACTAGAAAAGGGAGCAAGGTATTAGAAGAAAACTGTTGAATAAACATCATATTATGAGGAATTTAGAGTAAAATATAAAAAATATGTATTAATAGATGCCTTTGGCATGTCATTAGTATAAGATTATGGTGTATGAGATCATGTGGGTACAGTAATACAAGGATCAGTTCAAGGAAAATTACTATTGCTCTTTATCTTATAATTGAATTAATATTGTTTTCTATCATATAATTACATCTTTAAATTGTTTTTCCCAAAACATGGTTTGTAAAATTTGTTAGACCTTTGCCTTCTTTTCCAATTGTTTTTATGTGAAATGTAATTTTAAAATTACATGATGCAGTTTTTCATCATTCTTCCAAAACTCTAACATGAGAAGGAAGCTATTTTCTAGCTTTGGTTATCTAGATGTTAAATAGCAGAAAAAGGAAAGAAGTGGGCTGGTTAAGGACTGCTCCTATTGTTCAGTCGCTCAGTCATGTCTGGCTCTTTGTGAGCCCATGGGCTGCAGTATGCCAGGCTTCCCTGTCCTTCACCATCTCCCAGAGTTTGCTCACATTCATGTCCGTTAAGTAGGTGATGCCATCTAGCCATTTCATCCTTTGTTGCCCTCTTCTCCTAGTGTATAAGAATTTTTTTTTTTACTTCTTTTCATGGACTGCCATCATAAACAATAGATCTGCTTTCCCTCAACCCTGTCACTAAAAGTAATTATAGAAATAAACGTTAAATGATATGAAAAAGAATAGCAGCTACAGATCCAGAAGAACCAAATTCTAGAATTGTCATTACTAAGAAATGTGTGTGTTGCAGGGGACACCTCTGTCCCTAGGATTTTTCCAGCAAGAACACTGGGGTAGGTTGCCATTTCCTCCTCCAGGAGATCTTCCAAACCCAGGGATCAAACATGTGTCTCCTGTGTTGCAGGCAGATTCTTTACCACTGAACCATCAGGGAAGACCAAAAGATATGTAATCTTATATGAAATAAATACACCGGTAGAGATATGATAATTTGATCTGAGGTTTCCTTTCACATCTGAAATTCTACATATAAAGTACTTTCACTTAAATAAAAGACTAGGTGAAAAAATAGAATCTATGCCTCAAAAAATTTCTTTGTTTTCATATATACTAAATATGGTTATACGTAGACATCCTAATATCTTCAGAGTCTTTTACCCTCCTGTATGTCTTATGAGTCAAATTCTCTGTGGTTAGAAAATTGGAAAGTCAGTAATATTACACATAATAAGAACTTGGCTGACAGCTACATTCAGCTTATTACTCATCTAATCTATTGACAAAGGCAACCAAAAACCTATTCATCAACGCTTGTAATAAGAAAATAGAAAGGTATTAGAACTATGTTTATGACACCCACAAAACAAAGTTACTACTCAAATTCTGTAGGTTGTGAAATGATTTCTCCCCTAAAGTTGATTTATAAAATCTGTCACACTCTCCTGCTCTCCATCCATTTTTGTAAGTCGCGTGCTTTAGAAATTATATGATTCAGTGTGTCCACAATTCTCCCAAAGTCTAAGATAAGAAGGAAGTGGTTTTCTAGCTATGATTATCTAAGAAGTTTTGCCCTTACATCAGGAAAATAAAGCCTGGGAAAGAGAGACTTCTTTTTTTGGTATATGACTACAATGTGAATGTAAATGTATGACTGCATTTCCAGTTATTAAATTCAAGTTTGGGAGACCAGCATTGATCCATCTTAGGTTCAAGAAATAAACTAGGCTGGCTTTGACTTCCCCAGGACTGGCTTTTAGCTCTCTTTTTGGCTGTGCTCCCACAAAACCCAGTTTCTCACTGTCTGGTCTAAGATATTACACCTATGTCCCGAATGAGAATTTCAAAATTCAGAACTCCAGAAGAGATCTTGTATAGAACATTCTTATCCCTTTTTCTTCCTTCAGCTACCTTGTTTATTTTAGGTAATTTCTCTTCATACAGAGAAATCCTGTTGCAGAATAATTTGTTGTCAAAATAACTTGCTTGTCTAGCTACCAGAACTTTACAATTTAACTTGTGAAGGGCAAAGGGACAAAAAAGTGCATGTTGTCAAGTTAAAAGGTTTTCTTCTGTTTGGAGAAGAAATGTATAGCTTCTAATAATTGTGAATTTTATTTTAATTCTTATAATGTTGAATCAATTTTCATGCATTTATGAGTCTCATGTATGCCACAGCCAAGTAATTTACAAGCATGTTCCATGAATATTTTTAATTCGGAAAGTACATTGTTTCTCTATGATGTTGTGAGCCACTAAATTTTTAATTTACATCATTACCACAGGAGCCTCCCCATTTTATAATTTCGGATGTTTGTGTTTTTGATATTGAATTACTTATGTTATAAGTATAATTTTGATATCATTTATCATCATATATTGCTTGCAAATACTTCCTCCCATTTAATAGGTGGTCTTTTCATTTTGTTGATAGTTTCTTTAACTGTGCAAAAGATTTTCAGTTTGGTATATTCCTGCTTTTTTATTTTCCCTTTTGTTTCTCTTGCTTTAGGAGACATATCCTAAAAAAGTATTGCTAACACCAATGTTAAAGGCCATATTGCCTAAGTTTGCTTTCAAAAGTTTTATGGCTCATGTCTTACACTTAATTCTTTAACCCATTTTGAATTTATTTTTGTGTTCAGTATGAAAGAGTGGCTCAGTTTGATCTTTTGCATGTTGCTATTTAGTCTCCCAACATCCCTTACTAAAGAGCTTATCTTTCCTCCATTGTGTGTTCTTTCCTTCTTTGTCACAGATTAATTGCCCATATAAATGTAGGTTCATTTCTGGGCTCTCTATTCCATTCCATTAATTTATGTGTCATTCTCATGTGCTCTAGTACTAGATTTATAGTATAGTTTGGCATCAGGGAGTGTGATACCACCAATCTGTTCTTTCTCAAGATTGATTTGGCTAGTTGGGGTCTTTTATGTTTCCATACAAATTTTTGAATTGTTTGTTCTAGTTCTATGAAATATGCCACTGGTATTTTGATAGGAATTGGTTTGAATCTGTAGATTGCCTTGGGTAGTATGGTCATTTTAACCATTTAAATTCTTCCAATCAATGAAAACTGTATATCTTTCCATTTCTGTGTCATCTTCATTACTTTTATTACTGTCTTATAATTTTCCTAGTACCAGTCTTTTATCTCCTTGGTTAGACTTATTTTATTCCTAACTATTTTATTGTTTTTGATGCAATTCTGAATGGAATTATTTTCTTACTTTTTAAATAATTTTATGATAGTTTCTTTCTTATTATATAGAAATACAACAGATTTCTGTATGTTAGCTTTGTAACCTGCAACTTTATCAAATTCATTGAAAAGTTCTAGTAGGATTTGGGCAGAATTTTTTACAATTTTTGCTAATTTTGCTAATATCATTTTGAAATATCACATCGTATCATCTGCAAACAGTGAGATTTTTACTTTTTCCTTTACAATTTGGTTCCTTTTACTTCTTTTTCTTATGATTACTATGGCTAGACTTCTAATACTATGTTGAATAAAAGTGGCAACAGTGAGCATCCTTGTCTTGTCCATTGTCTTAGAGGAAATGCTTTCAGCTTTTCACCCTTGAGTATAACATTAGCTGTGGCCTTCCATATGTGGCCTTGATTATATTGAGGTATGTTCCCTCTATATCCACTTTGTTGAGTTTTTATCATAAATGAGACCTGACTTGTTTCAAAAGCTTTTGCTTCATCTGTTGAGACAATCATATAGTTTTTATTCTCAATTTGTTAATGTAGTATATTCTGTTGATTGAATTGGATATATTGTGCCATCTTTGCAAAAATTTAAACCTTTGCAAATCCAACTTAAACTTGTGTATGATGTAATACTGTGTTTTTGAATTCTGTTTACTAATATTTTGCTGAGGATTTTTGCTTCTAGTTTCATCAGTGATATTTGTCTAGATTTGCTTTTTCTTCTAGTATTGCTTTTGTTTAGTATAGGGTAATGCTACTCTTATGGCAGAAAATGAAGAGGAATTAAAAAGCCTCCTGATGAAAGTGAAAGAGGAGAGTGAAAAGCTTGGCTTAAAGCTCAACATTCAGAAAAGGAAGATCATGGCATCCGGTCCCATCACTTCATGGGAAATAGATGGGAAACAGTGGAAACAGTGTCAGACTTTATTTTTTTGGACTCCAAAATCACTGCAGATGGTGATTACAGCCATGAAATTAAAAGACACTTACTCTTTGGAAGAAAAGTTATGACCAACCTAAATAGTATATTCAAAAGCAGAGACATTACTTTGCCAACTAAGGTCCGTCTAGTCAAGGCTATAGTTTTTCCTGTGGTCATGTATGGATGTGAGAGTTGGACTGTGAAGAAGGCAGAGTGCCAAAGAATTGATGCTTTTAAACTGTGGTGTTGGAGAAGACTCTTGAGAGTCCCTTGGACTGCAAGGAGATCCAACCAGGAGATCCATTCTAAAGGAGATCAGCCCTGGGATTTCTTTGGAAGGAATGATGCTAAAGCTGAAACTCCAGTACTTTGGCCACCTCATGCGAAGAGTTGACTCACTGGAAAAGACTCTGATGCTGGGAGGGATTGGGGACAGGAGGAGAAGGGGAGGACAGAAGATGAGATGGCTGGATGGCATCACTAACTCGATGGACGTGAGTCGGAGTGAACTCCGGGAGATGGTGATGGGCAGGGAAGCCTGGCGTGCTGCCATTCATGGAGTCACAAAGAGTCGGACACGACTGAGCGACTGAACTGAACTGAACTGAATGCTGGTCTTACAGAGAAAGACAACTGTTAAAATTTCTTCAAATATTTGGTAGAATTCAACTGAGAAACCATCTGGTCCTGGACCTTTGTTTGTTGGAAATGCTTTTATTATGGGTTCAATTTCATGGCTGGTAAGTGGTCTGTTCATATTTTCTGTTTCTTCATGGTTCAGTCTTGGGAAGTTATACATTTCTAGAAATTAGCCCATTTCATCTAGATTCTCCATTTTATTAGCATATAATTACTCATAGTAACCTCTTATGATTCTTTGTATATCTGTGGTGACTATTGTGTCTTTCTTTTTTTCATTTCTGATTTTATTGTTGCTATATATATATATATATGTACCTCCTGTACTATCTGCCCCATTTTCTCTCTTTGTTTCTTCATGTGATTCTCCTCAACTTCTGTTAGAGAGTAGCTTCTCTTCTTCAACAATGATTCCAAGGCAGACTGAGAAGCTTCACCTGACACTAAAGGAGTGAAAAAGCAATGAAAATATAAAATATTCTTGGACAGTTAAAAGCTTTCTTTGATTTTGTCTTGCTAAAAAGGTCAAGTAGTCAACTTTTTCTATCTTATGTATTTCTGATTTAAGAAGTAGAATTTCAAGGCAACAATGATGAAAATTAAAATCCATCAATTTATAGCTGCAAAATATTCTCCAGTTTTATTCAGTACAAAAAAAAAGTTTATAATATGATATATATGTACAGTATTATAGACAGTGTCTTTATAATTTCCCAAGGGATCCTATACTAACTTCATAGGATAAATCAGAATCCTTCCATCTGCTTGAAGAGAAGTCTATAAACAATTGTTCTGTATTATGTCCACTTAGATTAGTAAATACCTGAGAAATGCAAAATATTCTCCAGTTTTATTCAGTACAAAAAAAAAGTTTATAATATGATATATATGTACAGTATTATAGACAGTGTCTTTATAATTTCCCAAGGGATCCTATACTAACTTCATAGGATAAATCAGAATCCTTCCATCTGCTTGAAGAGAAGTCTATAAACAATTGTTCTGTATTATGTCCACTTAGATTAGTAAATACATAAGAAAAATAATATAAACTTTGAAATTTTAGTGTCAAATTTTAAGAAATAACTGCATTTCAATTCACATAAATCAACTGAGCTAAATTTATTGAAAATCACATCTAAGATAAATCACTTATGTGCATGCCTGGACTTACATTCAAAACTAATTTTTTAATAATGCATTTTTATATAAGCCAATTTTATTTAGTTAAAGGATATGGTTTACCATACATGAACCATACAGTTTGGCTGTATCATTTATAGAATTATAGATAATTCTTTCTAAGAGTGAAATTCTTTGTGTGAGTATTTTGTACAACATTTCATATATCAGCTAATAAAACTATCTGAGAAGCCCATGGTACACGATACACATAAGCAAAAAAGATGAAAAGAAAGGTTAACACTTTCCAGCATCTGTCAACACTGTCTCCTGTTACATTTGATCAACTTTAAAGTAAATGCAAACACATGATATCATTTACAGTAATAAAAGCAAATGTCACACAGCAGCTAGTTTGCTTTTATCCGTTCTACAGATCACTCATCACAGACCATCATGAAGTAAGGGTGACATTGCTTTATGGTGCATCTTTGGCAGGGAATCATACTGCTTCAGCTCTTCAGTACTGGTCATTCACCCTATAACTAATGGAAGAACCCACCAGTGTGCATTTCCTCTTTAAAATCTTTAGAAGGAAGCAGAGTAGAAAAATAATGTTACTTCTTTTTCCTTAGAAAAGGTAAAAACAAAAGAAAAAACAAGAGTACCAAATAAAATGTGAACAACTGAATGTATTAAATGTGTCATTACTTTCTGAAAGATTTAAATGCATTTTCAAAAGGAATCAAGGATTCCTTTACCTAAAGCAGTGGTCCCAAGTGTGGTTCCTGCCCCAGCAGATTCAGCATCAGTTGAGAAACATCAGTGTTTTAGGGAGAATGTAAAACTTTACCAAAAACAGCAGTGATAAAGTTTTCAAGTAGAGCACTATAATATTAACTTAAAAATGACAGTCAGGGGGTTCATATCAAAAAGCTTAATGAGAAGATGCACACTCTTGAGAACTGAAACAATGGTCTAGAAGATCCAAAACTTGTGACAGTGAGAATTTCAGGGATGAGAGAGAATTAAAAGTCTTTTGAGGAGAAATTGAGGAGATGGCTCATAAATATATTTTACAACTTAAAAGAAGAAAAAGAAAACTGGAGACAAACTTCTAGAGGGAAAATATTTGCTGATCTGATGATAGTTGAAAGTTTTCACTCAGGATTAGCAAAAAGACAAAGGCCTCTCTGTGTGCCTTTGAAACTTCTGAAGCGATAAAGTGAATCTCACACACACCCTGACTTAAAGACAAGGCAAGGAAAAGAAAGGCAATCTAACATGAGACATTAAATCTGCAACCCTGAAAACCATAAAGCACTGCAATTAATCTATACATTCTTGAGCAAGAAGACTGGGGCAGAAGAATATTATACTGTTAAGCAAATGGAAGTTATATGTATATATATAATGCAAGGATTAAAAGGCATTTCAACAACATGTCTAGAAAAAAAATGCTCTATTTTCAACATGAGGGAAGAGGGAAAAAATGTTGTTAGTGATGGGGCATCTTATAACATATAATTAAATATAAATTGATTATAAGTGTAATAGACATTATGGTAAAAATATATTAAGTAAGAGTTGTTGAAACTGAAGTGAATTTTGCATCTAGTTTGATTGTTTTAAAATGTGAATGACAGAAATTCTAAAAAACAGTAGAATAGACCTTGGCCATTTATTTTTTACTTTCTAGAAATTCCAGAAGCTACGGTCCCATTGTTCTTTTGCTGTGATTGTTGTTACTATTGCTGTTGCTGTTTTCTGTCTTTGCTGGTCCTTTCTAATCTACTGTTTGCCATTTTTGGTGTATTATCATCTCATGGTCACAAGATGGCTACTGTAGAACTAGGGATCATATTCTCACAGAACAAAAAGAAAGCAGAAAGGAGTCCAAATGGTCATTGTCCTAATGCATATTTATCTTTTTTCACAAAAATATATAGTTTGCATATGCATGATAGCAACCTTCCCCTAATTACTCATTGGCCCAAAGACATTGATAGGACCATTCATAAGATAATTATTGGCAAAGAAGGAATCGATAATGATTGTCTTAGATTAACAGGAATTTATCCACTAAAGCTGAATGCTTCACTTCTTAAAAACACCATAAAGTTCTATGAGCAAAGAAGAACTACTAAGTGACTGTTAAATAAACCATCAGAATTGTTTTCCAATACCATACCTGTATCACTTATATGTGGACTGTAAAATATGACACAAATGAATTTATTTATGAAGCAAATAGATCTACAGACATAGAAAACAAACATGGTTATCAAAGAGGAAAAGGAGTGGGGGAGAAATAAAATAGGATTTGGGGATTATCAGATACAACTTACCATAGGTAAAATAGATAAACAGTAAGACACCATGGTTTGGCATAGGAAATTATATTCCATATCCTTTAAAAAAACGTAATGGAAAATAATATAAAAAAGAATATATATGCATATATATATATACTTGTGAGCATGTGTGTATAACTGAATTACTTTGCTGTATATCAGAAACTAACACAACTTTGTAAATCAACTATATTTCAACTAAAAAAGAGAATTGTCCTTTTTTATATTTACTACTAAACATGTGCATATGTATATATGTTTACTATGCTATACACACTATTATAATATAATATAGTATTAATTTTAAAAAGCACCACAAAAAGCAAAGCAGTGTAAAGGATGTGAAGATTGAAAAAATGATAACATAAAAGTTCGAAGTGTGTCTATTTGTATGCGGAAGAGTAAGTTAGAATCCTAAAGAATTTCGTTAGTGTGAAGGAAAGGTGAGGGCAAATACACAAAGTGCTCAGATGTTGGAGATGATTATTATTTTATTCTGAAGCTATAGTCAGTATGACCTGGTACAAACTGGAAGAACAGTAATGAATGTGTTTTAAATTTGATCAATTGGAATCTAATTAATTGTATTGTACCATGTTGAGAGGCTTTCATGGTAGCTCAGCTGGTAAAGAATAAGCCTGCAATGCAGGAGATTCTGATTCAGTTCCTGGGTTGGGACGTTCCCCTGGAGAAGGGATAGGTTACCTACGCCAGTGTTCTCAAGCTTCCCTGATGGCTCAGATGGTAAAGAATCTGCCTGCAATGTGGGAGACCGGGATTCAATCACTGGGTTGGGGAGATCCCGTGGAGGAGGGCATCACGCCCCACTCCAGTGTTCTTGCCTGGCGAATCTCATGGACAGAGAAGTCTGGCAGGCTTCAGTCCATGTGGTCCCAAAGAGTTGGATACAACTGAGTGACTAAGCACAGCACAGCTCCATGTTGAGAGAAGCAGATTGGAAGAGAAAATTAAGAAGCATCCTCAGTGGTCCTCCCTCCACTGTAACTTCACATTAGAATTTGCTGGGTAGCGCTTTAAAAATACTGATGCTCTGTCACCATCAGTGTTCTCTCTGTCAAATGAATCCAAAACCTAAGGGTCAGATATGGATCACAATTATGTTTTATCCAACGATCTTCATGAGCAACCAGAATTGATAATTACTCTTTTAGTACAAAATCAACTATAAATACATACTTTTTAACCATTCTCTCCACAGTCATACTTTGAGGACCTGTCATATGCCAGGCACTTTTCCAGGCATTGGCAATACAGTAACAAATGAAATAAAGTGCTTGTTCTCATTACTCTGACTTTCCAAAGGAAGAGGAAGGCAATATTTATGATAATACAACATGGTCTAATGAAAGAAGGTGGAAGTGGTGCCCCCAAATAATTCCCTTCTAAGGAGAGAACTGAGCAAGACAGGAATAAACTGGGGGAACAAACGAGGAGCAACCCATGTGAAAGGAGGAATAGGGGCAGAGAGAAGAAAGAACAATGACTTGCATCAAGAATATGTCCAACCCAAGAGAAAATTATGGTGAACAGAAAATTCCATCCTTACTTGTATTAGCATTCAGGATTAATGGTAAAACAAATATGCTTTCAGACACAGGTTTAGAGGCTTTACCATTTCTGGATCATTACCCTCAGAATGTCTAAAGTGTATTATTTCAACAGGAAGGAAATGAAGCCCAGGAGGAAAATATTTTGACAAACTTAGAAAACATATGGATAAATTCTAATGAGCACTTTGATTTCTAACAATTTTAGTAAAAGATAAACTTAGGGTATAGAATTTAAAAATGATGGACTATAAGTAACATAGTAAAATACCAAGAATGATGGAACAGTCAGATCAGAGTTGAAGATTTCCAATGGGTATAGCTGTTCAGGAGAAGATGGTGATTTTGATGAACTTCAGATTTCAATTCAAGTGTATAAATGAAATTATAAACACTGTGTTCTCATTAGAATAATATAGGGTCAATAACTTAAAAATGAGTTAAAATGAAATAGAGAAAATATTATTAATCAGCTAGACAATAGGATGGGAGAAAAATCTGCAAAGAACAATATGGAAACTGTAAAACAAAGATGGCAAAACATTCATGGGCTTTACTGTATTCTATTTTTGTGTCACATACATTTTGTAGTAAATGTAAAGAACAAAAAGATCTTAAAAGCTATCATGATCTCACCAGTGTTAAAAATAAAAAGTCAAACCAGTTAGCAAAACAAAAGTGAAAGTCCACTAACAAATCTAAATATATAAGGAGATTTAATATACAACAAAGCAATATATTAAAGCAACAGAAAAGGAATGATTTCCTTAATCATTGATACTGGCATCAGTGGATATCTATAATGTGGGGTGATAAGAAACTGGGAGGAAAAACCTGGTTAAATGTAAAGCCCATGTAGAATACTACTACATTAATGCTGAATAGTAGGCATGCCAGTGTCATTAAGAAGTAAAATGTATTATGGAGAATAATGATGGGAATATAGGAATATTTGTCTCAAATCCTTTGAATTCCTTTAACTATATTATTTTGCAAATAAATGATATTATGATTTAAAACCAAAAAAGGCTTATCTCAATCTCCCAGTTTGGGATTGATATATACATACTGCTGAAGTGAAGTGAAGTGAAGTGAATTCACTCAGTCATGTCTGACTCTTTGCGACCCCATGGACTGTAGTCTACCAGGCTCCTCGGGCCACAGAATTTTCCAGGCAAGAGTACTGGAGTGGGTTGCCATTTCCTTCTCCAGGGGATCTTCCCAACTCAGGGATCGAACCAGGTCTCCTGCACTACAGGCAGACGCTTTACCGTCTGAGCCACCAGGGAAGCCATATATATACTACTATATATAAAATAGANCCAGGCAAGAGTACTGGAGTGGGTTGCCATTTCCTTCTCCAGGGGATCTTCCCAACTCAGGGATCGAACCAGGTCTCCTGCACTACAGGCAGACGCTTTACCGTCTGAGCCACCAGGGAAGCCATATATATACTACTATATATAAAATAGACAATTAATAAGAACCTACTGTATAGCACAGGGAACTCTATTCAATACTCTATAATGATCTATATGGGAAAAGAATCTAACTGATTCACTTTGCTGTACAGTAGAAACTAACAGAATATTGTAAATCAACTCTACTTCAATAAAAATTCATTAAAAAATAAAGTCAATTAAAAGAAAAAACCTTAAATGCAAGTACTTCTGAAAAAGTAAACATTAATGTAGATGCAAATAAATGTATGAACAAAATTGACATTACTTTCACTGTACAAGCACTTCCATCTAGAACACCAATGCAATATTATACATTTATCATGAATCAATTATTATTATAAATTACAATTCATCTGTTAGATGTGAAAACGATATTTTTTGGAGTATAGTGTGATTTCTTTTACTTGGCGAATATATCTCAGAAAAGTAATAAAATGATCTATCATTCTTGCAATTGGCCTCGTTGTCAAATACAGCGGGATGCTGCCTTACCCACTTTGCAGACTAGGGACCTAACAAGAAAGAACAGGAGAATGAAAAACCTTCCATAAGTATACTTCAAAGCAAATAAAAGTGATTTTGTGGGCTCCACATTTGCAATTGCCTTTCTTTACAACCTCTGGAGAGCTCTTTAGCAGCACTTGAATTAGGACTTTGGGCAAAGAGCCTGCTCAAAGTGAAACTGCTATGATAGTTATTCTTGACCATGGTACATTGCTTTTCTGTCCCCAATGCCAGGCTTTCCGGCAGTGTGAGCAGTCAGGGAGAACCATTAAAAACACAGACAGTAAAAGCTATGAGAGTTCCCTGGAGCAGATTAAAAAAATTCATGTGCATTTTCTCATTTTCAAAATATAATATTAAAAAGAGAACCTCATTGGAACTCAGGATATCTCTTGCATTTCAGAGATTTATCTATAAACACCACAGAGTTCTTGAACAAAGTGATTTCTTTACTACTTTGTTGTTACATTTGCCATTTATGATAATATGGGGACACATTTCAGAATGTGACTGTTTATTTCAATTAGCTCCATAAGTGTATCTTGATTATAGAGGTGGAGAGCTGTGGAAATTAGTATTAATTTAAGGATGGGCCTGTGAGCTTGTAGTTAGCATAGTTCGTATCTAGTTAGTATTATTCCATCATCTCTGTAATGCTACATCACTAAGGACCTGTGATAAGGGATGAGTTTAATAGGAGGGGAAATTTCTGTCTTGTCTTTTAATTTGTATATCAATTTTTATAAGTCTTCTCCCCAAATAATTATCTGTTCAGGTTTATGTTACTGTCCTGGTTCACTTATAGATTAATAGCATGTTTTAAATTAATTTTCCTATCATGTCTTTCTATTTAAATTTAAGGCTATTTCTGATGGCTGCAATTCACTTGCTGTAAAATAAATCTCCCTTAGTCACTTACAAATTTTTATAAGTTCACTTTTGTAGACTCTCGCCTCTGTGTTGGGCCAAACCATATAGTTAACTCCGTCCTACTCCCCTCATTTTGGACCAAATTCAAATCCAGTATTTGTTTCAATGGAAATTTAATATTCACATGAGAGATTCATCAAGCAGCCTCAGACTTAATTTCCAATACCATTCTCTACAGCAACCCTGTTCATGGTTACTCTTGAACTAGCCATGACCTGGGGCTTCCCTGGCTCAAAAACTATAAACTCTAATGGTTTTTCTTTGACTATAACTTTTCAAGTTCACTCTTTTCCTCTTAAACCCGTGAACTTTAATCAGGTAAAGACCTCTATTTGTCTATCTGTGAATCAGTTTCCTTTTTGTTTCATGTCTCTCCCAGAACTCTCAAGTATTGGACTTGTACAGTGAATTGCTTAATTGTGTAGACTCTGGAGGGAGACAGCCTGGGTTTGAAATCTGACTCCAATATTTATTAGCCGTTTGACCCTGGGAAGACACTTAACCCCTCTGACCCTTATTTTCCTCATCTGTAAAATAGGGATTGTAAGAGCATATATCTTTTTTAAGAAAATAAATGTTTTAGATTTCTTTCATTTTTTATAAAGGAAAAGGCCCATCATTTGTGAGTGTGAAAGTGAAGCAGGGAAATAAATTATTATGTTATGAAAGTACCACTTTTTCATAAAGATAAAAATTCACCTTTATAAATACAAATTTTATCCTTCTTAATCTTTCTCTTATATATTAGTGAGACTACACCCAAAGGTCTTCAAAGTGATTTTATATGAGTTAGCACAGACTTTATTGTTTTAAAGGAACTAAACTAGTCACAACATTCAAAAAAAACCTGGGTGTGTGCATTTACAGTTTATCCCACCCCTGCCTCTCATGTCGTATTTAGTTATCCTAACCCACTCCAAAGGAAAAGGAATGTGGCCAGACTGAGATCATGACACCAAACACTGCCTTTCTGACAGCAGTGCTGTCATATCTCTGCCATCTCTCATGCATAGTCATGCAGGCAAACTGGCTCAAGTTCAAGACCTCCTGAGAAGCTGATCACTCCACTTTCTCTCACTTTAGTTTAGCTGTTGGCAAAGAAAAACTCAGACATTGCTTCAGGAAAGGAGGGTAGGTAGGAGAACAAAGGTGATTTTAAAAATCTGATTTCTGAAAAATGGCAGTTCCTTTGTGTCTATCTGCTTTTCTCTCGAACAGAATATTTTTCATAAGTCCTATCTTCACCTGAAGTATTACATGGCTACATGAAACATTATTTTCCCACTCCACCCGCTCAGGCTGTCAAAACAGCCTCATCTGAAGGAAGAGTAGGAGTGAGAATTATTATTTCAAAAACAAGAGTGTCTTGAAATCTTCCTGGAAGAGAGTTCTTCCATACTTTTTGCACATCAAAGTGATAATGAAGTGAATTCAGATGTCCATTTTTTACCTTAAAACTTAAATTCATCTTAAATTCTGAAACTAAACTACATTAAAGAATTTGAAGATTTAATTACACTTTACTGTGGGGCATTTTTTATCCCAAATCACAGTATTTAAGCTGGAAATTCTGTTATTCCTATTTATTCCTTGTGGAGTTTACTTGTTGAAAAGCATGGTTTTATGCTTGAAGAAGCAGATAATCTGACATCTTGACTCTACCAACACCTCTTTGTGAGCTACAAACAAATTACATAACCTTTTTTTTTAATTTTTATTTTTACTTCATTTTACTTTACAGTGCTGTAACCTTTTTATGCCTTGTCCCCTGCTGCTGCTACTGCTAAGTCACTTCAGTCGTGTCCGACTTTGTGTGACCCCATAGACGGCAGCCCACTAGGCTCCTCCGTCCCTGGGATTCTCCAGGCAAGAACTCTGAAGTGGGTTGCCATTTCCTTCTTCAATGCAAGAAAGTGAAAAGTGAAAGTGAAGTTGCTCAGTCATGCCTGACTCTTAGCGACCCCATGGATTGGAGCCTACCAGGCTCCTCTGTCCATGGGATTTTCCAGGCAAGAGTACTGTAGTGGGGTGCCAATGCCTTGTCCCCTACTTTTATAAAATAAAGACTTGTTTTATTACCTTTTGCATTTCACAAAAGAGTTACATTGTTTAGGTTTGTTTACAAATAACTGTATATTATTGCTTTGTTGCTCTTGAAAAAAATAACAGTAGTTGAAGGCACAAATTGTTCAATTAAGAGGCTATATCAATTATTTGAAAGTCTTACCAAAGATCACTAATAACCATTTGATGTAACAAAAACTAGTGATGTATACTTGTTACATCAAATGGTTAGTAGTGACGTTAATACAAGCATACATCAAAAATTAATATCAACTTTTGTATAATGCCATGAGTTATGAAAAAAAATAGTATATTCACAAATTAATTTCAAACATTGCCTTCTGTATCAAAAGCAGCTAAGCAATGATTTAACATCTAGACAGAACATGTTTGGGACAAAATTTACAGAAACCCATATTTAGGAAAGTAAGCATGAGTATGAGAATTTTTACCATAATCATTAGCCATTGTCAATAGATTTGTGCACATATGTAATTTTGAAGAGATGAATGTGAAACAGGGAATCCAACAAATATCTGTAAGGAAAAGGATATTAAAATTTTAAAAATCAAGCAAGAATTTACATTATCTGTAGATTTTCCCCACGTATTTAGGTATGCTAAAGCCTAAATCATATCCTAAAGTCCATCAAAAAAAGATATTTCAGGATATTTTACCCAATGTTTATTAGTTTCATTTTTAAGAACATTTTAAATTTCAAAATCAATTTCCTTGTTCTATATGTATTCAGAATTAGCAGTGAGCTAGTTTCTCACATGCTACAGTCCATAACTATTTTTTTCTTGATATCTGGAGTATAAAGTGATTTCCTAGACCTGATTTTAAAACTATTCATATATATATATGACATACATACATACATATATATATACACACACATATATATGTTTCATTTCTGATATTTCATATAATTAACTGTAGCCCCTTTATTTATAGAGTCTTTAAGAAATTACTTTCTTCAAATTTGTAAAATTTTACCAGGAAGAAACAAAATCATTATGTTATTATCCTAGTTGAAAATGACAATAATATATTGTTAACCCCAAATTTGCATTTTATTTGCTAATATTCGTATTCTGTCACATTTCAACATGCAAGTGCTTCTCTATTTTTGTACATGAACTTTTCTTCTGTTCATATACTGAAGTTATATCTTAGCAACTAAATATGCCATTTGGGATATTAAAATTTGTTTTTAAAAAGATACCTAGATAATAAGATGCATATAGCATATGTTTGAACTAATAGAAAATTAAACAACTAAAAATTATTTTCTTAAAGTTCAAGAAATTACTCCTAGGGAACACTGGCCAGTTTCTGTCTTGCTGTCTGTGTCTTGCTGAGATCAGCACTGTTGGATCTCAAAATCAATATAATTCTCCTTTCGTATCAGTTCTTCAATCACTTTCCCTCTCTGTCGAGGTCATTACCCTGAGAAGCCCCTCATTAGTCCCATAGGCCACCTTCTCTACCCTCATCACGCACATAAGAACTCTCAGCACCTTATATCACAGGAAGCTGAGGGAAGCACACTCACAGGAGCCTTCAACTCATTACAAAAATACAGGAATAACTACAAATGTGTTTTATTGTTAACTTCAAATCCATTCTCATTACTGAATAGGTAGGTCAGAGATGACTAATTGGTTTCAACTCACAGGCAATGCTGATCAGCTAGTAGTTTCTTGGAGGAGCTCTCTGTTGAGGAAACTTACAGGTAAAGAGTATCCTTGTCCATATTGACCATGAGAAGAGTGTGATGTCATTGTTATATATTATCGTTGGTGGCATAAAAAAGTCAGGTGTGACCAGAATACTACTTCACAGATGTGGAGTGCCCTCTTCTTTATTCTAATTCTACAAATGCAGTCCCCATGTTGCACCTATATTGACCACATCACACCAAGTATTTCCTCGCTCCAGACTCATTTGCAAATCAGTCTTTAGAATTGGTTTTAATTCATTCAGAATTCAATATTTAAATTACAAACGTTTGCTGCTTCAAACATACACTATTCCTGATGCTATTGTCACTGTTCCAGTTAGTTCTTTACCTCACTGTTATTGTACAAAACTGTGCATATGCTAAAAAATCAAAATCTTGCTTATTTTTTAATGTAGATAGGTTCTCCTAAGGCACTCTTCAAAATAGCTTTTGCAAAATGCTTTTTGACTACATATGCTTTGTTCTGTGTAATAAAAGGTTTTATAGCCTTCCCAATTTATTATTTGAGTGACTATGGTCTGATATATACTCTTTATAGGTTAGTGTGAATGGTGCCTGGAAATTGTTACCTAAATTTACATAGCCACACTTTCCTTTATTATTATTATTTTCTGTTTCCTCCTATCAAGCATTCTCCCTGGGCCTGAGGAGCTAATGTGTTTCCCTTGAAAGAAAATATTGCACTGGGAAGTTTGTATAGCATTTCCTGCTTAGTATAACTGGAAATATATTGCATTCTTGTTGAATACAGGAATGTATAAACTTGAAAAATGTTCTATAATCATTTTAATCAGCAGCATATTAGAAAAAAAGTGTTCCCTATTTGAGTTAATGTGACAATGACCTCTACTTTTAAGCAGTGTATGTCATTGACAGAAACAAGAAGATATTCACACAACAAAATGTGATTAAAGAAGGAAGAAGAGAGCCAGGCTCAAACATGGAGTTTCATAGTTAATAATAGAAAATACACAACTACCTATTACAGTAGACAAATAAGCAAACAAAAACTTGCAAATCAATTGACATTTTTTAATATTTCACACTTGAGTAAGGTTATTCAAGATATATCAGGGGAAAACGTCACATAGAATTATGCTATTTCAATCAAACCTTGTAGAAGTAAATTGAAAAAAAAAAGTAAAAACAAAAGAAATAGCCATATGTGAAAGGGACAACTGGGGATTTGAAACAAATGTTTTACTCCCACTCATAAGGAAAGAGTAGTCATGTCTCCATTATTAAAGTATTTTCCTTTTCATCACTTTCAAAGTCTTTTGTCCAAGTGGAACACAGAACAGTGTGTTAAGCACGTCCAGCTTTCACAATCATAGATTATTTAGGGTGGCTAAATATCAGCCACCCGAGCAGATATACTATCTGTGATGATGGTTGAACATTATGCTACAATAATTTCACAGTGCACCTAACTTACATATATAATAAATGCAATAAATCCATACTTTTTTCCCAAAGCAATAATCTGTTCCAAAAATTTACTTGACTTAGTAGATATCACTGTGTTCCTATGATGTGAAATGCTAACACACCTTTGAAATTAGAAGTCTGTATTATAAATAATTCTGATAACTTTTCTGGTATATCCAAAACTAGTTGTATTAAAAATATGAAGAGCTTTGATTACCTGGATTAACATAACATTTCTAATATAGCACCTTTAAAGAAGAATAAGTTATGCAAGTATTAAAATAAGTATGAAAGTTGTGACAAGGTCAGTCAGTAGATGACATAAGAAAGGATATTGTCAAAAGATATAGGGGTATCCTGATTACTCATAGATAAAAAGGAAATAATTTTGAAATTCATATAATTGCTAAGTATAATTTTCCCATAATTTTTCAGTATTTTTTCTTATAATCTTTTCAAATACCTGAAACGTTATTTCAGGAAAAAGATGCAGTTAAGTCGAGATACTTTGAGATAAAGGAAATAAGTACTAATAGAACATATGAATTAATACTTTAAATTATAACAAGAAAGACAGAAAATTACAAACAGTACTTTTCAGTTCAGTTCAGTTCACTCGCTCAGTCGTGTCCGACTCTTTGCGACCCCATGAATCGCAGCACACCAGGCCTCCCTATCCATCACCATCTCCCGGAGTTCACTCAGACTCACGTCCATCGAGTCCGTGATGCCATCCAGCCATCTCATCCTCGGTCGTCCCCTTCTCCTCCTGCCCCCAGTCTCTCCCAGCATCAGAGTCTTTTCCAATGAGTCAACTCTTCACATGAGGTGGCCAAAGTACTGGAGTTTCAGCTTTAGCATCATTCCTTCCAAAGAAATCCCAGGGTTGATCTCCTTCAGAATGGACTGGTTGGATCTCCTTGCAGTCCAAGGGACTCTCAAGAGTCTTCTCCAACACCACAGTTCAAAAGCATCGATTCTTCGGCGCTCAGCTTTCTTCACAGTCCAACTTTCACATCCATACATGACCACAGGAAAAACCATAGCCTTGACTAGGCGGACCTTAGTCGGCAAAGTAATGTCTCTGCTTTTGAATATACTATCCAGGTTGGTCATAACTTTTCTTCCAAGGAGTAAGCGTCTTTTAATTTCATGGCTGCAGTCACCATCTGCAGTGATTTTGGAGCCCCAAAAAATAAAGTCTGACACTGTTTCCACTGTTTCCCCATCTATTTCCCATGAAGTGATGGGACCGGATGCCATGATCTTCGTTTTCTGAATGTTGAGCTTTAAGCCAACTTTTTCACTCTCCTCTTTCACTTTCATCAAGAGGCTTTTTAGTTCCTCTTCACTTTCTGCCATAAGGGTGGTGTCATCTGCATATCTGAGGTTATTGATATTTCTCCCGGCAATCTTGATTCCAGCTTGTGTTTCTTCCAGTCCAGCGTTTCTCATGATGTACTCTGCATATAAGTTAAATAAGCAGGGAGACAATATACAGCCTTGACGTACTCCTTTTCCTATTTGGAACCAGTCTGTTGTTCCATGTCCAGTTCTAACTGTTGCTTCCTGACCTGCATACAGATTTCTCAAGAGGCAGGTCAGGTGGTCTGGTATTCCCATCTCTTTCAGAATTTTCCACAGTTTATTGTGATCCACACAGTCAAAGGCTTTGGCATAGTCAATAAAGCAGAAATAGATGTTTTTCTGGAACTCTCTTGCTTTTTCCATGATCCAGCGGATGTTGCAGTGTAAATAACATTCCCTTTTTAATTAATGTCTTTAATTTGTGACATATAGGTTTTTCATAATTTCTACAAAAGCTTTGAAAGTGACTGTGCTTATTGCTTTATTTGTCAAAAGATGTTCTCAGTTATACTTATACACCTAAAATGACCCTCTTCTTTCCAAGGCATACTTGTGTATAAGCCATCATTTTCTTTCTTTTAGACCCTCTAATTGCGCACATATTTTGGTTTGTTTTTAGATTTTGTAAAAAACAAATAGGCATCAGTCACAAGGCTAATTCTACAAGCGTTTTGTTCCTGTCTGCCTGCATTCAAAATTGAAGAAACACATTAGCTTTTTTTTAATCTTTCTTCATCATCCTGTAAGCAACACAAAATTTTGAAATGTTAGTGACAACATGTTGTCTGTTAGTCAAACAACTCAAGAATACTAATAAAGCAGGTATTGATATAAATAGTGAAATTCAAATTCTTATAGATTAAATAATATTCCAGAGATTCAGCCAGCTATTGGTGCAGTCAGGACTGAACAAAATACATTGCTTGTTTTTAAGTAAGTGAAACTTTATGGTACACGAGTAAAAACCTGTGTAGACAGCAGGCAAGTTCACAGATATTCTTGGGTCAGATATAATAGCTTAGGTCATATGAGATCTTTGGAAATTTGGAACACACAGTTACTCTGTGTGACCCTCAGTGATTTCTTTCCACCCCATTTTTCTCTGTAGCTTGGTGGCTATGTGATCCCTCATATCCCTCCTTTTTTTCCCCCTCTAGTGAATGTCCCTGGAAAGAATCCAAGGTTTATTGTGGTAAGTTATACAAATTATTACTTTAAAAATATTACCAAATGTGTCAATTTTGTACAATATTCAGCAAAATTATTATAATGCTTCTATTGTCTTTATTATTAATAATTTTGGAGTTTGATATTATGTACAGCATTTCTCAGAAAGAACAAACTTCATTTTATACTATATATAAATTTTTGAGTCATGATCTGTAGCACATTGGTTGAAAAACCGAGCTCTGGAGTCAGTTCTACCATTAGTATGAATTTTAGTAAATCACCTGACCTCTCTGAATTTAGGTTCCACAACTATGGAAATCATTAATCAGGAGTATCATGTCACTTAATTGATGTGAAGAACTTAAAACATGTCCCAGCCTATAATTATTGCCCAATATATATCAATTGTCTTTATTTTACTAATATTATATTTCTAGTTGAATTTTATCTTTATGCTGCACAAACACAGTCTTCCAAAATCCCCTTCGTTCTCACCATTGGAAATTTAATATCTCTGAATAATGTGTGTGTATGCTCAGTTGCTTAATCATGTTTTTCTCTCTGCAACCCTATGGTCTATAGCCTACCAGGCTCCTCTGTTCATGGAATTTTCCAAGCAAGAATATTGGAGCGAGTTCTTATTTCCTTCTCCAGGGGATCTTCCCAACTCAGGGATTGAACTTATGTCCTCATGTACCTCCTGCATTGGCAGGCGGATTCTTTACCACTGGGCAACGTGAGAAATCATTGAGTAATATACTAAATTTAATTAAGGAAAGTTGAGATACTTCCTTTATTGAACATGAAAGTGTTAGTCATTCAGTCTTGTCCGACTCTTTTTGACTCCATGGTCTGTAACCCACGAGGCTCCTCTGTCCATGGAATTCTCCAGGTAAGAATTCTGGAGTGGGTTGCCATTTCCTTCTCCAGGGGATCTTCCTGACATGGACTGAATCCAGGTCTCCTGCACTGCAGGCAGACTCTTTACTGACTGAGCCACCAGGGAATCCTAGGTTTGTTAAGTTTTCAAAACACTGTATTTCTTACTCCAAAATATTTTAGCTCTATATAAGGGTTCACTGAAATGCATAATACTCTGGCTTACTTTTAGGAGTTCAATTATGTAAGAATTATTTATATATTTCTGTTATAATTATCAGAAGCACAGATAAAGCAAATCGTTTTCATGTCAGTCTATGTTTGCAAGATTTATCAGATTCAGTTTTACAGAGTTTGAGTTTTGCCAAGAACAATTCACAGCGACTTTCTAGCTTGAGTTTTTCTAAAATGATGCCTAAAGTTCTCATTTGATATTCCCATTCCTATAATTATATTCCTCCTTGCGGAAGGCTACATATATTGTTGCATGCATATAAAACAAATAAAATTATATAAAACATAACCTCTTCAAAATCTCCTCCAGACCCTTGGCATTGTATTAATACTTTATAACTTATCATGTAAAGGGTATATCTGAAGTAAGTGGTGGTTTCACTATTCAAACACTGTGTTTTACCTACTTTCATTGTATTGGTGATGGACATAGAAGCCTGGCATGCTGCAGTTTATGGGATCTCAAAGGGTTGGACATGATGAGTGACTGAACTAAACTGAAGATGCAACCAGGAAAAAGAATACTGTAAAACTCTTTGAAGAACAAGATATCCAGGCTCTTATACAGAGCAGAGAAGAAAAATAATACATTTTCTATAAAGACATTCTTTTAAAAGCCAAAACTTCAAGGGCATTTTATATCTTTGCTAGGATGTTCTAAAAGTCTCATGAATATGACATTGACTTAGTCCAAATGTAATGACATGAAAAATCAATGAGATCTTCAAGGTTGGGAACTATATGAATTAGAAGATTGATGCTAGTAGTGATGCATTCTCACACTTAAGATTTTAATAATGAAATGAATTGAAATTATTTCAGCATCATCAACCTACCCTGAAAGCTTATGTGAGTGTTATTTAACATATTTGTAACATCATATCCTCTGAAAATCTTGGCAGTGTGAGAACTTTATTATGAACCTTTACCTTTGCCTGAAACACTCTTGCCCCAATATCACCTTGCTGTGCCTCTCATGATCAGGTCTGAGCTGATATCGCCTTCTCAGAGAGTGCTTTCCTGAATACACTGTCAAAAATTGCATACCCATCACTCTATCTCTGTAACCTGAGTTTCTCTTTTGCTCACAATTCATCATTGCCTGACATTTATATCGTGTTTTTGTTTGTTTATTGTACAGAAAATTGATAAATGCAGGAAACAGATCTTTCCCTGCTTGACACATTGCCAAGAGTAGAACAGTTAGAAGATAGCCAAATTCCAAGCAGGTCCTTAATAATAATAATAATAATAATAATAATGAAGTTAAATGAATGTTGTTGGCAAAGTGATGTCTCTGCTTTTTAGTATGCTGTCTAGGATAGTCATAGCTTTTCTTCCAAGAAGCAAGTGTCTTTTAATTTCCTGACTGCAGTCAACATCTGCAGTGATTTTGGAGCCCCCCAAAATATAAAATAAAATAAAGTCTCTCACTGTTTCCATTGTTTCCCCATCTATTAGCCACAAAATGATGGGACCGGATGACATGATCTTCATTATCTGAATGTTGAGCCAACATTTTCACTCTCCTCTTTCACTTTCATTAAGAGACTCTTAAGTTCTTCTTCACTTTCTGCCATAAGGGTGGTGTCATCTGCATATCTGAGGTTATTGATATTTCTCCCAGCAATCTTGATTCCAGCTTGTGCTTCATCCAAGCCAGCATTTCTCATGATGTACTCTGCATGTAAGTTAAATATGCAGGGTGATAATATACACCTTTGACATATTCCTTTCTGATTTGGGACCAGTCTGTTGTTCTATGTCCAGTTCTAACTGTTGCTTCTTGACCTGCATACAGATTTCTCAGGAGGCGGGTCAGGTGGTCTGGTATTCCCATCTCTTGTAGAATTTTCCACACTTTGTTGTGATCCACACAGTTAAAGGCTCCGGCATAGTCAATAATGCAGAAGTAGATATTTTTTCTGGAATTATCTTGCTTTTTCAATGATCCAGCAGATGTTAGCAATTTGATCTCTGGTTCCTCTGCATTTTCTAAAACCAGCTTGAACATCAGGAAGTTCACGGTTCACGTACTGTTGAAGCTTGGCTTGAGGAATTTTAAGCACTACTTTCCTAGTATGTGGGATGAGTGCAATTGTGCAGTAGTTGAGCATTCTTTGGCATTGCCTCTCTTTGGGATTGGAATGGAAGCTGACCTTTACCAGTCTGTGGCCACTGCTGAGTTTTCCAAATTTGCTGGCATATTGAGTGCAGCACTTTCACAGCATCATCTTTTAAGATTTGAAATAGCTCAACTGGAATTCCATCACCTCCACTGGCTTTGTTTGTAGTGATGCTTCCTAAGGCCCACTTGACTTTGCATTCCAGGAGTCTGGCTCTCGGTGAGTAATCACACTATCGTGGTTATCTGGGTCATGAATATCTTTTTTGTATAGTTCTTCTGTGTATTCTTACCACCTCTTCTTAATATCTTCTGTTTCTATTAGGTTCATACCATTTCTGTCCTTTATTGAGCCCATCTTTTCATGAAATGTTCCCTTGGTATCTCTAATTTTCTTGAAGAGACCTCTAGTCTTTCCCATTTCTATGGAACTATAAAATTTCTAAAAATATTTTAAATGTGCAGTCTTGTCAAACAAGCATATTGGAAATATTTTTCCAAGGCTATGTTTTACCTTTCAATTTTAAGAGACTTATTTTTAAAAAAATTTTAGATTTAAATAGTCATGAAATTTAGCTTATCAATTTTTCTTTTATGGTCCTTGTGTTTTGTCTATTATCTATAAATCTGGGCAAACCTTAAGTTTGTAAACTTTTTCATTTTTCTCTATGTTTTAGATCTTACATTTATTTTTTATTTTATTTTCTATTAAGTATATTGATTTATAGTACATTAGTTTCAGCTGTATAACATAATGATTCACAATAGTTATATAGCTTATACCCCATTTAAAATTATTACAAAAAATGGCAATATTCCCCTTTGCTGTACAATATATCCTTTTGGTTGTTTATTTTATAAATAGTATTTTGTATCTGTTAACCTCCTACCCATATCTTGCCCCTCTCACATATCCTCTCCCCACTGGTCACCACTAATTTGTTCTGTGTATCTGTGAGTCTGTTTCTGTTTTGGTATATAAGTTTGTTAATTTTACTTTTTTTTAGATTCCACATATATGTTATAGCATAGAATATTTGTGTTTTTCTATTTGACATTTCACTAAGCATAATAACCTTAGAGGTCCATCCAAATTGCTGCAAATGGCAGAATTTCATTCTCGTTTTGTGGGCACATAATATTCCATTGTATATATACTACACCTTACTTATCCATTCATTTACTGATGAACATTTAGATTATCTCTATATTTTGGCTATTGTAGATAATGCTTATCTGAACATTGTGGTGCATATATCTTTTTTAATTAGTATTTTCATTTTCTTGGGATATATACCCAGGAGGAAAATTGCTGAATCATAAAGTAGTTCTCTTTTTAGGTTTTGGAACCTCCGTTCTATTTTCATAGTGGCAGTACCAAGTTACATTCCACCAACTGTCCCTTTTGTCCACATTCTTGCCAACATTTGTTATTTGTTAACTTTTTGGTGATAGCTATTTTGACATATGTGAGTTTTGATTTGCATTTCTATGATGGTTAGGGATGAATCTCTCTCATTACATGTGTAGCCTACTTTTTAGTTAACTCAAAGATAAATTCTTCACAATCTAAGCCTCAACTCCCTCTGACTGGTACCCTGATCTCACAAATCTTTTATTTCAGCTGCTTCAGATACTCAAAGCTCTAGGTTCTGCTTTTAGGTCAGAGGGATCATGGTGTTTCTCTTGGGGTCATATTCTCTGCAAAAACAACTGGAAAATTGTGCTAAGATACAAAGATTGTCTGCCTCAGCTTGTGAGTTTTCCTTTTTTTGGAAATTTCAGTCTCAAGCTTCCTATTATTAAACGCCTGAAAACAATTGCCTTATTTATTTGCCTGGCTTTTTAAAATTTTTTTCTTTTGGTGGGAGGGCTAATTTCATACCTGTTATCCTATACTGTCTGGTAAGTGAAGCATCCATTAACGTGTTAATTTCTCAAAATTGTTAACTTTTCCATTTTTTAGCACTAAAATAAAAATAAAATTGACTAATAAACAGTCCTGTAATTCTCATGGTATTTATGCATCTATAAAAGAAGGATAACTTGTTGGTTAAATATTTACTGTTAAGCTAAAATAATTTATTTCATTTTGACAACATATTCTACTAGAGAGTTTAATTTTATTAGTTTTATTTATTCTAAAATACTATAGATATTACCCAGAATCATTTGAAATTATGTGATAACAAAAAATAACATGTAAATACTGACAAAATTAAAGAATTAAAATTGTTTTGCTATATACGGTTTATAGATGCCTATAGTAAAACGAAGATCATGGCATCTGGTCCCATCACTTCATGGGAAATAGATGGGGAAACAGTGGAAACAGTGTCAGACTTTATTTTTTTGGGCTCCAAAATCACTGCAGATGGTGACTGCAGCCATGAAATTAAAAGACACTTACTCCTTGGAAGAAAAGTTATGACCAACCTGGATAGTATATTCAAAAGCAGAGACATTACTTTGCCGACTAATGTCCGCCTAGTCAAGGCTTTGGTTTTTCCTGTGGTCATGTATGGATG
>SJYX01006666.1:98499-135266 GCA_006410675.1 Oreotragus oreotragus | reverse complement strand
CTTACTCCTTGGAAGAAAAGTTATGACCAACCTGGATAGTATATTCAAAAGCAGAGACATTACTTTGCCGACTAAGGTCCGCCTAGTCAAGGCTATGGTTTTTCCTGTGGTCATGTATGGATGTGAGAGTTGGACTGTGAAGAAGGCTGAACACCGAAGAATTGGTGCTTTTGAACTGTGGTGTTGGAGAAGACTCCTGAGAGTCCCTTGGACTGCAAGGAGATCCAACCAGTACATTGTAAATGAGATCAACCCTGAGATTTCTTTGGAAGGAATGATACTGAAGCTGAAACTCCAGTACTTTGGCCACCTTATGAGAAGAGTTGACTCATTGGAAAAGACTATGATGCTGGGAGGAATTGGGGACAGAAGGATAAGGGGACGACCGAGGATGAGATGGCTGGATGGCATCACAGACTTGATGGACGTGAGTCTGAGTGAACTCCGGGAGATGGTGATGAAAAGGGAGGCCTGGCGAGCTGCGATTCATGGGGTCGCAAAGAGTTGGACACGAATAAGCGACTGAAATGAACCTCCTGTTCACAGTGCCTCTTCTTGAGATGCGACGGGAACGCCAGGAATCCTTTTCCGACAATGCAAGGAAAGGAACCCTCATCTCGTGCTGAGGAGGGGACAACGGGGCTCCTCTTGAGTTGTGGCGGAACCCTTGGTGTTCCTCTCGAGTGGAGACGGGTATGCCGGGGAGTTACTTGAGATGCAGAAAGGGTGTGAAGGACCCTTTCGAGGTCCAAGAGGGAAGGTGTGATTTCCCTCGAGATGCCAAGCGGAAAATGGCCTCATCTCGCTTGAGGGGAGAAAATCCTGGTTTCTCTTGTGTTGCGGCAGGTCCCTCTGGAGTTACGATGGGAACCTCAGGGACCCGCTCGTGTGGCCTCAGGAAAGGCCAGTCTTCATGCGAATTGTGAGGGGCCTCTCGGGATTCCTCTCCAGCCAGTGCCGGGTCCTAAGTTCTCGTCTGTAGCTGAGACCAGAACCTGAGGTTTCCTCTCCAGTGCTGACAAGGATTATGGGGTTCCTCTGGAGTCTCCACAGGGGAGTCAGGCCTCGTCCCGAGTGGAGACATGCACGTCCGTTTTCCTCCCGAGCTGTAGCAGCAGTTTCAGGTTTCCCAGCGAGTTGACACAGGGATCTGTGGCTTTTCATTGGGGTGCCCAGTGCTGTCACTTGTGCCACCGTGATGTGAGTCGATACTCGGTGTGACAGTCGAGGCAGTACAAGGAAATCAGGTTCATCTCGAGTGGGCAGAGAGATTTGGGGGTCTTTTGGAATGCTTGCACGACCTCTGGAGTTCCTCTCGACATTCCTGTTGAGAGCGCCTCCTCTTGAGATGCAATGGGAATGCCGGGAATCCTTTCCCAAAGAAGCAGGGAAAGAAACCCTCATCTCGAGGTGAGGAGGGGAAAACGGGGCTCCTCTTGAGTTGTGGCAGGACCCTCGGTGTTCCCCTCGAGTGGAGACGGGTATGTTGGGGAACTTCTTGAGTTGCAGCAAGGGTGTGAAGGACCCTTTCGAGGTCCTAGAGGGAAACTGTGATTTCCCTCAAGACGCCGCAGCAGAAGAGGGCCTCATCTCGCCTGGAGGGGAAAATCTCATGNTGTTCCCCTCGAGTGGAGACGGGTATGTTGGGGAACTTCTTGAGTTGCAGCAAGGGTGTGAAGGACCCTTTCGAGGTCCTAGAGGGAAACTGTGATTTCCCTCAAGACGCCGCAGCAGAAGAGGGCCTCATCTCGCCTGGAGGGGAAAATCTCATGGTTTTTCTCCATTTGTGGCAGGTCCCTCTAGAGTTACGACGGAAACATCATGGACCCGCTCATGTGGCTCAGGAGAGGCCAGTCTCCATGCGAATTGTGAGGGGCCTCTTGGGATTCCTCTCCAGTCGGTGCTGGATCCTAAGTCCTTGTCTGGAGATAAGGCCGGAACCTGAGGTTTCCTCTCCAGTGCTGACATGGATCTTGGGGTTGTTCTGGAGTCTCCAGACGGGAGTCAGGCCTTGTTTAGAGTGGAGACATGAACGTTCGCTTTCCTCCCAAGCTGTAGCAGCAGTTTCAGGCTTGCAGTCGAGGTGACACAGGGATCTGTGGCTTTCCCTCTAGGGGCCACAGGGCTGTCACACTTGCCACTGTGGTGTGAGTTGATACTCGGGTTGACATTCGAGACAGTGCAGGGAAATCCGGTTCTTCTGGGGTGGACTAAGACATTTGGGGATTTTTGGGAATGGTGGTACGACCCCTGGAGTTCCTCTCAACTTTCCTGTTGAGAGCACCTCCTCTTGAGATACGAAGGGAATGCCAGGAATCCTTTCCCGCCGATGCAGGGAAAAGCACCCTCATCTCTAGCTGAGGAATGGACAACGGGGCTNGGATTTTTGGGAATGGTGGTACGACCCCTGGAGTTCCTCTCAACTTTCCTGTTGAGAGCACCTCCTCTTGAGATACGAAGGGAATGCCAGGAATCCTTTCCCGCCGATGCAGGGAAAAGCACCCTCATCTCTAGCTGAGGAATGGACAACGGGGCTCCTCTTGAGTTGTGGCGGGACCCTCGGTGTTCCTCTTGAGTGGAGACGGGTATGTCGGGGAACTTCTTTTGTTGCAGCAGAGTGTGAAGGACTCTTTTGAGGTCCAAGAGGGAAGGTGTAATTTCCCTTGAGACGCCACAGCAAAAAAAGACTTCATCTCGTCCGGAGGGCTGAATCTCTTGGTTTTTCTTTAGTTGCAGGAGGTCCCACTCAAATTATGATGGGGACCTCAAGGACCCGCTCCTGTGGCCTCAGGAAAGGCCAGTCTCCATGCGAGTTGCAAGGGGCCTCTCGGGATTCCTCTCCAGTCAGTGTCAGGTCCTGAGTCCTCCTCTGGAGCAGAGGCCCGAACCTGAGGTTTCCTCTCCAGTGCTGACATGGATCTTGGGGTTCCTCTGAAGACTCCACAGGGGAGTCAGGCCTCGTCTCGAGTGGAGACATGCACATCCGCTTTCCTTCCGAGCTGTAGCAGCAGTGTAAGCCTTCCAGTCGAGTTGACACAGGGATCTGTGGCTTTCCTTCGAGGTGCCACGGGGATGTAACAGGTGCCATCGTGGTGTGAGTCGATATTCGGGGTGACAGTCGAGGCAGTTGAAGGTAATCAGGTTCATCTGCAGTGGACTGAGACATTTGGGGGCCTTTTGGAATGGTGGCACGACCCCTGTAGTGCCTCTCGACTTTCCTGTTGAGAGCATATCCTCCTAAGATGCGACGGGAATGCCGGGAATCTGTTCCTGACGAAGCAGGGAAAGGAACCTTCATCTCGAGCTGAGCACGGGACAACGGGGCTACTCTTAAGTTGTGGCAGGATGGGGAGTCAGGCCTCGTCTCGAGTGGAGACATGCACGTCCGCTTTTCTCCCAAGCTGTAGCCTCATTGTCAGGCTTCCCATAGTGTTCACACAGGGATCTGTGGCTTTCGCTCAAGGTGCCACATGGATGTAACAGGTGCCACCGTGGTATGTGTCGATCCTCGGGGTGACAGTCAAGGCATGTAGGGAAATCAGGTTCATCTGGAGTGGATGGAGACATTTGGGGGTCTTTTGGAATGTTGGCACGAAACTTGGGGTTCCTCTCGACTTTCCTGTTGAGAGTGCCGCCTCCTGTGATGTGACAGGAACGCCGGGAATCCTTTCCCGACGAAGAATGGAAAGGAACCCTCATCTCGACTGGGGAGGGGACGACGGGGCTCCTCTTGAGTTGTAGCGGGACCCTCGGTGTTCTTCTCTAGTGGAGACGGGTATGTCGGGAAACTTCTTGATTTGCAGCCAGCGTGCCAAGCACCCTTTCGAGGGTCAAGAGGGAAGGTGTGATTTCCCTCGAGACCCCACATTGGAAAAGGGCCTCATCAAGCCTGTAGGGGAGAATCTCCTGGTTTTTCTTGAGTTGGGGCAGATCCCTCTCGAGTTACGATGTGGACCTCAGGGACCTGCTTGTGTGGCCTCAGGAAACTCCATTCTCCATGCCAGTTGCGAGGGGCCTCTCGGAATTCCTCTCCAGACGGTGCTGGGTCCTAAGACCTCATCTGGAGCTGAGGGCAGAATCTGAGGTTTTCCCTCCAGTGCTGACATGGATCTTGGGGTTCCTCTGGAGTCTCCACAGGGGAGTCAGGCCTTGTCTCCAGTGGAGGCATCCACGTCCGCTTTCCTCCTGAGCTGTAGCAGAAGTGTCAGGCTTCCCGTCGAGTTAACACAGGGATCTGTGGCTTTCCCTGGAGGTGCCACAGGGCTGTCAAATGTGCCACCGTGGTGTGACTCGATACTTGGGGTGACAGTCGAGGCAATGCAGGGAAATCAGGTTCATCTGGAGTGGACAGAGACATTTTGGGGTCTTTTGGAATGGTGGCACGACCCCTGGAGTTCCACTGGACATTCCTGTTGACGGTGCCTCCTCTTGATATGTGAAGGGAATGCCGGGAATCGTTTCCCAAAGAAGCAGCCAAAGGAACCCTCATCTTGAGCTGAAGAGGGGAAAACGGAGCTCCTCTTGAGTTGTGGCAGGACCCTCGGTTTTCCTCTCGAGTGGAGTCGAGTATGTCAGGGAACTTCTTGAGTTGCAGCAAGGGTGTGAAGGACCTTTTTGAGGTTCAAGAGGGAAGGTAGAATTTACCTTGAGACGCCTCAGTGGAAAATGGCCTCATCTTGCCTGGACAGGAGAATCTCCTGGTTTTTCTCAAGTTGTGGCAGGTTCCTCTCAAGTTACGAAGGGGACCTCAGGGACCCGCTCGTGTGGCCTCAGGAAAGGCCAGTCTCCATGCGAGTTCCCAGGGGCCTCTCGGGATTCCTCTCCAGTCGGTACCGGGCCCTAAGTCCTCATCTGGAGCTGAAGCCAGAACCTGAGATTTCCTCTCCAGTGCTGACATGGATCTTGGGGTTCTTCTGGAGTCTCCACAGGGGAGTCTGGCCTCGTCTCGAGTGGAGACATGCACGTCCACTTTTCTCTCGATCTGAAGCAGCAGTGTCAGGCTTCCCGTCGAGTTTCCACAGGGATCTGTGGCTTTCCCTCGAGGTGTCACAGGGCTGTCACACGTGCCACTGTGCTGTGAGTCGATATTCGGGGTGACAGTCGAGGCTGTGCAGGGAAATCAGGTTCATCTGCAGTGGACTGAGACATCTGGGAGTCTTTTAGAATGGTGGAACCACCCCTGGAGTTCCTCTCGGCTTGCCTGTTGAGAGCGCCTCCTCTTGAGATGCGACTGAAACGCCGGGAATCCTTTCCCAACGAAGCACGGAAAGGAACCGTTATCTCGAGCTAAGGAGGGGAAAACGGGGCTCCTCTTGAGTTGTGGTGGGACCCTCGGTGTTCCTCTCGAGTTGAAACGGGTATGTTGGGGAACTTCTTGAGTTGCAGCAAGGGTGTGAAGGACCCTTTCGAGGTCCTAGAAGGAAACTGTGATTTCCCTCGAGACGCTGCAGTGGAAAAGGGCCTCATGTCGCCTGGAGGGTGGAATCTCCTGGTTTTTCTCGAGTTGTGGCAGGTTCCTCTCGAGTTACGATGGGGACCTCATGGACCCACTCCTGTGGCCTCAGGAAAGATGAGTCTCAATGCGAGTTGCGAGGGACCTCTCCAGATTCCTCTTCAGTCTGGCCGGGTCCTAAGTCCTCATCTGGAGTTGAGGCCGGAAGCTGACGTTTCTTCTCCAGTGCTGACATGTATCTTGGGGTTCCTCTGGAGTCTCCACAAGGGAGTCAGGCCTCGTCTTGACTGGACACATACACGTCCCCTTTCCTCGCGAGCTGTAGCAGCAGTGTCAGGGTTCCTGTCGAGTTGACACAGGGATCTGTGTCTTTCCCTCGTGGTGCCACAGGGCTGTCACACGTGCCACCGTGATGTGAGTCGATATTCGAGGTGACACTCAAGGCAGTCCAGGGAAATAAGATTCATCTGGAGTGGACTGAGACATTTGGGGTCTTTTGGAATGGTGGCACGACCCCTGGAGTTCCTCTCTTCTTTCCTGTTGAGAGCACCACCTCTTGAGATGTGAAGGGAACGCTGGGAATCATTTCCCGAAGAAGCGCAGAAAGGAACCTTCATATCGAGCTGAGGAGGGGAAAACTGGACTCCTCTTGAGTTGTGGCAGGACTCTCGTTGTTTCTCTCGAGTGGAGACGGGTATGTCGGAGAACATCTTGAGTTGCAGCAAGGGTGTGAAGGACCCTTTCGAGGTTCAAGAGGGAAGGTGTGATTTCCCTTGAGATGCCGCAGCAGAAAAGGCCTCATCTCGCTTGGAGGGGAGAATCTTGAAGTTTTTCTTGAGTTGAGGCAGTTTTCTCTCGAGTTACGACGGGGAACTCAGGAACCCACTCGTGTGGCCTCAGGAAAGGCCAGTCTCCATGCAAATTGCAAGGGGCCTCTCGGGATTCCTCTCCAGGCAGTGACGGGTCCTAAGTCCTCATCTGGAGCTGAGGCCGGAACCTGAGATTTCCTCTCCAGTGCTGACATGGATCTTGGGGTTCACCTAGAGTTTCCAAAGGGGAGTCAGGCCTCGTCTGGTGTGGAGACATGCATGTCCGCTTTCCTCCCGAGCTGTAGTAGCAGTGTCAGTCTTCCCGTTGAGTTGATACAGGGATCTGTGGCTTCCCTCGAGGTGCCACAGGGTTGTCACACATGCCACAGTGATCTCAGTCAATAATCAGGGTGACAGCTGACACAGTGCAGGGAAATCAGGTTCATCTGGAGTGGACTGAGACATTTAGGGGTCTTTTGGAATGGTGGCATGAACCCTGGAGTTCCTCTCACCGCTTTCCTCCCGAGCTGTAGTAGCAGTGTCAGTCTTCCCGTTGAGTTGATACAGGGATCTGTGGCTTCCCTCGAGGTGCCACAGGGTTGTCACACATGCCACAGTGATGTCAGTCAATAATCAGGGTGACAGCTGACACAGTGCAGGGAAATCAGGTTCATCTGGAGTGGACTGAGCCATTTGAGGGTCTTTTGAATGGTGGCACAACACCTGGTGTTCCTATCGACTTTCCTGTTGAAAGCGCCTCCTCTTGAGATGCGACGGGAATGCCGGAAATCCTTTCCCAATGAAGCAGAAAAGGATTCCTCATCTCGAGATGAGGAGGGGAAAACGGGGCTCCTCTTGAGTTGTGGCGGGACCCTTGGTGTTCCTCTTGAGTGGAGACGGGTATGTCTGGGAAGTTCTTCAGTTGCAGCAAGGGTGTGAAGGACCCTTTCGAAGTTCAAGAGGGAAGGTGTGATTTCCCTTGAGATGGAGCAGTGGAAAAGGGCCTCATCTCACCTGGAGTGAAGAATCACCTGGTTTTTCTTGAGTTTTGGCAGGTTCCTCTCGATTTATGATGGGGATCTCATGGACCCACTCATGTGGCCTCAGGAAAGGACGGTCTCCATGCTAGTTGCGAGTGGCCTCTCGGGATTCCTCTCCAATTGCTATCAGGACCTAAGTCCTCGTCTGGAGCTGAGGCCGGAACCTGAAGATTCCTATCCAGTGCTGACATGTATCTTGGGATTACTCTGGAGTCTCCACAGAGGAGTCAGGCCTCGTCCCGAGTGGAGATATGCATGTGCGCTTTCCTCCCGAGCTGTAGCAGCAGTGTCAGTCTTCCCGTTGAGTTGACACAGGGATCTGTGTCTTTCCATAGACGTGCCACAGGGCTGTCACACATGCCACCGTGGTGTGATTCGATCCTAGGGGTGACATTCGAGGCAGTGCAGGGAAATCAGGTTCATCTGGAGTGGACTGAGACATTTGGGGGTCTTTTGGAATGGTAGCACGATGCCTGGAGTTCCTCTTGACATTCCTGTTGAGAGCACAACCTCTTGAGATGTGACGGGAATGCCGGGAATCATTTCCCAAAGAAGCAGAGAAAGGAGCCTTCATCTCAAGCTGAGGAGGGGAAAACGGGGCTCTTCTTGAGTTGTGGCAGGACCCTTGGTGATCCTCTCGAGTGGAGATGGGTATATTGGGTAACTTCTTTAGTTGCAGCAAGGGTGTGAAGGACCCTTTCAAGGTTCAATAGGGAAGGTGTGATTTTCTTCGAGACGCTGCAGCAGAAAAGGGCCTCATCTCGCTTGGTGGGGAGAATCTACTGTTTTTTCTTGAGGTGCAGCAGGTTCCTCTCGAGTTACGACGAGGACATCAGGGACCCACTCGTGTGGCCTCAGGAAAGCCAGTCTCCATGCAAGTCGCGAGGGGCCTCTCGGGATCCCTCTCCAGTCGATGCCAGATCCTAAGTCCTCATCTGGAGCTGAGGCCGGATCATGAGGTTTCCTCTCCAGTGCTAACATGGATCTTGGGGTTCCTCTGGAGTCTCCACAGGGGAGTCAGGCCTTGTCTCGAGTGGAGACATGCACGTCTGCTTTCCTCCCGAGCTGTAGCAGCAGTGTCAGTCTTCCCGTCATGTTTACACAGGGATCTGTGGCTTTCTCTCGAGGTGCCACAGGGCTGTCACACGTCCCACTGTGGTGTGAGTCAATACTCGGGATGACAGTCGAGGCTGTGCAGGGAAATCAGGTTCATCTGGAGTGGACTGGAGTCATTTGGTGTTCCTTTGAAATGGTGGCACGACCACTGGTGTTCCTCTCGACTTCCTTGTTTAGTTTGCCTCCTCTTGAGATGTGACAGGAAAGGCGGGAATCCTTTCCTGACAGAGCAGAGAAAGGAACCCTCATTTCAAGCTGAGGAGGTGAAAACGGGGCTCCTCTTGAGTTGTGGCAGGACCCACGTTAATCCTCTCGAATGGAGACAGGTATGTCGGTGAACTTCTTGAGTTGCAGCAAGGGTGTGAAGGACCCTTTGGAGGTTCAAGAGGAAAGGCATGATTTCCCTCAAGATGACCCAGCGGAAAATGGCCTCATCTCGCCTGGACGGGAGAATCTCCGTGTTTTCTCTGAGTTGCGGAACATTCTTCTCAAGTTATGACGGGAACCTCAGGAACCCGTTCGTGTGGCCTCAGAATAGGCCGGTCTCCACATGAGTTGCGAGGGGCTTTTCGGGATTCCTCTCCAGTTGGTGCCGGGTCCTACGTCCTCATCTGGAGCTGAGGCCGGAACCTGAGTTTCCCTTTCCGGTGCTGACATGGATGTTGAGGTTCCTCTGCAGTCTCCACTGGAGAGTCAGGCCTCGTCTCGAGTGGAGACATGCAAGTGCAGGGAAATCAGATTCATCTGGAGTGGACTGAGCCATTTGAGGGTCTTTTGGAATGGTGGCATGACCCCTGGTGTTCCTCTCGACTTTCTTGTTGAGAGTGCCTCCTCCTGAGATGTGACGGGAACAATGGGAATCCTTTCCCGATGAATCAGGAAAGGAACACTCATCTCGAGCTGAGAATGGGAAAACTGGGACCTTCTTGTATTGCGGTGGGGCCCTCAGTATTCCGCTCGAGTGGAGAAGGGTATATTGGGGAACTTCTTGAATTTCAGTAAGGGTGTGAAGGACTCTTTCGACGTCCAAGAGGGAAGATGTGATTTCCCTCGAGACGCCACAGTGGAAAAGGGCCTCATCTCCCCTGGAGGGGAGAATCTCCTTGTTTTTCTCAAGTTGTGGCAGGTTCCTCTCAATTTACGATGGGAACTCAGGGACCCGCTCGTGTGGCCTCAGGAAAGTCCAGTCTCCATGCAAGTTGCGAGCAGCCTCTCAGGATTCCTCTGCAGTCGCTGCTGGGGCCGAGGTCCTCATCTGGAGTTGAAGCCAGAACCTCAGGCTTCCTCTCCAGTGCTGACATGGATATCGGGATTCCTCTGGAGTTTCCATAGGGGAGTCAGGCCTTATCTCATGTGGAGACATGCAAGTCCACTCTCCTCCCGAGCTGGAAAAGCAGTGTCAGGCTTCCTGTCCAGTTAACATAGGGATTGGTGGCTTTCTCTCGAGGTGCCACAGGGCTGTCTCACCTGCAATCGTGTTTTGAGTCGATCCTTGGGGTGACTGTCGAGTCAGTGCAAGGGAGTCAGGTGTATCTGGAGTGGATTGGGACATCGGGGTCTTTTGGAATGGTGGCAGGACCCCTGGAGTTCCTCCCGAGTGTCAAGTTTAGACCGCTGCCTCTTGAGGTGCGACGGGAATGCCGGGATTCCTTTCCCAACGAAGCAGGGAAATGGACCCTCATCTCGACATTAGGAGGGAAAATAGGGGCTCTTGTTGAGTTGTGGCGGGACCCTCGGTGTTCCTCTCGAGTGATGATGGGTATGTCAGGGAACTTCTTCATTTGCCTCAGGGGAGTCAAGGACCCTTTTGAGGCTCAAGAGGGAAGGTGGGATTTCTCTAGAGATGCCACAGTAGAAAAGGGCCTCGTCTCCCATAGAAGGGAGAATCTCCTGGTTTTTCTCGAATTGTGACAGGAAACTCGGGGTTCCTCTCACGTTACGACAAGGACGTCAGGGACCCACTTGTGTGGCCTCAGGAAAGTCCAGTCTCCATGCGAGTTGCGATGGGCCTCTCGGGATTTCTCTGCACTCGCTGCCGGGGTCGAAGTCCTCATATAGATTTGAGGCCGGAACCTAAGGTTTCCTCTCCAGTGCTGACATGGATCTCGGGGTTCCTCTGGAGTTTCCACAGGGGAGTCAGGCCTCGTTTAGTGTGGAGACATGCAAGTCTGCTCTCCTCTCGACCTGCAAAAGCGGTGTCAGGCTTCCTGTCAAGTTGACATAGGGATCTTTGGCTTTCTCTGGAGGTGCCAGTGGGCTGTCACACTGGCCATTGTTGTTTGAGTTGATCCTCGGAGTGACCGTTTGGTCAGTGCAGGGGAGTCACGTGTATGTGGAGTGGATTGGGACATTGAGGTCTTTTGGAATGGTGGCACGATCCCTTGAGTTCCTCTCGAGTGTCAAGTTGAGACCGCCTCTTCTTGAGGTGTGATGGGAACGGCAGGATTCCTTTCCTGACGAAGCAGGGAAATGGACCTTCAACATGAGGTGAGGAGGAAAAACCGTGGCTCTTCTTCAGTTGTGGCGGGACCCTTGGTGTTCCTCTCGAGTGGAGACACATATGTCGGGGAACTTCTTGAGTTACCTCAAGGGTGTCCAGGACCCTTTCAAGGCTCAAGAGGGAATGTGGGATTTCTCTCGAGATGCTGCAGCAGAAAAGGGCCTCATCTCACATTGAGGGGACAATCTCCTGGGTTTTCTCGAATTGTGGCAGGAAACTTGGGGTTCCTTCAAGTTACCACAAGGACCTCATGGACCCGCTTGTGTGACCTCAGGAAACTCCAGTGTCCATGCGAATTGTGAGAGGCTTCTCGGGATTCCTCTCTAGTCACTGACAGGCCGAGGTCCTCATCTGGATTTGATGCCAGAACCTCAGGGTTCCTCTCCAGTGCTGACATGGATCTCGGTGTTCCTCTAGAGCTTCCACAAGAGATTCTTGCCTCGTCTCGTGTGAAGAATAGCAAGTCCACTCTCCTTTCGAGCCTGAAAACCAGTGTCAGTCTTCCGGTCGAGTTGACATGGGGATCAGTGGCTTTCTCTCCAGGTGCCACAGGGCTGTCACAACTTCCATCGTGTTTTGAGTCAATCCTTGGTACTGGGGTACAACCCCAGTGGATCCAGGGAATTCGAAGCAGAGATGGCGTTGTCAAGGAAAAACTTGTTTATTTATTTAATTAGAAGTATAAGATTAGATTAGGAAGAAATAGTGTAGTAGGACAATTTAGTGGAGAAAAGAGGCTGAATAACTTGGTTTACGTGGAAAACCAATAAAGTTCCAGACAAGGAGCTTGCACTACCTATGTTAGGCCACCAACATCCATTTGAATATCAGAGAGTGCCTCGCCTTGAGCTCCCTTTCTCATGGATCTTAGAAGCCAGGACATGTAAGTAGACATGGAGAGCCTCCATGCCCCAGATGGGAATTCAGCCTGAAATTAGAGTAAAGAGGAGACACGGGGGAAACCAGTCCTTCCAATGACTTGCCTGGCCTCTATTGTCTAGAAAGGCCTTTTATACCTTTTTGATTGTACATAGAGATCAATGGGCAATACAAAATTATGCCACGTTAGCAGCTCAGACTCTTATCAAAACCAGGCTTTTCTCTCTGCATACCTATCTTAGGTATTTTACATCATTTTCCAGACAAACGGGCCAATTAACATTTTACAGCCCTTTTCTGATAAGGTTTGTGAACCAGAAGGCTTATTTGTGTTGATCTTCCCAAAGTCTGGTGCCACTCTCAGAAAAACACTAAATAAAGTTACATTCTTACATAGCAAAGACAGCAGTTTATAACAAGTAAAAGTAGTACAGTGATATATCAAGAGAATAATAATTAACTCAAAAGTCTAGCGTTGATGACATCAAAACTACTATATATCTTTTTCCATATCCCGATTACACTGATTAATATCCTCCCAGGTGCCTAAAAGATAAAGAATATGGAGGCCTGGCAGCAATCATTGAGTCAACAGTGAAATCCGTCGCCAGTATGATTTCTAGCTCTTTAGAAAAGGCTCTGTATCTTTAAGATGTTTTTAAGCTTTGTGCCTCTCGTGGTTGGGGGCTGTAAACAATTCACAAGCTGTAAAAAGTCCAGGGGAACCTGTTAGACAAGCTAGAGAGTTATCAGAGGGGGTTTGAACTGAAACATCCCTTTCAAATGCAGAAGACAAAAGCCCTGAGTTAACTTTTTCCCAAGAATGTGGGAAAGCAGGCAGATTCTTATTTTGGGGGGTACATGCTCACAAAATACCAAGGGGAAAACCTGAGGCCCAACTCACCTTACCTATCAGGCCTCTGCCGCATGACCTTGTCATGGGCGGGATTCCTCATGCTGGCTCCTGGCATTTCGGAGTTAACATTGAGTAAGTGCAGGGGTGTCAGCTGTATCTGGAGTGGATTGGGACATCGGGGTCTTGTGGAATGGTGGGATAACCCCTGGAGTTCCTCTCGAGTGTCAAGTTGAGACTGCCTCCTTTTGAGGTGCAATGGGAATGCTGGGATTTCTTTCCCAACGAGGCAGGGAAAGAGACCCTCATGTCGAGATGACAAGGGAAAACCGGGGCTCTTCTTGAGTTTTGGCGGATCCATGGTGTTCTTCTCGAGTGGAGACAGGTATGTCTGGGAACTTCTTGAGTTGCCTCAAGGGTGTCAAAAACACTTTCAAGGCTCAAGAGTGAAGGTTGGATATCTCTCAAGACGCCTCAGTGGAAAAGGGCCTCATCTCACTTTCAGGAAAGAATCTCCTGGTTTTTCTCAAGTTGTGGCAGGATACTTGGGGTTCCTCTCAAGTTACGATGGGGACCTCAGGGATCCGCTCGTGTTGACTCAGGAAAGTCCAGTCTCCATGCGAGTTGCAAGGGGACTCTAGGGATTGTCTCCAGTCGCTGCTGGGGCTGCGGTCCTCATCTGGTTTTGAGGTCGGAACCTCAGGGTTCCTCTTCAGTGCTCACATGGATCAAGGGGTTTTTCTGGAGTTTCCACAGAGGAGTCAGGCCTCGTCTCGTGTGGAGACATGCAAGTCCTCTTTCTTCTCGAGCTGGAAAAGCAGTGACAGGATTCCAGTCGAGTTGACATAGGGATCGTTGGCTTTCTCTCGAGGTGCCACAGGGCTGTCACACCTGCCATCGTGTTTTGTGTCAATACTTGGGTGCACCATTGAGTCAGTGCAGAGGAGTCATGTGTAGCTGGAGTGGACTGGGACATTGAGGTCTTTTGGAATGGTGGCACGACCCCTGGAGTTCCTCTCGAGTGCTGAGTTGAGAGCGCCTCCTCTTGAGGTGCAACTGGAAACCCAGGATACCTTTCCCGAAGAAGCAGGAAAATTGACCCTCATCTCGACGTGAGGAGGGAAAACCAGGGCTCTTCTTGAGTTCTGGCGGGACCTTCGGTGTTCCACTCACATGGAGACGGGTATGTCGGGGAACTTCTTGAGTTGCCTCAAGGGTGTCAGGTACCCTTTCGAGGCTCAAGAGGGAAGGCGGGATTTCTCTCGAGGTGCCGCAGCAGAAAACCGCCTCATCTCACGTTGAGGGGAAAATCTGGTTTTTCTCCAGTTGCAGCAGCAAACTTGGGGTGCCTCTCAAGTTACAACAGGGACCTCAGGGACCCACTTGTGTAGCCTCAAGAAAGTCCAGTCTCCATGCATGTTGCCAGGGGCATCTCGAGATTCCACTCCAGTCACTTCCAGGGCCAAGGTCCTCACCTGAACCTCAAGTTTCCTCTCTATTGCTGACATGGGTCTCGGGGTTCATCTGGAGTTTCCACAGGGGAGTCAGACTTCATCTCGTGTGCAGACATACATATCCACTTTCCTCTCGAGCTGGTAAAGCAGTGTCAGGCTTCCTGTCAAGTAGACATAGGGATCGTTGGCTTTCTCTTGAGGTGCCACAGGGCTGTCAGACCTGCCATCATGTTTTGAGTCGATCCTCGTGGTGACCGTCGAGTCAGTGCAGGGGAGTCAGGTATATATGGAGTGGATTAAGACATCGGGGTATTTTCGAATGGTGGCACCAACTCTGGAGTTCCTCTCCAGTGTCAAGATGAGACCGCCACCTCTTGAGGTGCAACAGGACTGCCTGGATTCCTTTCCCGACGAAGCAGGGAAATGTACAACATGTTGAGATGGAGGAGGGAAAACCGGGGCTCTTCTTGAGATGTTGCAAGACACTCAGTGTTCCTCTCAAGTGGAGACGGGTATGTGGGGGAACTTCATGAGTTGCTTCAAGGGTGTCAAGGGCCCTTTCGAGGCTGAAGAGGGACGGTGGGCTTTCTCTCCAGATGCTGCAGTGGATAAGGGTCTCATCTCGCATTCGGGGAGAATCTCCTGGTTTTTCTCGAGTTGTGGCAGGATACGTGTGTTTCCTCTCGAGTTCCAACGCTGACCTCAGGAACCTGCTCGTGTTGCCACAGGAAGGTCCAGTGTGCTTCCAAGTTGTGACGGGCCTCTATGGATTCCTCTACATGTGCTGCCAGGGCCGAGGTCCTCATATGGAGTTGAGGCCTGAACCTCAGGGTTCCTCTCCAGTGCTGACATGGTTCTCGGGGTTCCTCCATAGTTTCCACAGGGGAGTCAGGCTTCGTTTCATGTGGAGACATGCATGTGCTCTCTCCTCTCGATCTGGAAAAGCAGTGTCAGGCTTCCTGTTGAGTTGATATAGGGATCGGTGGCTTTCTCTTGAGGTGTCACAGGGCTGTCACACGTGCCATTGTGTTTTGAGTCAATCCGTGGGGTGACTCTCAGGTCAGTGTATGGGAGTCAGGTGTATCTGGAGTAGATTTGGACATCGGGGTCTTTTGGAATGGTTTCAAGACCCCTGGAGTTTTCCCGAGTGTCAAGTTAAGACCACTGCCTCTTGAGGTGTGACAGAAATGCCGGGATTCCTTTCCTGATGAAGCAGAGAAATGGACCCTCATCTCGAGATGAGGAGGGAAAACCGGGGCTCTTCTTGAGTTGTGGCAGGACCATCAGTGTTCCTCTAGAGTGAGACGGGTATGTTGGGGAACTTCTTGAGTTGCCACAAGGGTGTCAAGGACCCTTTCGAGGCTCAAGAGGGAAGGTGGGATTTCTCTCGAGATGCCACATCACAAAAGGGCCTCATCTCGCGTTGAGGGGAGAATCTCCTGGTTTTACTCCAGTTGCAACAGGAAACTAGGGTTTCCTCTCGAGTTACAACAGGGACCTCAGGGACCCTCTCGTGTGGCCTCAGGAAAGTCCAGTCTCCATGTGAGTTGCGAGGGGCCTCTCGGGGTACCTCTCCAGTCACTGCCGTGGTCGAGGTCCTCATCTGTTTTGACGCAGGAACATCATTGTTCGTCTCCAGTGCTGACATGTATCTCAGGGTTCCTAAGGAGTTTCCACACTGGAGTCAGGTCTCATCTCATGTGGATACATGCAAGTCTGTTCTCCCCTCGAGTGGAACAGCAGTGTCAGGCTTCCTTTCGAGTTGACATATGTATTGGTGCCTTTCTCTTGAGGTGAAACAGGGCTGTCACACCTGCCATTGAGTTTTGAGTCGATCCTTGGGTTGACCGTGAAGTCAGTGCACGAGAGTCAGGTGTATCTGGAGTGGATTGGGACATTGGGGTCTTTTGCAATGTTGGCACGACTCCTGGAGTTCTTCTCGAGTGTCAAGTTGAGACCGCCTCCTCTTGAGGTACGACGGGAATGCCGGGATTCCTTTTCTGAACACGCAGGAAAATGGACCCTCATCCTGAGATGAGGAAAGCCGGGGCTCTTCTTGAGTTGTGGCTGGACTCTCAGTGTTCCTCTCGCGTGGAGACGGGTATGTTGGGGAACTTCTTGAGTTGCATCAGGGGTGTCAAGCACCCTTTTGAGGCTCAAGAGCGAAGGTGGGACGTCACTCGAGACACCACAGCTAAAAAGGGCCTCACCTCGCGTTCAGGAGAGAATCTCCAGTTTTTTCTCAAGTTGCAGGAGGAAAATGGGGTTCCTCTCGAGTTACAATGGGAACCTCAGGGACCCGCTCATGTGGGCTCAGGAAAGTCCAGTCTCCATGCGAGTTGCGAGGGGCCTCTCAGGATTCCTCTCCAGATGGTGCCATGTCTTAAGTCCTCATTAGGAGCTGTGGCTGCAACCTCAAGCTTCCTCTCCAGTGATGACATGGATCTTGGGGTTCCTATGGAGTTTCCAGAGGGGAGTAAGACCTCATCTCGTGTGGAGACATGCAAGTCCACTTTCCTCCAGAGCTGTAACAGTAGATTTAGGCTTCCGGTCGAGTAGACATAGGGATCTGTTGCTTTCTCTCCAAGTGCCACAGGGCTGTCACACCTGCCATCGTGTTGTGAGTCAATACTCCAGGTGACAGTCGAGTCAGTGCAGGAGAATCAGGTGTATCTGAAGTAGACTGGGACATCAGGGTCTTTTGGAATGGTGGCATGACCCCTGGAGTTTTCCTCTCGACTTTCAAGTTGAGAGCACCTCCTCTTGAGGTGCAATGGGAGCGCCGGGATTCCTTTCCCAACGAAACAGGGAAAGAGACCTTCATCTCGAGATGAGGAGGGAAAAACGGTGCTCTTCCTGAGTTAATGTGGTACCCTCAGTGTTCCTTTCCAGTGGTGACGGGTATGTCAGGGAACTTTTTGAGTTACATCAGGGGTGTCAAGCACCCTTTCGAGGCTCAAGAGGGAAGGTGGGATTTCTCTCGAGACGCTGCAGTGGAAAAGGGCCTCGTCTTGCATTGAGGGGACTATCTCCTGATGTTTCTCGAGTTGCAGCAGGAAAATTGAGGTTCTTCTCGAGTTATGACGGGGACCTCAGGGACCCGCCCGTGTGGCCTCAGGAAAGTTTAGTCTCCATGTGAGTTGCAAGAGCCCTCTCGGGATTCCTCTCCAGTCGCTGCCGGGGCCGAGGTCCTCATCTGGAGTTGAGGCCGGAAACTCAGTGTTCCTCTCCAGTTCTGGCATGGATCTCGGGGTTCCTCTGGAGTTTCCACAGGGTTGTCAGGCCTCATCTCATGTGGAGACATGCAAGTCCGCTCTCCTCTCAAGCTGGAAAAGCAGTGTCAGGCTAACTGTCTAGTTGACATAAGGATTGGTGTCTTTCTCTCAGGGTGCCACAGGGCTCTCACACCTGCCATCGTGTTTTCAGTCGATCCTCTGGGTGATCATCGAGTCAGTGCAGGGGAGTCAGGTGTATCCGGAGTGGATTGGGACATCGGGGTCTTTTGGAATGGTGGCACGACCCCTAGAGTTCCTCTCGCGTGTCAAGTTGAGACCGCTTCCTCTTGATGTGTGACAGGAACGTCGGGATTCCTTTCCCAACGAAGCAGGGAAATGGACCCTCATCTCGAGACGAGGAGGGAAACCCGGGGCTCTTCTTGAGTTGTGACAGGACCTTCGGTGTTCCTCTCGAGTGGAGATGGGTATGTCGGGGAACATCTTGAATTGTCTCAAGGGTGGCAAGGACCCTTTCTAGACTCAAGAGTTTTAGGTGGGATTTCTCTTGAGAGAGAAAGAGAAAGTGGAAGGAGACAGAGAGCCACAGTGGAAGAGGGCCTCGTCTCACATTGAGGTAGAATCTCCTGGTTTTTCTTGAGTTGTGGAAGGAAACTTGGGGTTCCTTTCAAGTTTCGACAGGGTCCTCAGGACCCACTCGTGTGGCCTCAGGAAAGTCCAGTCTCCATGCGAGTTGCAATCGGCCTCTTGGGATACCTCTCCAGTCGCTGCCGGGGCCAAGGTCCTCATCTGAAGTTGAGGCCAGAACCTCAGGGTTCCTCTGCAGTGCTGACATGGATCTTGGGGTCCCTCTGGAGTTTCCTCAGGGGAGTCAGGCCTTGTCTCGTGTGGAGACATGCAAGTCCGCTCTCCTTTTGAGCTGGAAAAGCAGTGTCAGGCTTCCTGTCGAGTTGACATAGGGATCGGGGACATTCTCTTGAGGTGCCACAGGGCAGTCACACGTGCAATTGTGTTTTTAGTCAATCCTCGAGGTGACCATCGAGTCAGCTCAGGGGAGTCAGGTTTATCTGGAGTGGATTGGGATATCAGAGCCTTTTGGAATGGTGACGCGACCCCTGGAGTTTCTCTCGAATGTCAAGTTGAGACCACATCCTCTTGAGATGCGACGGGAACGCCGGGATTCCTTTCCCAACGAAGCAGGGAAATGGATCCTCCTCTTGAGATGAGGAGGGAAAACCGGGGCTCTTCTTGAGCTGTGGCAGGACCCTCAGTGTTCCTCTGTCGGAGAACTTCTTGAGTTGCCTCAAGGGTGTCAAGGACCCTTTTGAGGCTCAAGAAGTAAGGTAGGATTTCTCTCATGACGCCACAGCAGAAAAGGGCCTCATCTTGCCTAGAGGGTAGAATCTCCTGGTTTTTCCCAAGTTGCGGCAGGAATTTTGGGGTTCCTCTCGAGTTACAAAGGGGACCTCATGGACCCGCTCCTGTGGCCTCAGAAAAAACCAGTCTCCATGCAAGCTGCGAAGGGCCTCTCGAGATTCCTCTCCAGTCACTGCTGGGGCCGAGTTCCTCATCTGGAGTTGAGGCCGAAACCTCAGGGTTCCTCTCCAGTGCTGACATGGATCTTGGGGTTCCTCTGGAGTTTCCACACGGGAGTCAGGCCTCGTCTCATGTGGAGACATGCAAGTCTGCTCTCCTCTAGAGCTGGAAAACCAGTGTCAGGCTTCTTGCTGAGTTGACATAGGGATCAGTGGCTTTCTCTCGAGGTGCCACAGGGCTGTCACACCTGCCATCGTGCTTTGATTCGATCCAGGGGGTGGACATTGAGTCAGTGCAGGGGCGTAAGGATTATCAGGAGTGGATTGGGACATTGGGGTCTTTTGGTTGGTGGCACAAGCTCTGGAGTTCCTCTCGAGTGTCAAGTTGAGACTGCCTCAAAGGTAGGATTTCTCTCATGACGCCACAGCAGAAAAGGGCCTCATCTTGCCTAGAGGGTAGAATCTCCTGGTTTTTCCCGAGTTGCGGCAGGAATTTTGGGGTTCCTCTCGAGTTACAAAGGGGACCTCATGGACCCGCTCCTGTGGCCTCAGAAAAAACCAGTCTCCATGCAAGCTGCGAAGGGCCTCTCGAGATTCCTCTCCAGTCACTGCTGGGGCCAAGTTCCTCATCTGGAGTTGAGGCCGAAACCTCAGGGTTCCTCTCCAGTGCTGACATGGATCTTGGGGTTCCTCTGGAGTTTCCACACGGGAGTCAGGCCTCGTCTCATGTGGAGACATGCAAGTCTGCTCTCCTCTAGAGCTGGAAAACCAGTGTCAGGCTTCTTGCTGAGTTGACATAGGGATCAGTGGCTTTCTCTCGAGGTGCCACAGGGCTGTCACACCTGCCATCGTGCTTTGATTCGATCCAGGGGGTGGACATTGAGTCAGTGCAGGGGCGTAAGGATTATCAGGAGTGGATTGGGACATTGGGGTCTTTTGGTTGGTGGCACAAGCTCTGGAGTTCCTCTCGAGTGTCAAGTTGAGACTGCCTCCTCTTGAGGTACGACAGGAATGCCAGGATTCCTTTTCTACGAAGCAAGGAAATGGACCCTCATCTCGAGATGAGGAAGGAAATCCGGGGCTCTTCTTGAGTTGTGGCGGGACCCTCTGAGTTCCACTCGAATGAAGACAGGTATGTAGCAGAACTTCTTGAGTTGCCTCAATGTTGGCAAGGACCCTTTCGAGGCTCAAGAGGGAAAGTGGGATTTCTCTCGAGACACCACAGTGGAAAACGGCCTCATCACCCGTTGAGGGGAGAATCTCCTGGTTTTTCTCGTGTTTCAGCAGGAAACTTGGGGTTACTCTCAGGTTACAATAGGGAACTAAGGGACCCGCTATTGTTGCCTCAGGAAAGTCCAGTCTCCATGCGAGTTGCGATGAGCCTCTCGATATTCCTCTCCAGTCACTGCTGGGGCCAAGGTCCTCATCTGGGGTTGAGGCCGGAACCTCAGGTTTCCTCTTGGTACTGACATGGAACTCGTGGTTGGCCTGGAGTTTCCACAGGTGAGTCAAGCCTCTCTCGTGTGGAGACTTGCAAGTCTACTTTCCTCCCGTTCTGTAACAGCAGAGTCAGTTTTTTTTTGTTTGTTTGTTTTTGACGTAGGTACCTGTGGATTTTTCTCGAGGTGCCACAGGGCTGTCACACGTGCCATCGTGTTGTGAGTCAATACTCGGTGTGACAGACGAGTCAGTGCAGGGAAATCAGGTGTATCTGGAGTGGACTGGGACATTGGGATCTTTTGGAATGGTGGCACGACCCCTGGGGTTCCTCTCGAATCTCAAGTTGAGAGTGACTCCTCTTGAGGTGCAATGGGAATGCTGTGTTTCCTTTCCCAGCCAAGCAGGGAAAGGGACCCTCATTTCGAGATGAGGAGGGAAAATGGTGTCGTTGTCCCACCCCTATGGATAAAGGGTAATTCAAAGTAGGGACTTGTGGCGAAGAAAAACTTATTTATTAGAAATATATTGAGAGATTACAAGAAATATAGTAGAATAATTAGTGGATTAATGAGGCTGAATAACTTGGTTTACGTGGAAAACCAATAAAGTTCCAAGACAAGGAACTTGCACCATCTACGTTAGACCACCAGTGTCCTCTTAAATAGCAAAGTGTGCCACGCCTTGTAATTCCTCTCAAGTGGATCTTAGAAGCCAGGTCAACTAGGTAGACATGGCGAGCCTCCAGGTTTCAGATGGGAATTCAGCCAGAAAACTGAGTAAGAAAAGTCGCTGGGAAAACCAGTCCAGTGACTGGCCCATCCTCTATTGTCCTGAAAGGGCTTTTATACCTTTTTTGTACATAGAGATCAATGGATAATATAAAATTATGCCACGTCAGCAGCCCTGACTCTTATCGAGACCAGACTTTCTCTCTGCGTACCTGGTTGTATACACAAGTCTTAGATGATTTACATCATCTTATGGCCAGACGGCCAATTAACATTTACTGCACATTTCTAATAAGGGTTTGTCAACCAGAAGACTTATGTGCTCAAATAGTGTTGTTCTTCCCAAAATCTGGTGCCACTCTCAGAAAGCCCTAAATAAAGTTACATTCTTACATAGCAAAGACACAACAAGAAAGAGGAGTGCAGTGATATTTAACAAAGAAAAGTAATTAACTCAAAAGTCTAGTGTAGCTAATAAGAAAACGACTATATTCCTTTTTCTATATACCAATTACATCAATTAATATCCTCCAGGTGCCTACAAGATAAAGAATATGAAGGCCTGGCAGCAGTCATTGACTCAATAGTGAAACCCATCACCAATATAATTTTTAGCTTTTTAGAAAAGGCTCTGTATCTTTAAGATGCTTTAAGCCTCACGCCTCTCGCGGTTGGGGGGCGTAAACAATTCACAAGTAGTTTTAAAGTCCTGGCAGACTGGTTAGTTAATTAGAAAGCCATCAAAGAGGAGCGAGACATTCTTTTAATATGCAGGACACTGTTAACTAAAGTCCTGAGTTAACTTTTTCCAGAGAAAGTCAGAAGACTGGAAAACACAGTACAATAAAGCAGGCTGACTCTGGTTTTGGGGGGTAGATGTTCAGGAAAACCACGGGGAACCAATAAAGCCAGATCATGCCTTTGCTTTTTGTCAGGCTTCCTTCGTCATGACCTTTGCCACGGGCAGGATTTCTCATGGTGGCTCCTGGCAAAACGGGACTCTTCTTGAGATGTGGCGGGACCCTAGGTGTTCATCTCGAGTGGAGACTGGTAAGTCTGGGAACTTCTTGAGGTGCATCAAGGGTGTCAAGGACCCTTTAGAGGGTCAAGAGGGAAGGTGGGACTTGGCTCAAGACACCAGAGTGGAAAAGGGCCTCATCTCACGTTGAGGAGAGAATCTCAGGTTTTTTCTCGAGTTACAAGAGGAAAATGGGGTTCCTCTCGAGTTACAACGGGGACCTCAGGGACCCGCTCATGTGGCCTCAGGAAAGTCCAGTCTCCATGCGAGTTGCGAGAGGCCTCTCGGGATTCCTCTCCAGGTGGTGCCGTGTCTTAGGTCCTCATCTGGAGCTGAGGCCTCAACCTCAGGCTTCCTCTCCAGTGATGACATGGATCTTAGTATTCCTATGGAGTTTCTAGAGGGGAGTAAGACCTCGTCTCATGTGGAGACATGCAAGTCCACTTTCCTCCAGAGCTGTAACAGTAGATTTAGGCTTCCAGTTGAGTAGACATAGGGATCTGTTGCTTTCTCTTGAAGTGCCACAGGGCTGTCACACCTGCCATTGTGTTGTGAGTCAATACTCGGGGTGACAGTCGAGTCAGTGCAGGAAAATCAGGTGTATCTGGAGTGGACTAGGACATTGGGGTCTTTTGGAATGGTGGCACGACCCCTGGACTTCCTCTCGACTTTCAAGTTGAGAGCACTTCCTCTTGAGGTGCGACAGGAACGCTGGGATTCCTTTCCCGACGAAGCAGGAAAAGGGACCTTGATCTCAAGATGAGGAGTGAAAAACGGTGCTCTTCTTGAGTTAATATGGTACCCTCGGTGTTCCTCTCGAGTGGAGAAGGTTATGTCGGGGAAAATTTTTAGTTGCATCAGGGGTGTCAAGCACTCTTTTGAGGCTCAAGAAGAAAGGTGGGATGTCTCTCGAGACGCCTCAGCGGAAAAGGGCCTCGTCTCGCGTTGAGGGGAGAATCTCCTGGTTGTTCTCGAGTTGCGACAGGAAACTTGAGGTTCCTCTCGAGTTACAACGGGAACCTCAGGGACCTGCTCGTGTGGCCTCAGGAAAGTTCAGTCTGCATGCGAGTTGCGAGAGCACTCTTGGGATTCCTCTCTTGTCTGTGCCAGGTCCTAGGTGCTCATATTGACCTGAGGCCTCAAACTAAGTCTTCCTCTCCAGTGCTGACATGGATCTTGGGCTTCCTATGGAGTTTCCAGAGGGGATATCAGGCCTCGCCTCATGTGGAGACATGTAAGTTCACTTTTCTCCTGATCTGTAACAGTAGAGTCAGGCTTCCTGTCGAGTAAATATAGGGATCTGTGGCTTTCTCTCGAGGTGCTACAAGGCTGTCACACGTCCCATCGTGTTGTGAGTTGATACTTGAGGTGATCGTCGAGTCAGTGCAGGGCTATCAGTTGTATCTGGAGTGAACTGGGACATTGGGGTCTTTTGGAATCGTGGCACGACCCCTGGGGTTCCTCTCGACTCTCAAGTTGAGACCGCCTCCTTTTGAGGTGAAACTGGAATGCCGGGATTCCTTTCCCAATGAAGCAGGGAAATGGACCCTCATCTCGAGATAAGGAGGGAAAACCAGGGCTCTGCTTGAGTTTTGGCGGGACCTTCACTGTTCCTCTCACGTGGAGACGGGTATGTCAGTGAACTTCTTCAGTTGCCTCAAGAGTGGGAAGGACCCTTTTGAGGCTCAAGAGGGAAGGTGGGATTTCCCTCGAGACATTGCAGTGGAAAAGGGCCTCACGATGCTCTGAGAGGTGAATCTCCTGGCTTTTGTCGAGTTGTGGCAGGAAAACTGGGGTTCCTCTCGAGTTACGATGGGGACCTCAGGGACCCGCTCATGTGGCCTTAGGAAATTCCAGTCTCCATACGAGTTGCGAAGGGCCTCTCAGGATTCCTCTCCAGTCACTGCCGGGGCCAAGGTCCTCATCTGGAGTTGAAGCCAGAATCGCAGTGTTCCTCTCCAGTGCTGACATGGATCTCGGTGTTCCTCTGGAGATTCCACAGATGAGTCAGGCCTCATCTCATGTGGAGACATGCAAGTCTGCTCTCCTCTCGAGCTGGAAAAGAAGTGTCAGGCTTTCTGTTGAGTTGACATAGGGATCAGTGGCTTTCTCTTGAAGTGCCACTGGGCTGTCACACCTGCCATCATGCTTTGAGTCGATCCTTGGGGTGACCATCGAGTCACTGCTGGGGAGTCATGTGTATCTGGAGTGTACTGGGATATCGGAGTCTTTTGGAATGGTGGCACGACCCCTGCAGTTCCCCTAGAGTGTCAAGTTGAGACCACCTCCACCTGAGGTGTGATGGGAACGCCAGGATTCCTTTCACGATGAATCAGGGAAACGGACCCTCATGTCGAGATGAGGCGGGAAAACCGGGGCTCTTCTGGAGTTGTGGCAGGACCCTAGGTGTTCCTCTGGAATGGAGACGGGTATGTCGGGGAACTTCTTGAGCTGCCTCAAGGGTGTCAAGGACCCTTTCGAGGCTAAAGAGGGAAGTGGGATTTCTCTCATGATGCCACAGCAGAAAAGGGCCTCATCTTGTGTGGAGGGGAGAATCTCCTGGTTTTTCTTGAGTTGCAGCAGTATACTCGTGGTTCCTCTCGAGTTATGACAGGGACCTCAGGGACCTGCTTGTGTGGCCTCAGGTAAGTCCAATCTCCATACAAGGTATGAGGGGCCTGTCGGGATTCCTCTAGAGTCACTTCCAGGGCTGAGGTCCTCATCTGGAGATGAGGCCTGGTCCTCAGGGTTCCTCTCCAGTGCTGACATGGATCTCATGGTTCCTCTGGAGTTTCCACAGGGGAGTCTGGCCTCATCTTGTGTGGAGACATGCAAGTCCACTGTCCTGTCAAGCTGGAAAAGCAGTGTCAGGCTTCCTGTCGAGTTGGCATAGAGATTGGTGGCTTTCTCTTGAGGTGCCACAGGGCTGTCACACGTGCCATTGTGTTTTGAGTCAATCCTCGAGGTGACCGTCGAGTCAGCTCAGGGGAGTCAGATGTATCTGGAGTGGATTGGGATATCGGGGTCTTTTGGAATGGTTTCAGGACCCCTGGAGTTAATCTCGAGTGTCAAGTTGAGACCACCTCCTCTTGAGGTGTGATGGCAATGCCAGGATTCTTTTCCCCATCAAGCAGGGAAGTGGATCCTCATCTCGAGATGAGGAGGAAAAACCGGGGCTCTTCTGGAGTTGTGGCAGGATCTTTGGTGTTCCTCTCCATTGGAGATGGGTATGTTGGGGAATTTCTTGAGTTGCCTCAAGGGTGTCAAGGACCCTTTCAAGGCTCAAGAGGAAAGGTAGGATTTCTCTCAAGATGCTGCATCAGAAAAGGTCCTTATCTCTCGATGAGGGGATAAATCCTGGTTTTTCTCAAGTTGTGGCAGGAAACTTGGGGTTCCTCTCGAGTTATGACGGGAACCTCAGGGACCCACTCGTGTGGTCTCAGGAAAGTCCAGTCTCCATGTGAGTTGCGAGGGGCCTCTCGGTATTCCTCTCCAGTCACTTCCCGGGCCGAGGTCCTCATCTGTGTTGACACATAAACCTCAGGGTTCCTCTCCAGTGCTGACATGGATCTCGGGGTTCCTTTGGAGTTTCCACAGGGGAGTCAGACCTCATCTCGTGTGGAGACATCCAAGTCCACTCTCCTCTCATACTGGAAAAGCAGTGTCAGGCTTCCTGTCGAGTTTACATAGGGATTGGTGTCTTTCTCTCAAGGTGCCATGGGGCTGTCTCACCTGCCATCGTGTTTTGAGTCGATTCTCGGGGTGACCATCGAGTCAGTGCAGGGGAGTCAGGTGAATCTGGAGTGGATTGGGACATAGGGGTCTTTTGGAATGGTGGCACGACCCCTGCAGTTCCTCTCGAGGTTTAAGTTGAGACTGCCTCCTCTTTAGGTGCGACGGGAATGCCAGGATTCCTTTCCCAAAGAAGCAGGGAAATGGACCCTCATCTTGAGATGAGGAGGGAAAACCGTGGCGTTTCTTGAGTTGTGGTGGGACCCTTGGTGTTCCTCTCTAGTGGAGAGGGGTATGTAGGGAAACTTCTTGAGTTGCCTCAAAGTTAGCAAGGACCCTTTCGAGGCGCAAGAGGTATGGTGGGATTTCTCTCAAGACTCCGCAGCAGAAAAGGGCCCCGTCTCGTGTTCAGGGAGAATCTCCTGGTTTTTCTCAAGCTGCGGCAGGAAACTTGGGTTTCCTCTCGAGTTACAACAGGAACCACAGGCACCCACTCTTGTGGCCTCAGGAAATTTCAGTCTCCATGTGAGTTGCAAGCAGCCTCTCGGGATTCCTCTCCAGTCGCTGCCGGGGCTGAGGTTATCATCTGGAGTTGAGACTGAAACCTCAGGGTTCCTCTCAACTGCTGACATGGAACTCGGTGTTCCTCTGGAGATTCCACAGATGAGTCAGGCCTTGTCTCATGTGGAGACATGCAAGTTTGCTCTCCTCTCGAGCTGGAAAAGAAGTGTCAGGCTTTCCATCGAGTTGACATAGGGATCGGTGGCTTTCTCTCGAAGTGCCACAGGGCTGTCACACCCACCATCATGTTTTGAGTCGATCCTCGGGGTGACTGTCGACTCAGTGCAGGGGAGTCAGGTGTATCTGTAGTGTATTGGGACATCGGGGTCTTTTGGAATGGTGGCACAACTGCTGGAGTTCCTCTCAAGGTTCAATATAGACCACCTCCTCTTTAGGTGTGACAGGAATGCCAAGATTTCTTTCCCGATGAAGCAGGGAAATGGACCCTCATCTCGAGATGAGGAGGGAAATCCGGGGCTCTTCTTGAGTTGTGGCAGGACCCTCAGTGTTCCTCTCAAGTGGGGACGGATATGTCGGGGAACTTCTTGAGTTGCCTCAAGGGTGGCAAGGACCATTTCGAGGCTCAAGAGGTATGGTGGGATTTCTCTCGAGAGCCGCAGTGGAAGAGGGCCTCATATCGCGTTGAGGGAGAATCTCCTGGTTTTTGTTGAGTTGCAGCAGGAAACTTGGGTTTCCTCTCGAGTTACAATGAGGACCTCAGGGACCTGCTCATGCGGCCTTAGGAAAGTCCAGTCTACATACGAGTTGCGAGGGGCCTCTTGGGATTCCTCTCTAGTCACTGCTGGGCCGAAGTCCTCATCTAGAGTTGAGGCCAGAAACTCAGTGTTCCCCTCCAGTACTGACATGGATATCGGGGTTCCTCTGGAGTTTCCACAGGGGAGTCAGGCCTCGTCTCATGTGGAGACATGCAAGTCTGCTCTCCTCTCGAGCTGGAAAAGCAGTGTCGGGCTTCGTGTCGAGTTGACATATGGACTGGTGGCTTTCTCTTGGGGTGCCACAAGGCTTTCACACCTGCCATCATCTTTTGAGTGGATCCCCGGGGTGGCCGTCAAGTCCATTCAGGGGAGTCAGGTTTATCTGGTGTGGACTGGGACATTGGTGTCTTTTGGAATGGTGGCATGACCCTTGGAGTTCCTCTCGACTTTCAAGTTGAGAGCGCCTCCTCTTGAGTTGCGACGGAAATTCTGGGATTCCTTTCCTGACAAAGCAGGGAAATGGACCCTCATCTCGAGATGAGGAGGGGAAAACGGGACTCTTTTGGAGTCAATGCCGTACCCTCGGTGTTCCTCTCGAGTGGAGACGGGTATGTCAGGGAACTTTTTGTGTTGCATCAGGGGTGACAAGCACCCTTTCCAGACTCAAAAGGGAAGGTTGGATTTATCTCGAGATGCCACGTGGGATAGGGCCTCATCTCGCGTTGACGGGTGAATCTCCTGCTTTTTGTCGAGTTGCAGCAGGAAACTTGGGTTTCCTCTCGAGTTATGACGGGGACCTCAGGGACCCGCTTGTGTGGTCTTAGGAAAGTCCAGTCTACATACGAGTTGTGAGGGGCCTCTTGGGATTCCTCTCCAGTCGCTACTGGGCCAAAGTCCTCATCGGGAGTTAAGGCCAGAAACTCAGTGTTTCCCTCCAGTGCTGACATGGATATCAGGGTTCCTATGGAGTTTCCACAGGGGAGTCAGGCCTCGTCTCAAGTGGAGACATGCAAGTCCGCATTCCTCTCGAGCTGTAACAGTAGTGTCAGGCTTCCTGTCGAGTTGACATAGGGATCTGTGTATTACTCTCGAGGTGCCTCAGGGCTGTCACACTGGGCATCGTGTTGTGAGTCGATACTCGGGGTGACAGTCGAGTCAGTGCAGGGGAATCAGGTGTATACAGGTGGACTGTGACGTTGGGGTCTTTTGGAATGGTGGCATACATCTGGAGTTCCTCTCAACTTTTAAGCTGAGTGCATCTCCTCTTGAGGTGCAATGGAAACACCGGGATTCCTTTCCGACAAACCTGGGAAAGGGACCCTCATCTAGAGATGAGGAGCAAAAAACGGTGCGGGGTTCAGCCTTGGTTTATCCAGGGTAATTCGAAGTGGGGACAGCGTGGCGAGGAATACCTTATTTATTTAGAAATATAATGAAACATTAGGAAGAAATAGTATAGTAGGAAAATTAGTGGAGAAAAGAGCCTGAATAACTTGGTTTACGTGGAAAACCAATAAAGTTCCAAGACAAGGAACTTGCACCATCTACGTTAGACCACTGGTGTCCTCTTGAATAGCAGGGTGTGCCCCACCTTGGGCTACCTCTCATGTGGATCTTAAAAGCCAGGGCAAGTAAGTAGACATAGCGAGCCTCCATGCCACAGATGGGTATTCAGGCTGAAAAGGAGAGGGAGGGAGAGAGAGAAAGACAGTGATTTGACACGGGGGAAACCAGTCTTTCCAATGACTGGCCCCCCTTCTATTGTCTGTAAATTCTTTTTATACTTTTGTTTGTACATAGTGATCAGTGGATAATACAAAATTATGCAGTGACAGCAGCTCTGACTCTTATCGAGACCCAGGTTTCTCTCTGCATACCTAGTTGTATACACAAGTCTTAGGTGATTTACCTCATCTCCTGGCCAGAGGCCAATTAACATTTTACGTCTCTTTTCTGATAAGTGTCTGTCAAACAGAGAACTTATTTGCCTTAATAGTGTTGTTCTTCCCAGAGTCTGGTGCCACTCTCAGAAGGCAATAAATAAAGTTACATTCTTACATAGCAAGGACACCACAATTTATAACTAGGAAAGAGGAGTACAGTGATTTATAACAAAGAGAAAGTTCACTAACACAAATGTCTAAGGTTGCTAACATCTAAACTATTATATTCCTATTTCTGCATCCCGTTTACATTGATTAATACCCTCCAAGGTGCATAAAAGATAAAGGATATGGAGGCCTGGTGGTACACATTAACTCAACAATCAAACTAATTCTTAGCTCTAAAAGGTTCTATATCTTTAAGATGTTTTAAGCTTCGTGCCTCTCGTAGTTGGGGGCCGTAAACAATTCACAAGTGTATTTGTAAAAATCCGGACAGATCAGTCAGGTAATTTAGAAAGCTATCAGAGGGGTTTAAGCCCAGACATTCTTTTTATATGCAGAAGACTGTTAACTGGAGCTCTAAGTTAACTTTTTCCAGAGAAAGGTGGTCAGGGATAGCTCCCTGTAATGTCAGCAGAGTAGAGTATAGCAGACAGTAAAAAGACAGATTTTGGTTTCCGGGTAGATGCTCAGGCAGAGGACACCTTGAGACCTGACTCGCCTTGCCAGTCAGGCCTCTGCACATGCCCATGTCATGGGTGGGATCTCCTGTGCTGGCTCCCGGCAGTGGGATTTCTCTCAAGACGCCACTGCAGAAAGGGCCTCAACACGCGTTGAGGGGAGAATCTCCTGGCTTTTCTTGAGTTGTGACAGGAAACTTGGGGTTCCTCTCAAGTCATGACGGGGACCTCAGGGACCCGCACATGTTGCCTCAGGAAAGTCCAGTCTCCATGCGAGTTGTGAGAGGCCTCTTGGGATTCCTGTCCAGTCACTGCCGGGGCTGAAGTCCTCATCTGGAGTTGAGGCTGGAACCTCAGGTTTCCTCTCCAGTGCTGACATGGAATTATGGGTACCTATGGAGTTTCCACAGAGGAGTCAGGCCTCGTGTTGTAAGGAGACATGCAAGTCTGCTTTCCTCTCAAACTGTAAAAGTAGTATAAGGCTTCCTGTCGAGTTGACATAGGGATCTGTGGCTTTCTCTCATGGCACCACAGGGCTGTCACACCTGCCATCATGTCGTAAGTTGATACTCGGGGCAGCTGTAGAGTCAGTCCAGGGGAATCAGGTGTATCTGGAGTGGATTGGGACATTGGGGTCTTTAGGAATGGTCACAGGACCCCTGGAGTTCCTCTCGACTTTCAAGTGGAGACCAACTCCTCTTTAGGTGTGACTGGAATGCCAGGATTCCTTTTCCGATGAAGCATGTAAATAGACCCTCATCTCAAGATGAGGGGGGAAAATCCGGGCTCTTCTTGAGTTGTGGCGGGACCCTCGGTGTTCCTCTCGAGTGGAGACGGGTATGTCGGAGAAATTCTTGAGTTGCATCCAGGGTGTCAAGGACCCTTTCGAGGATCAAGAGGGAAGGTGCAATTTCTCTCGAGATGCCACAATGGAAAAGGGCCTCCTCTCGCGTTGAGGGGAGAATCTCCTGGATTTTCTCGAGATGCGGCAGGAAACTTGGGGTTCCTCTTAAGTTACACAATGGACCTCATGGACCCGCTCGTGTTGCCTCAGGAAAGTCCAGTCTCCATGAGAGTTGCGAGGGGCCTTTCGGGATTCCTCTCCAGTCGGTGCCGAGTCCTAGATCCTTATCCGGAGCTGAGGCTGGAACCTCAGTGTTTCACTCCATTGCTGACATAGATCTCGGGGTTCCTATGGAGTTTCAAGAAGGGAGTCAGGCCTCATCTCTTCTGGAGACATGCAAGTACGCTTTCCTCTTGAGCTGTAACAGTAGTGTCTGTCTTCCTGTCGAGTTGACATAAGGATCTGTGGCTTTCGCTTGAGTTGCCATAGGGCTGTCACACATGCCATTGTGTTGTGAGTCAATACTCGGGGTGACAGTCGATTCATCGCAGGATAATCAGTTATATCTGGAGTTGATTGGGACATCGGAATTTTGGGAATGGTGGCACGACCCTAGGAATTCCTCTCAACTTTCAAGTTGAGACCGCCTCCTTTTGAGGTGTGCTGGGAATGCCACAATTCCTTTCACGATGAAGCAGGGTAATGGATCTTCATCTCGAGATGAGGAGGTAAAAACGGGGCTCTTCTTGAGTTGTGGCACGGCCCTCGGTGTTCCTCTCAAGTGAACACAGTTATGTCGTGATGGGAGCCTACACAGGACATCCCCCCCATGACAAGGTCACACAGAGAGACCTGATGGGCAAGGCAAGTCAGGTCTCAAGGGGTCCTCTTCCTGGGCATCTACACCGAAACCAAAATCTGTATGTTTACTGTCTGCTATATCGCACTCTTCTGACATTACAGGGGCTATCCACAACTACCTTTCTGGAAAAAGTTAACTTAGAGCTCCAATAATCTCCTGCATATAAAAAGAATATCTCGGTTTAAATCACTTTGATGGCTTTCTAACTTACCTGACTGGTCTGCCAGGATTTTTCAAACTTGTCATTGTTCATAACACCCCCCCAACCACGAGAGAGATGAAGCTTAAAACATCTTAAATATATAGAGCTTTTACAGTTAAGAATTAGTTTGGTGAAGAGTTTGTTGTGTTACTGTTTACTGCCAGGCCTCCATATCTTTATCTTTTAGGCGCCTGAGAGGATGTTAATCAATGTAATCGGGATGCAGGAATAGGAATATAGTAGTTTTGATGTTAGCAACACTAGACATTTGAGTTAATGAATTTTCTCTTTGTTATAAATCACTTTACTCCTCTTTCACTGTGATAAATTGTTGTGTCCTTGCTATGTAACTTTATTTAGTGCTTTCTGAGCGTGGCACCTGACTTTGGGAAGAAAAACACGACTACCTTTATCAGAAAAGGCCTGTAAAATGTTAATTAGCCTTCTGGCCAGAAGATGATGTAAATCACCTAAGACTTGTGTATACAGCTAGGAATGCAGAGAGAAAGCCTGGTCTCGATAAAAGTCAGGGCTGCTGACACTGCATAAGTTTGTATTATCCATTGATCTCTGCTTCTGCTGCTGCTAAGTCACTTCAGTCATGTCCAACTCTGTGTGACCCCATAGACGGCAGCCCACCAGGCTCCCCCATCCCAGGGATTCTCCAGGCAAGAATACTGGAGTGGGTTGCCATTTCCTTCTCCAATGCATGAAAGAGAAAAGTGAAAGTGAAGTCGCTCAGTCTGTCCGACTGTTAGCGACCCCATGGACTGCAGCCCACCAGGCTCCATCCATTGGATTTTCCAGGCAAGAGTACTGAGGTGGGGTGCCATTGCCTTCCCCGCCATTGATCTCTGTGTACAATCAAAAGTGTAAAAGGCTTTTCCGGACAGTAAGGATGGGCCAGGTTCTCAGACCAGCTTCTCAAACTGGTTTCTTGGAAATCTGACTCCCCCTCTGTCGAGTCTCTCTCTCTCTTTTTCTCTCTCCCTCCTTCTTCTTTTCAGGCTGAATTCCCATCTGGAGTGTGGAGGCTCACCAAGTCTACTTACTTGCCCTGGCTTCTAAGACTCACGAGAGAGGGAGCCCTAGGCAGGGCACCCTCCACTATTCAACGAGTGCCAGTGGCCTAACGTAGAAGGTGCAAACCTCTTGTCCTGAGGTTTTATTAGTTGTCCATGTAAACCAAGTTATTCAGCCTCTTTTCTCCACTAAATTTCCCAGTACACTATTCTTTCCTAATCTCTCCTTATATTTCTAGTAGTCCTTTCCCAGACTCCAACTCCATCCCTGCTTCAAATTCCCTGTATCCAACGGGGCTGTACCCCGGCATGTCACAGAAATTCTTGAGTTCCATCCAGGGTGGACCCTGGATGGAAAGGGTCAAGGACCCTTTCGAGGCTCAAGAGGGAAGGTAGGATTTCTCTTGAGACACTGAAGCAGAAAAGGGCCTCATCTTGCGTTGACGGGAGAATCTCCTAGTTTTTCTCCAGTTGAAGCAGGAAACTAGGGGTTCCTCTCGAGTTATGACGAGAACCTCAGGGACTCACTACTGTTGCCTCAGGAAAGTCCAGTCTCCATGTTTGTTGTGAGGGGATTCTCGGGATTCCTCTCCAGTCATTGTCGGGTCCTAGGTCCTCATCTGGAGCTGAGGCTGGAACCTCAAGATTCCTCTCCAGTGCTGACATGGATCTCGGGGATTCCTGTGGAGTTTCAACAGGGGAGTCAGGCCTTGTCTAGTGTGCAAACATGCAAGTTTGCTTTATTCTCAAGCTGTAAAAGTAGCGTCAGTCTTCCTGTCAAGTTGACATAGGGATCTGTGGCTTTCTCTTGAGGTGGCTCAGGGCTGCCACACGTGCCATCATGTTTTGAGTCGATATATGGGGTGACAGTCGAGTCAGTGCAGGGGAATCAGGTGTATCTGGAGTGGATAGAGACATCATGGTCTTTTGGAATGTTGGCACGATCGCTGGCATCCTCTCGACTTTCAATTGGAGACTGCCTCCTCTTGAGGTGCGACAGGAATGCTGGGATTCCTTTCCCGACGAAGCAGGGAAATGGACAATCATCACTTGATGAGGGGGGAAAACCGGGGCTCTTCTTCAATTGTGTTGGGACCCTCGGTGTTCGTTCAAGTGGAGATGCATATTTCGGGGAACTTCTTGAGTTTCATCAAGGGTGTCAAGTACCCTTTCGAGGCTCAAGAGTGAAGGTGGTATTTCTCTCGAGATGTCACAGTGGAAAAGGGCCTCATCTCGCTTTGAGGGGAGAATCTCCTGTTTTTTTCTCGAGTTGCGGCAGGAAACTTGGGATTCCTCTCGAGTTATGATGAGGACCTCAGGGACCCACTCGTGTGACCTCAGTAAAGTCCAGTCTCCATGCAAGTTGCAAGGGGCCTCTCGAGATTCCTCTCCAGTGGTTGCTGGGACCAAAGTCCTCATCTGGAGTTGAGGCCGGGACCTTAGGGTTCCTCTCCAGTGCTGACATGGATCTCGTGGTTCCTCTGGAATTTCCACAGGGGAATCAGGCTTCATCTCTTGTGGACACATGAAAGTCCGCTCTCCTCTCGAGCTGGAAAAGCAGTGTCAGGCTTCCTGTCGAGTTGACGTAGTGATCAGTGGCTTTCTCTCGAGGTGCCCCCAGGGCTGTCAAACCTGCCATCGTGTATTGAGTTGATCCTTGGGGTGACCATCGAGTCAGTGCAGGGGAGTCAGGTGTATCTGCAGTGGATTGGGACATCGGGGTCTTTTGGAATGGTGACATGAACCCTGGAGTTCCTCTTGAGTGTCAAGTTGAGACCGCCTCCTCTTGAGGTGCAACAGAAACGCCAGGATTCCTTTTCCAATGAAGCAGGGAAATGGATTTTCATCTCGAAATGAGGAGGGAAAACCGGGTCCTTCTTGAGTTGTTGCGGGACCCTCGGTGTTCCTCTCGAGTAGAGACGGGTATGACAGGGAACTTCTTGAGTTGCCTCAAGAGTGTCAAGGACCCTTTCGAGGCTCAAGAGGGAAGGTGGGGTTTCTCTCGAGATGCCCCAGTGGAAGAGGGACTCGTCTCGCATTGAGGGGAGAATCTCCTGGTTTGTCTCGAGTTGTGGCACAAAACTTGGGGTTCCCTCGAGTTAAGACAGAGACCTAAGGGAACTGCTCGTGTTTCCTCAGGAAAGTCCAGTCTCCATGAGAGTTGCGAGCAGCCTCTTGGGATTCCTCTCCAGTCACTACCAGGGCCGAGGTCCTCATCTGGAGTTGAGGCCGGAACCTCAGGTTTCCCCTCCAGTGCTGACATGGATCTGGGGTTCTTCTGGAGTTTGCACAGGGGAGTCAGGCCTCATCTCGTGTGGAGGCATGCAAGTCTGCTCTCCTCTCAAGCTGGAAAAGCAGTGTCAGGATTCCTGTCGTGTTGACATATGGATCTGTGGCTTTCTCTCGAGGTGCCACAGGGCNGTTCTTCTGGAGTTTGCACAGGGGAGTCAGGCCTCATCTCGTGTGGAGGCATGCAAGTCTGCTCTCCTCTCGAGCTGGAAAAGCAGTGTCAGGATTCCTGTCGTGTTGACATATGGATCTGTGGCTTTCTCTCGAGTTGCCACAGGGCTGTCACACCTGCCATTGTGTTTTGAGTTGATCCTCGGGGTGACCATCTAGTCAGTGCACGGGAGTCAGATGTATCTGCAGTGGATTGGTACATTGGGTTCTTTTGGAATGCTGGCACTACCCCTGGAGTTCCTCTCAAGTGTCAAGTTGAGACTGTCTCCTCCTGAAGTGCGATTGGAACACCGGGATTCTTTTCCCAACGAAGTAGGGAAATAGACCCTCATCTCGAGATGAAAAGGAAAATCGGGGCACTTCTTGAGTTGTGGTGGGACCCTGGTGTTCCTCTCGAGTGGAGACAGGTATTTTGGGGAACCTCTTGATTTGCCTCAAGGGTGTCAAGGATCCTTTCAAGCTCAACAGGGAAGGTAGGATTTCTCTCGAGACGCCACAGCAGAAAAGGGCCTCATCTCACATTGAGGGAAGAATTTCCTGGTTTTTCTCGTGTTGTGGCAGGAAGTTTGGGGTTCCTCTCGAGTTAAAGAAGTTTCTACTGTATAACACAGTGAAATATGTTCAACATGCTGTGATAAATCATAGTGGAGAAAAGTGTGAAAGAAAACACATTTACATATGGTTGAGTCATGTTGGTGTACAGCAGAAATTGAACATATGTGTGTGCTCAGTTGCACAGTCATGTCCTACTTTTTGCAACCCTCTGGACAAGAACCCACCAGACTCCTCTGTCCATGACATTTTTCAGGCAAGAATATTGGAGTGGGTTGCCATTTCCTCCTCCAGGGGCTCTTCCCAGTTCAGTTCAGTTCAGTTCAGTCACTCAGTAGTGTCTGACTTTTTGTGACCCCATGAATCGCAGCACGCCAGGCCTCCCTGTCCATCACCAACTCCCGGAGTTCACTCAGGCTCACATCCATCGAGTCAGTGATGCCATCCAGCCATCTCATCCTCTGTCATCCCCTTCTCCTCCTGCCCCCAATCCCTCCCAGCATTAGAGTCTTTTCCAATGAGTCAACTCTTTGCATGTGGTGGCCAAAGTACTGGAGTTTCAGCTTCAGCATCATTCCCTCCAAATAAATCCCAGGGCTGATCTCCTTCAAAATGGACTGGTTGGATCTCCTTGCAGTCCAAGGGACTCTCAAGAGTCTTCTCCAACATCACAGTTCAAAAGCATCAATTCTTCAGTGCTCAACCTTCTTCACAGTCCAACTCTCACATCCATACATGACCACTGGAAAAACCATAGCCTTGACTAGATGGACCTTAGTTGGCAAAGTAATGTTTCTGCTTTTGTATATGCTATCTAGGTTGGTCATAACTTTTCTTCCAAGGAGTAAGCTTCTTTTAATTTCATGGCTGCTGTCACCATCTGCAGTGATGTTGAAACCGAAAAAAATTAAGTCTGACACTGTTTCCACTGTTTCCCCATCTATTTCCCATGAAGTGATGATACCAGAAGCCATGATCTTCGTTTTCTGAATGTTGAGCTTTAAGCCAATTTTTTCACTTTCCACTTTCACTTTCATGAGTGAGAGAAGTCGCTCAGTCATGTCCGACTCTTTGCGACCCCATGAACTGTAGCCTACCAGGATCCTCCAGACAAGAATACTGGAGTGGATTCCCATTTCCTTCTCCAGGAGATCTTCCTGACCAAGGGATTGAACCCAGGTCTCCCACATTGT
>SJYX01006666.1:67865-84259 GCA_006410675.1 Oreotragus oreotragus | reverse complement strand
TCCAGAGTGGAAATTAAAAGTAATCCAGAGTAAAACTCTCACTGTTTGCAGGTGACATGATTCTTTACATAGGAAACCCTAAAGATGCCACCAGAAAATTACTAGAGTTAATCAGTGAGTATGGAAAAGTCACAGGATATAAAATTAATACACATAAATTAATTGAATTCCTATACATCAACTATGAAAATTCAGAAAAAGAAATTAAAGAAACAATTCCATTCCCCCTGGCAACAGAAAGAATAAAATATTTATGAATAAATTTACCTAACAAGAACACTTTCGAAGAAACATTGTAGATAAAGGACATGACAGTGAAAGGAAAATGTTGGATGAGGAATAGCATTCTCTTTAGTTGTGACAAATTAAATCATATAATACTGAGTGCTTGGTGCCAGAATTACACATGGCAGAACAGAGGACATCAGACTGAGGGATAAGTAGTTTATTTGCAGGGAGAAGATGACCCAATGGTCTCTGGATTGCAGACAGTTGGAAATCCTGGAGACCCTTTTCTTTCAGAAGGCTATTGACCTGAAAGGACGTTAACACAGGATAGCAAAGTGCCTTCTTTTGATGACATAGTGATCATTACCAGCTTATGTTGGTGGGTTTTCCTTTTGCTAATGCATCATATGGGATGTTCCCAGGATTTTTGTTAACTTAAACACCAGCTCTTTCTAACTGTACCTAATCCCACAGAGCAATCTTCTGTCATAACCACCTCCAGCCCCCTGTGGGTTCAGAATGGCAGAGCCCTCTGTGCCAGGATGCAGTGGTCCCCCAAAGCCTAACTCTACCAAGATGAAATCATAGATTCCTGGATAGAAATCTCTAAGTATGTTTTTCCTCCTTGTTTTTCACAAGGATGGAGAGGGACAGTTGCAGAGCCCCACAGCTCCACGACGGAACTGAAATGAAGCAGTGCAAAGAAGCGGAAGCCAGGCTGCTCTCATCACAGGGATGCTAAGGGCAAGGTCTCAACACCACGACTCACTTATAAATGCCACCTTTCTGCTCTAGCTGTGCCCTTGTCTGGCACACCTGCCTCAGGCTCCATGGTGCTTCCTGGCTGAAGGCTTACACTGGCAGTGGGAGTCTACTGACCCTACACAGAGATCACTTTGCCCTGCAGAGGGAAGAACCTGTAGATTTCTCTAACTCCAGTTTCTCCCCAGTTCAATTTAGACTTGGCATTTTTAATCCCTGGTTGGACAGACCCTGCCACGTTCTCTCTCATTAGTTTCTTCCTGCTCCTGCAGCATTTACACACTCTTAATTGGAGCTGTTTTGTAAACATGAAGCTAACTGTGTATATGAATGGAGACCTGATAATGGATGCAGGTTTTCCCATGTATTCCTTGTAACAGGAACCAGACACAATGTGGTTATCTTTTGCACTCAGACCACAAAAGCAAATGACACATAATGTGTAAGTTCATTTCTGTGTGTGTTTGAGTGTGTATGAGGTGGTGTTAATCTCCTTGGCAATTATGTAGAGCATGCCCAGAGATGGCAGAAATGCAGAAAAGTGAATAATGAGGGTTCTGTCTCTTCTTTTTCCCTCAGTAGCTTCATGACAGAAGAGAGAACTTAATTTTACTACCTATTTCACTAGTCTGATCACCATGATTCATACCTGGATGGCTTAGAATGAGTGAAACTGTTGAGACACCACCCCTTCCTACTGCCAGGACCCTAGATTAGGGCACAGGAGTATCCTAAAATGCTAACCCTTTGGCCAGAAGTCAGTGTTAGGAACCAGGGGCTCAGTCTGGGTGTCCTGTGCCAACAAGGGCTTTGGGACATGAGCCTCCTGGGAAAGCCATGGGTGTTTGAGAGCCACTACCTTGAACAGAACATAACCCAGTAAATATCAGTAATTGAATGCTACAGGCCATCAGGCATTCTGGTCCCAGATCTGGAAAATCAAAAGAAGAAAAGGAGGTGATCTTTCAGAGGGACTTAGTGCCTCTTTTAGCCCATTTAGTAACTTCTCCAGGTAAAATGCAAAAACTGCATTAATACTTGGTTTTATCTAGGCATGTGGCATGCTTCTCCAATAAATAAGTTATTAGATACTTATTTTGATGCTTAGCTGGAGGTTTATCAACAAACAGCCTGTGTTCTGTGCATAATTTTCAATTTGTGACTCTGCTGCTAAAGCATTAAATTTATCACCTTGTCCATGTTCTCAGATGAGAGTTGGGCAATAAGCAGTTTGTTTCCGTGAGATATCTCTCCTTACCAGTATGTCTGTGGTTAACACTGGTCATTTCAGCAGCTCCTTTTGCCTTGGAGAAAGGTGATGATAACAGGGCTGCTGATCTTTGCAGTGAAATTCCATCTTTGTTTTCTCTCTTTTGTATGAGGATTTCTGTCTGCCCAGTATTTTTCCCTTCTAGCTGTTTCATTTTGAGGGTTCTTCCCTCTTTGTCTTTTTCTCTATCATTTAGCCAAAAAATGGAGTAACACATTTTATGGCAGTAGTATTATGCATTCTCTGGTTTTGTGTCCGCTACTGGTATTTTCACTCTATGAGAGAATGGCAAGAGGTACATCTCAGGAGATGTGGGATCCTCTGATCTTATGCTCTCTATGGGGAAACTGAGAGCCTGTCTCATCCATGAGGTCAGTGTTAACCTGCTGAATTGACCAGTGTTAACCACAGACATACTGCTAAGGAGAGACATCTCATGGAAACAAACTGCATATTGCCCAACTCTCTTCTGAGGACAGGCAGCAATTTGCCCACTCACAAAACCAGAAGCCAACTCATGCACTTGGCCTTCTGTCGTCCAGCCAGGGGAGTTTCTGGCTACCTCCGTTCTGGGCATAAGAGGCCCAGGTATCACATGATTATCAAGTCCTGGAATTTCCTATCCGTAGATAAGTTACAGCGTCAGTGAGCTCTGTCCATTCCACTCTGGAAATGAGCTTCTCATACCTTACAATATACCATGAGCATACTTTTGTATAACAAATGTAACTTTATACTTTATTTCCATGCCCACCAAGTGTCATTTCACCTGGATATGGCAGCCTTGTTCACCTATCTTTTTTGTATGTTATTAATTTCCTGTGACTGTAAGAAATACATAAAAGATCTGTGTTTTTTAACAGGCTTTTCATATGCCTTGATGAAAATAATTGGGTAAATTGTTGGATCAAGTGATATAGTCATTCCTAAAACTTTTGTTCTAGGCTGCAAAACACTTGTGGGAGAAACATCTTATTTTCATTATCTTTAAAAGAAACTCAATACACTTCAGCAGAATTTCATATTTTTTCTCTCCCCCACACTGAGTACCTAGCAATCACCAGTCTTATGTTCAGCAAATTTAATTAAGGAAAAAGGCAGAGTATGTTCAAATGTGAAATTAAAAATGATAAAGGACAATTAGCTGTTGAGAAAGAAAATTTTAAAACTTTGAAGGAAAAAATTGTCTTTAATAATTAATTATTAAGTCTCTAATAACAAACTATAAGATATAAATAAAAGTTATTTTATGGAAATATAATTCAACAAAACTGTTTTCTTAATAGTATATATATTAGCATATAAAATAACAGAAAATATTTCCTAAAAATGCCTCAGGGGAATATGATTTTGGAAGACAATCTTCCCAAATATTTGAAAGACAGATATGTCAGGGACTACTTAAAATATTCCAGAGTATAAGGAAAACAAATGCTTACATCCTGTATCATGGCTCCAAATAAAAGCAAGATCATAATCGAAATATACTCAACCCTTTCCAAAGGGATTCATTAAGTGAGCTTATGAACTCATGACTCATGACCCTAGAGAAGAACACCTAGCTGTTTTCTATGCATTAATATACCATGGATTTGAGAACACTGAAAAATTATCCAGTTGAGAACTATATCATGCAGCTGAATGCTAACTCATCCATTGTCTTGCAATCCTTCCTTAGTTGTTTTAATGCAATATACTTCATCACAATAGAAGAGGGTGTTTGAAGATCTTCCAGAATCCTGAGAACCTTATTCACACCCAATCCACATGCCAGGGCAGGAGAATCTCTGAATAGAAAGCATGATCTAATATCCTTCCCTTCTCTTGGCTTGGCTGAGGAGTTGTCTGTAAATGGCATGACTGGACCATTCTCCCTAATGCTGTCCCCTTTGTTTAAGTGGCTTTAGAAGAATTAACAATATATCCTGGCATTTCTCTTCACCATTGAGGAAATCAACAAGGACTCTCAACTGTGCCCCAATCTGTCTTTGGGTTTCAACTTCGACAGTGCCTTTCCCAGAAACCAAAGGACTTTGGAGAGTGCCCTGTTAGGATGGCTCTCTGGAGGAAATCAGACTGTCCCTAACTACAACTGCCAGAGACAGAGAAAATCTGTGGACATAGTTACAGGAACTGTGTCGGCATTTTCAGCTGAGATTGGAACAGTCTTGGAGCTCTACAAAAGCCCATGGGTGAGTTTGTATTGAATTTGAAGGAGAAAGTTTGGGTTTTCCTCAGTACCATTTTCTTTTTTCTGATCAGAAGGAAAAGTAGAAGCTGGGTTTACATATCCCACAGGTGTTACAATGTACTCCAGGGAATTCCTTGGGTCATGAGATGATGAACTGTGATAAGGAGGGGGATAAAAGGAAAATCTAGTGCAGGGGATGTTGTGAGCCTCAACCCAGATTCCTGCTAAGAGTCATTTTTTCCATTCCCCAGCTGCTGGGCATATTGACAGCTGACGTCTAACAGCAGTGGGCTTCTTAGGCAATATCCACACCAAGTGGATAAATCAAGTGATATAGTCATTCCTAAAACTTTTGTTCTAGGCTGCAAAACACTTGTGGGAGAAACATCTTATTTTCATTATCTTTAAAAGAAACTCAATACACTTCAGCAGAATTTCATATTTTTTCTCTCCCCCACACTGAGTACCTAGCAATCACCAGTCTTATGTTCAGCAAATTTAATTAAGGAAAAAGGCAGAGTATGTTCAAATGTGAAATTAAAAATGATAAAGGACAATTAGCTGTTGAGAAAGAAAATTTTAAAACTTTGAAGGAAAAAATTGTCTTTAATAATTAATTATTAAGTCTCTAATAACAAACTATAAGATATAAATAAAAGTTATTTTATGGAAATATAATTCAACAAAACTGTTTTCTTAATAGTATATATATTAGCATATAAAATAACAGAAAATATTTCCTAAAAATGCCTCAGGGGAATATGATTTTGGAAGACAATCTTCCCAAATATTTGAAAGACAGATATGTCAGGGACTACTTAAAATATTCCAGAGTATAAGGAAAACAAATGCTTACATCCTGTATCATGGCTCCAAATAAAAGCAAGATCATAATCGAAATATACTCAACCCTTTCCAAAGGGATTCATTAAGTGAGCTTATGAACTCATGACTCATGACCCTAGAGAAGAACACCTAGCTGTTTTCTATGCATTAATATACCATGGATTTGAGAACACTGAAAAATTATCCAGTTGAGAACTATATCATGCAGCTGAATGCTAACTCATCCATTGTCTTGCAATCCTTCCTTAGTTGTTTTAATGCAATATACTTCATCACAATAGAAGAGGGTGTTTGAAGATCTTCCAGAATCCTGAGAACCTTATTCACACCCAATCCACATGCCAGGGCAGGAGAATCTCTGAATAGAAAGCATGATCTAATATCCTTCCCTTCTCTTGGCTTGGCTGAGGAGTTGTCTGTAAATGGCATGACTGGACCATTCTCCCTAATGCTGTCCCCTTTGTTTAAGTGGCTTTAGAAGAATTAACAATATATCCTGGCATTTCTCTTCACCATTGAGGAAATCAACAAGGACTCTCAACTGTGCCCCAATCTGTCTTTGGGTTTCAACTTCCACAGTGCCTTTCCCAGAAACCAAAGGACTTTGGAGAGTGCCCTGTTAGGATGGCTCTCTGGAGGAAATCAGACTGTCCCTAACTACAACTGCCAGAGACAGAGAAAATCTGTGGACATAGTTACAGGAACTGTGTCGGCATTTTCAGCTGAGATTGGAACAGTCTTGGAGCTCTACAAAAGCCCATGGGTGAGTTTGTATTGAATTTGAAGGAGAAAGTTTGGGTTTTCCTCAGTACCATTTTCTTTTTTCTGATCAGAAGGAAAAGTAGAAGCTGGGTTTACATATCCCACAGGTGTTACAATGTACTCCAGGGAATTCCTTGGGTCATGAGATGATGAACTGTGATAAGGAGGGGGATAAAAGGAAAATCTAGTGCAGGGGATGTTGTGAGCCTCAACCCAGATTCCTGCTAAGAGTCATTTTTTCCATTCCCCAGCTGCTGGGCATATTGACAGCTGACGTCTAACAGCAGTGGGCTTCTTAGGCAATATCCACACCAAGTGGATACTGCCACATCCCAGATTACATTTATCTTGGGGACATCTAGAGGTCAATGACTGACAGATATGTGGATCAGTCAGTTCAGTCTCTCAGTCATGTCCAACTCTTTGTGACCCCATGGACTGCAGCACGCCAGGCCTCCCTGTCCATCACTAACTCCCAAACCTTGCTCAAACTCATGTCCATCGAGTTGGTGATGCAATCCATCTCATCCTCTGTCATCCCTTTCTCCTGCCTTCAGTCTTTCCCAGTGTCAGGGTCTTTTCCAAGGAGTCAGTTCTTCGCATCAGGTGGCCAAAGTATTGTAGTTTCAGTTTCAGCATCAGTCCTTCCAATGAATATTCAGGACTGATTTCCATTAGGACTGACTGGTTTGATCTCCTTGCAGTCCAGGGGACTCGCAAGATTCTTCTTCAACACCACAGTTCAAAAGCATCAATTCTTTGGTGCTCAGCTTTCTTTATATGTGAATATAAAGGCCCAAATATTAGGTCTCAATTTTGGACAACACTGAAGTGTCAACTCCAGCCTGGAGATCCTCAAGAATTGGTTGAGACTCAGTTATACCAGGGGACTCGCAAGATTCTTCTTCAACACCACAGTTCAAAAGCATCAATTCTTTGGTGCTCAGCTTTCTTTATATGTGAATATAAAGGCCCAAATATTAGGTCTCAATTTTGGACAACACTGAAGTGTCAACTCCAGCCTGGAGATCCTCAAGAATTGGTTGAGACTCAGTTATAACTATAAACAATTTATCCTATCATCCTGCCCAGTCCAGCCTACTCACATCCACACAGATGCCTCTTTGGATCAGTCCTAATAAATTTTCTACACCCAACTGTCCATCCCAGTGATTCCTCCTAGTGACCAATCTGAGATCATTGGTGTTCAGGAGCCATCAATGCCAAAAAGGACAACATTAGCTTAGGGGAATTCTATCCTGGACGTTTTTTTTGTTGTTGTTTTTTTAAATAACAGAGGGTAGGTGATTGAAGGGCTACCCTGATAGCTCAGTTGTTAAAGAATCTGCCTGCAATGCAGAAGACCCCAGTTCAATTCCTGGGTTGGGAAGATCCACTGCAAAATTATATGCTACCCACTCCAGTATTCTTGGGTTTCCCTTGTGGCTCAGCTGGTAAAGAATCCACCTGCAATGTGGGAGACCTGGGTTCAATCCTTAAGTTGAGAAGATCCCCTGGAGAATGGAACGGCTACCCATGCCAGTATTCTGGATTGGAGAATTCCATGGACTGTATAGTCCATGGGGTCACAAGTATCAAAGCATCAAAAGATTAACACAATANGGGAGACCTGGGTTCAATCCTTAAGTTGAGAAGATCCCCTGGAGAATGGAACGGCTACCCATGCCAGTATTCTGGATTGGAGAATTCCATGGACTGTATAGTCCATGGGGTCACAAGTATCAAAGCATCAAAAGATTAACACAATAAGAATTTACATCTATCCCAGTTTTTATCCAACATTGGTCTCTGGGGGAAAGAGGGCACTTCTCCACCAGTTTCATGGGGCAAGGCTGATGGAGATTCTACCATCTTGAAGATGCATCATCTGAAGTTCATGCCTTCCTTAATTCTCAGTGCAGAGGAGGCATAGCACATGTGGTCCTTGCACATTTGTATCATGCTTTGCGCTAGGAGTAATGTATTGATCAGAACTTGTCTGGTGTCCCTCCTTAAAAGCAATGGAGCTTGGAAATATGGTCTTCATGAGCCCATAATGAGAAAACAAATCATCTCTACAGCAGTCTGTCTAGTCATCTTATATTCTGGTTACTTGTCCTCTCCAGTTGAGAATTCTCTCACCTATCCATCAATGAAGACAACCCCAAGTCCCACTAAACTCAGAATCAAGATATTCCTTTTCTTATTCAAGTCATGTATGGTCCCTTTGATACCACTCTGAGTGATAAAGATCACTTCCCATCTTTTTTATCAGTTGACCACAAGGACAATCCCCTGGCTCAAGGAATAATCTGTTTATTACTGCATTTTGGCTAAACCTGAGTGGCGGTATTTGTATCTGATGATATGAAAGGTGAAAAGTTCCTTTCAGATCTGAAAGCAGAGATGGTAAAGAAAGGTATCTGCGTGGCCTTTACAGAAAAGTTCCCTGCCACTACGAGAACGTATGGGCTGAGTAATATGAGCTTCATGTCCATAATCAGAGTCTCATCTCTGAATGTGCATATGATATGTGTGACATAGGGAACCTTATCATCCTAGGAATGGTGGGAGAACTTTATTTAACCTCAAGGAAGGTGTGGATCATGGCAGTAAAGTGTGATGTTGTTCTGTATGAGATGGACCACATGCATCACTCTTTCCAGGGCAGCCCCTCATTTTCACACCAGAAGAGGGAAATCCCTGGTTTTGAAAACTTTCTCAAGATAGTTAACCTCTCCAAATACCCAGAAGACTTGTGCTTTAGTAGATTCTTGTATGACACATTTGATGGTTCACTTGCTGGATCACATTGTGGAAATCTTAGAAACTGCCCACCAAATTCTTCCTTAGAGTTTATCCCATAAATGTTGACATGAAAACCATGTCTGTCACCAGCTATTTTAGCTATAATTCTGTGTACACAGTGGCCCAAGTACTTCATGAAATGCTTTTGGTGAAAACAGAAATGAGATCTCCAGCTGACAGAGACAAAACTATATTTCTTCCTTGGCAGATAAATGGCCTCCAGAAGCAAGACACACATTGACCGCTTGATAGCACCTGTAGGCACTATCCTGAGGTACAACAGCATGGCCATGTTTTGGCTCAAAACCAACAAGATTGGACAAAATAAATAGAGGGTTCTTTCACACTGGTTATGGGCATGTCTTCAACTGTTACATCTGTTTAGAGAATTCCACCTTTAGGGACTTAAATACAACTTTTTAAATTAAAAAATTGTATGAGAATTATGCTTTCTAATGTAGAATGAAAGGATTTAAAAGATCAAAAGACAATTTATGACAAAATAGAAAGAGATAAAAATTGGTCAAATCTATACTTTTCTTTGGAAAGTATGCAGTGTCAGAAGACACTGACATAATAACCGAATCTGGGGGCTTCCCAGGTGGTTCAGTGGCAAAGAATCTGCCTGCAATGCAGGAGCCACAAGAGATGCAGTTTCGATTCCTGCATCAGGGTCAGGAAGATCTCCTGGAGGAGGAAATGGCAACCCACTGCAGTATTCTTGCCTGGAGAATCCCATGGACAGAGTAGCCTGGTGGGCTACAATTCATGGGGTCGCAAAGAGTTGGACATGACTGAGTGACTGAGCACTCGTGCAACCATATCTGACTGTTTCACAAGTTGTTTTGTATATGATGTGGCCAAACATACTGTAAAATGGTTTTGCTTAAAACATGAATGACTTCTATATTATACCCTAAAGTGATGCTGGGTAAAATGAACTAAACTAAAATAACTATTCTTACAAAACCTGCAACTGTGTTCTCATTTTTAAATATGAGAGTAATGATAATGCTTATAAACTCAGGATATCTTCCTAAGTTATGAATAGATTTGTCGGGATCTTCACTCTGTGCGTCTAATCCACAACCCATTTGTAAAATATATTTATTAACAACAGTCCTCATGAACAAGGGGAAAATATACTAATCAAATGTGTGGATTAAATTACACAAATATCTAATCAAGCAAAATTAATATCTAGAAAAAGGAAAATGTGTACAAGTAAAAATTCATGTCTGAAAATTTCATTTGCCATTTAATTCCTGTTTTTACTTACAAGAATAATATTGGATATATAACTTTGAGCTTATTTAGTTCTGACTCAGAAAATTAGGTGTCTTGGCTAAAATGACTTCCCAAGATGTGATTCTGGATCGTTTAGAATGTTTCTACTACAAATAATTCCAGACTTAAACAATGGATGCCTGAACAATGAGGGATTTATTATTTCCCATGATAATATTCTATGAGCCCCAAAGGTACAAAGATAAATTAACTAAATTTTAAAATTCATTAAAATCCAAAAAAATTGATTTTATATTATGCCATAGATTTTCCCATGCATTGTAACAAGATAATCACATTCTCATCCAAAACAAGCTCAATGGCAAAAACATCCATGTTGTGCCTTTTTAAAATATAGGCATTAGCTTACAAGAAGCTCTGAGCAGGATTATTGGCCAAAGTGTCTAAACCATGTTCTGACTACCATCTTTGTTCTGAGCATCATCCTTGAATTTTCTGATTGTATTCAAACATTCAACCATCTTTCTCAAGAGTGTAAAACTTCATTTCCCTTGAGCCTATGAGGTGGTGAACACATAAACAAAACCGACCCTAACCTGAGGGTGGGAGGTGGAGGAAAAGATTGCTTGGTGGGGGTGTGTCTTCCGTCTCTAATCTGAATGCAAGCCTCACTTCCAAATTATGCTTCTCCTCCAGCTTCAGCCAATCCTGAGGAAAATCCAATTTATCAACAGTGCAGGGGAACACGTATGCAGAGATGAAAAACAGAACCATGTGGCATGGTATAATGTCCACAACACGGTGGATTTTCTTGCTGGTCTTGGGCTGCTGGTTAAAGTAGGAGAGTTTGTCTCCCATGCTCCATATGATCAAGGCTTGGTCATCAGTGAAAAGATGATAGAATGGCGTATTGGCTTCAAAGAGGTATGGCTTTATTTCAGTCTTGGAGATAGACATTTCAGAGGTATCTGAAGAGAGATTGAATAAGCACCTCTTCAACTCAGCCTTAAATTCACATTTCATATCTTGACTTTGACATCTTACCCACATGTTTTCTGAGATACTGTGGATGGGAAGAACATGTTTGAATAAGTTCTTCCTTTTAAATTTGGGTTATATCTGTTCATGCAACAGTCAAGTGAATAAAATGAATGGAATTATGAAGCTAATGTGGTGTGTGTATGTGTGTGTGTACACATCAAATATATGCCTTCATTTATCCTGAAAGCCTTAAGTTTCAGTCCTATATAAGCAGAGACTTTATTATGTTTAGATGCACTATAAACACAGCTACATTACAGATTTCAAGCACTACTTTGTAGACCCTATTCTCATTTTCCTTTGTCATCTGGCATCAACCTTTATTCTACTTAGCTTCTCAAACCACTGACTGAGATTTTATTTAATCTTTTCACAGTTGAACCATCCCAGGCAATTATGCAGGTTATATATCTTAAAGGAATGCTTGTTTTATTAATTTTCTAAAATGAGATCCCACTCCTGGACTCAAGAACCCAGAACTGGGTTAACTACAATCAGTGGTTCATAAAACATTCTTGCACTTTCTCTATAAGGCAGTATCTATTTTTCAAATAGATGCTTTTAATACTCTGCCTAATTATAACATCGTTAGAGTCTTTCATCTAAAAGCTATTGTTTTCTATTTAACCAAGTATGAAGGCATGGTATGAAAATCATCAGGAATACAAGTTCTCAAAATGATTACTATTAATACATAGAAATCTGCATGGAAAAGATTTTGAAGAAATACGTAATAAAAGAGAAAAAAACCCAAGGGGTGTTGTCATTGCCTTATGAAATAAAACTGACTAGATAACTTGGTTGGACAAGGAAATGGCAAAAGAAGTTAACCATATTCGTGTTAATTATATGTTTATATAATATCAACAATGGAGGGTGGGGAAAACATAGTGATGACTTTCTATTGAAGATCAAAGTTCTCTCTTACAAGGCAAGAACTACAGACATCCTCTGAAAGCTGCTTATAGTGTGTAATATTATAACCCAAGATTCTCTTTTCCCCTCGGATCCCTCGGTCTGTGTACAGCCAGAGTTGTGTTCTAGGATTCAGGAAAATTCCAGAGCAAGGAAAGCCCATCTACAGATTTATTTGTTTTATGTCCAGGGAGAGAAATTTCCAATCAGAAAGGTAGAATATACATAACCATTTTATGGTAACTTCCCCTCATAAATATTTCTCAATAAAAAGGAAGCCAAGGGGATGGCAAGAGGGTCAATGTGCACCATTGCCCTCAAATCATGCCTCCATTCATTCTTTTATTTTATTTTTTTACTTTACAATACTGTATTGGTTTTGCATGCTTTCAACATATCCATATTTTAATCAGTATTTTTCCCAAATTATGTGTAGTTTCAGGTCTGCCTGTGCTCTTCCTATTAAGCTCCATGGCTTAATCAGTCCATGGCACTGATTCCAATGGAGAATCTTGTTCTGAATTCTCATCAGGGACCACGTTAAGTATGCCATAAAATACAACATATATGTTGTTGTATACAGCAAACTTTCAAGGCGCCCCCCGCAACCTGTGGGTGCCTTGAAAGTGAAAATTATATATTTCACACCCTGATAATAAGCACAGAGTAGGAAAATATATAAGTTCAGTTCAATTCAGTCATTCAGTCATGTCCAACTCTTTGCAACCCTATGGATATATATATATATATATATATATATATGTATCATTCGTTACATATATCATTCTATATAGGTTCATATATATCATTATACAAATATTATGTACTAGGTCCAGAACGCTGCACAAGTTTTCATGTTTGCATAATTAAATAACTCCAGGATCCTACCCTTTGGAATATTATAATATAGGAGTTGTTGTTGTTCAGTCACTAAGTTGTGTCTGACTCAATATAAATAAAATCTGTCACTGTTTCCACTCCCCGCCTGCCCCTCCCCCTATCTATTTGCTATGAAGTTATGGGACTGGATTTCATGATCTTGGTTTTTTAATACTCCAACCCAGGGATCAAACTAGGGTCCACAGTATTGCAGGCAGGTTCTTTACCATCTAAGCCACCAGAGAAAGCCCATAATATAGAAGAGAAACTTGAAAAAAGGGAAAAGATACAACATTTTAATCTAAATCAGAACCTAGAGCCCCTAAATGGAGAAGGCAATGGCACCCCACTCCAGTACTCTTGCCTGGAAAATCCCATGGATGGAGGAGNGGGGCCACCTACGAAGCATATTTTCTTTAATGACCATATATTAGATTAAGTCTGTCATTGAGCTTCTGGGAATAAAGTGCGTCACAATTTTGAAATATTGTATTCTCACTGACTAGTAATGTACTCGGAGAGGGCAATGGCACCCCACTCCAGTACTCTTGCCTGGAAAATCCCATGGATGGAGGAGCCTGGTAGGCTGCAGTCCATGGGGTCGCTAAGAGTCGAACACGACTTCACTTTGACTTTTCACTTTCATGCATTGGAGAAGGAAATGGCAACCCACTCCAGTATTCTTGCTTGGAGAATCCCAGGGACGGGGGAGCCCGGTGGGCTGCTGTCTAAGGGGTCACGCAGAGTCGGACACGACTGAAGTGACTTAGCAGCAGCAGTGATGTACTCATTGTGATACATTCACAAAAAAGAATAAGCATTATCTCTTGAGATCACAATTATCTTAAGGTCATGATCTCATTTTAAATAAAAGGAAAACTGATTATATATATATATAATATACTAAATTAGCAATTATCATCTCATATGGTCTAAATATTTAGCTGAGGCTATTTACCAAAACTTCTCTGAAGCCACACCATTCTGTGACCTTAAAACTTACCTGTGACATGAGGCAGAAGCTGCACACATTCTAAGCATTTTGGAACCTGTTGTATGGGCCAGAGGTTAGTTTTACTTGTAAGGAGTACACATGTTAGTCTTGCTGCACTTGGGTGTCTTAGGTCCTAAGAGGGCATGTAGTTGCCCTATTCATTTTATCCAGGAGCATTTGCAAGCCCAGAGTTCAGCAACTCTGTCTCTCAGCTGCTAGGGACAGAGGTGAGTGACTCTTCTTTTTTTAAAAAAAACTACATGTATTTCTTATAATTTGCTGGCCCTCATTTTCTCCATATGAGAAAAAAAAAAGAATCTATGCATTATTAAAGAGATAGAATATGCAGGCTGTGCGGGGAGAGTAAGTTGAATGTGATCCTGAAGAATGTTTTCATCGTCCACCCAGGATACTGGGATAAAGCAAGGATTCAGACACCATCCTGAAGATTTAGCTGGGGTGCTCAGGAGAGGAACTACTTCTTTGTTCCTTTAACAGTGAAATCCTAAACTTGTATTTCTACGTTGATGAATTATACATACAGGAAGTCATACTGCACCTGTTAGCTAGCTGCACTGACCCATATGGGATTCACTAGCCATGTGTAGATATTGAACACTAAAATGCAGTTAGGGCAGCTGAGGAACTGAGTTTTAAATTTTATTTTTATTCATTATTTATTCTTAACTAAATTTAGATAGCCACGTGTGGCTGGTGGCTATGGTATTGGGCAGCACAGATTTACTATATCCCATGGAAGAGTTTGTTGCTGTTTAATCTCTCAGTCATGTCTGGCTCTTTGCAACCCCATGTAGCCGGCCAGGCTCCTCTGTCCATGGGAGTTAAGATTCTGATAATGTCAGTGAGCTAGAGACCCCTGGTGGAAGGGACTGTTCTCTGCAGGACACAAAGCACATCTTAGTAAATGGCGGCTTTTTTTTCCCCCCTAATGTTCAGCTATTTCGGGATTCTACACATATTTTGATGCTAACGCTACCACTTAAATTAACATGAAACTTCTCTAAGTATTACAGGATAGAATAGTGTAGAATTCAGTGGCTAATTATTATATTGGTTGATGATCACAGTTCACAGATATCAAGTCTCTGTTATTAGGTTGACAGGACACTGGTAGGGTGGTGGATATGGTTTGAAACACTGCCCTCTGGTTGTCTGGCGTGAGTAATGAAATATCCTAGGTCCCTAGCCAGGCCAAGAAGCATTCTTCAGAAAGGATGATGGTCTCAAGTCTTATTATATGAATTAAGAGGTAATACAGCTTGGCTGAAGTCCGTGCTAAATCAGGACAGTGGCTGTTTGATCACGTGACTAGAGGAGACATGCTTATGCTGCCTCCACCCACTGGCTTTCACACAGCTACATACAGCTGCCTCCCTGAAATTTCGGTAACCTGGTATCCATATGTTAGACTCAAAAGGAGAGATTGTGGCCTCTTCTACCTCTCTTAAATTGTGCTCCCTAAGATGGAGTTTCCTGATAAATATGGTTCCTTTCTGATCCCACTGCCTTCTATACTGCTTCTTTTTCTCTAGCCATCAAAAGCTGTAACTACCCCGACAACAGGCCGTAACTGTTCACCCTGCAGAGAGTTGAGGGCTTCCTTTTCCTCCTCTGGCCATTCTTAATTCTTCCCACATTCCATCTTTGCTTGACGTCAGTCCTAACACTCCTGCTTTCTTGAGTGAAAATAGTATGAAAATGATGCACAGTTAGAATAGGCAAATAACTCATTAGAAGCTTAACCGTGAGTCCAAGTTCATACGATAAATGTGTCATTTCAGTTTAGTGCAAAAAGAGCAGTTTAGGGAACCAGCAAAAATCACTTCCCATGCAGGAGAAAATGAAGTTAGGTCTCTATCACACACCCTGAAAAAATTGTTTAAATTTGTCTAAGATTATTTTATTAATTATCGATCACCAGAAATCCCCAGTTTCAGTGTTTCCCTTTTTATGTATGCTTGCACGCATGCTAAGTCGCTTTAGTCCAACTCTTTGAGACACCATGAGCTGTAGCCCTCCAGACTCCTTATACATGGGATTTCCCGGGACAGGAATACTGGAGTGGGTTGCCATTTCCTGCTCCAGGGGATGCTCCCAACCCAGGGACCAAACCCAAGTCTCTTATGTCTCCTGCATCGACAGGCAGGTTCTTTACCACTAGCACCACCTGGGAAGCCCCTTTCAATGTATACATTGTATCAAGAGAGGACTAGGAGAATCCTCTGTATAAAGTTGCTAATTGAAACCTCCCTGGGGTGGGAGGTGGGAGGGGGGTTCATGTTTGGGAGTTCGTGTACACCCGTGGCAGATTCATGTCAATGTATGCCAAAACCAATAGAGTACTGTAAAGTAAAATTAAAAAATAAATAAATAAAAAAAAAGAAAGAATAAAAAAAAAACCTCCCTTTCCATTAAAAACATTTTTATAT
>SJYX01006666.1:15392-59595 GCA_006410675.1 Oreotragus oreotragus | reverse complement strand
ATATACACGTGCTGAAGGAAGACAAATTCACAGCAGGCAGATTACAGTATGGCCCCCATGCACTATGGGCTTCCCGGGGAAAGGAAGACGGAAGCAGGAGCACAGAATGAGGAAGGTGCCAGAGAGGGGCATGTATACTCTTCCTGAGGGAATCCTCTTAGAAAAGCAGGACCCACTCCCCTTGTCTCACTGAAGGAAGGAAGGCAGCGTGACCAGGGAAACAGTACTGGGCTAGAAGGCATGAAAACTGGATCTGAGACCAAGTTCTGCCCCTGAATACAGTGTGTGGTTTAGAGTAAGGCAGGCAACACCCCTGAACCTTAGTTTCCTTTTCTCCAAATGGGAATAACAACTATGGCCATGAATGACTCTTAGCACATGGTGAAGATCAAATATAAAATGTTTATGAGAATTACCTTTTGAAATATAAAACTTAACAAGAATATAAAATGGTCTAATCAGTCATTATCTTAAAGTTATTATTAATAATAATAACAGTAAACACCTTGCTCCTGAGTTGAGAAGTAGCAGTTAGTATTTAACCAGTACAAGTATAAAGATAAATGTATATGGCATTTAAATCTCAGAGGATCTTTTTGCACTTTCATTTTCAAATAGGGTTTCTTTATGATGGATCATGATTAGAGAGTTTCTCAGGGGGAAAAAAATATTATCCATGGGAGAGATTGCTCAGGAGTAAACTGATTTTAACATGCAAAATAGCTGTTTTTATGTATGGTTATAAAGACTCCTTAGTTCCTTCTCTAGATGTTCACTGAATATTCCTCTTCCCAGAGATCCATTTACTTTCTGAATTTTAATAACAGTGCAGTTTTCTGAATAGTTTTATGATAGCAAGAGTGTTAAGTACAAAATCAATAGAGGCATTTATGAAATCTAGACATGGATACCAATAAAATAGGAAAAAACAAGCAAGCTTAAAACAATAGGATATATACTACTCCCCAAAGGTTGTTGAACACTTCATCCATAGGGCAGGTAGAAACAGACCCAGACAATAAAAGAAAAGAAAACAAAATCATCTGTATAGAATAAACTAGGTTAGAGTATTAGAAAACAGTCATGAGATGAACCACAATAATGCAGTACTGGTTTTTTGTTTTTTGTTTTTTAATTTAATTTTATTTTACTTTACAGTACTCTACTGGTTTTGGCATACATTGACATGAATCCGCNAATAAAAGAAAAGAAAACAAAATCATCTGTATAGAATAAACTAGGTTAGAGTATTAGAAAACAGTCATGAGATGAACCACAATAATGCAGTACTGGTTTTTTGTTTTTTGTTTTTTAATTTAATTTTATTTTACTTTACAGTACTCTACTGGTTTTGGCATACATTGACATGAATCCGCCACGGGTGTACACGAACTCCCAAACATGAATGCAGTACTGGTTTTTAAGTTACTTAAAAATTAAGCTGTTCAGTTCTTATAACATGGTGTGTGTGTGAGAGAGACAGAGAGAAATGGTTGTATTCCATCTTTATGAGGCATGAATTTTTCCTTGTTTTTTATGTCAGTCATAGTAATATTATGGTCTGGCTAATTTTAAAACACCAGAAAAAGTGAAAGTGTTAGTTGCTCCGTCGTATCCGACAATTTGCAACCCCATGGACTGTAGCCAACCAGACTCCTCTGTCCATGGAATTCTCCAGGCAAGAATACTCGAGTGGGTAGCCATTCATTCCCTTCTCCAGGGGGTCTTTCTGACCCAGGGATCAAACCTGGGTCTCCTGCATTGCAGGCAGATTCTTTAAAACAGACAAATACCCAAAAGAACAGATTTCTAAAACCATATGATTATTCATAAGCAGTATTTGCTTCAACTATTTTTATATAGTAATACAGTTACACCACCTTTCTTTAGTTACTGAGTCCCTCCTTTCACAGTCAAATTTTCTGTATCTTAATGTTTTTAAAATACTCCTTGTAAACAAGTTTTGGCTTAAAAAAAACAAAAATCTAGTCAGATAATTTTTGTTTTATAATTGAAGCATTTAATCCACTTCATTTAATATAATCATTGATAAATGTGTACAGTTTTTTAACTTTACACTTTGAAATAATTATAGATTCATAAGATGTTGCAAAGATAGTACAGAAAGGATTCTTGTACACCTCATTCAGTTTATACCTTATATAATTAAACTATAATATCCAAACCAGGAACTTTATATTGGTGCAATGTGTGTACACAATATACAGTTTTATCACCTGCATAGGTTTATGTAACCAGTTGCAAACAAAACAGAACTGTCCCATCACCACGAAGGTTTCCTTCTTGCTACTCCTTTACAGTCACAGCCACCCTAAACCATGGCAAACACTAATCTACTTTCCATCTTTATAAATTTGTCATTTTGAGAATGTCATATAAGTGGAATCATGTAGTGTGTAACCCTTCTAAGATCTTTGTTCAACAAGCATAATCCCCTTGATTCATGCGAATTATTACATGTATCAATAGTTTCTTCTTTTTGATTGCTGAGGAGGACTCCATGGTATGAATGTACCAAGTTTGTTTAACCACTTACCTATCAAAGGATATTTTGGTTTTACCCAGTTTTTGGCTATCACAAATGAAATTGCGATGCACAGTCCTATGTAGATTTTTGTGTGGAAATATGCTTTCATTTCTCTGAGACAAATATCCAGCAACGCAACTGATAACAGGTATGGTACATGCATGCTTAATTTTTTAAAAACTGCCAAACAATCTCTCAGAGTGGCTGTGACATATTACACTCCCATGTATGATATCTGTTTCTCAACATACTTGCCAGCATTTGATGCTGTCATTTTTTTTTTTCCAATTCTAATAGGTATGTAATGATGTCTCATCTTTGTCTTTATTTGCACAGAAGAATTGATGCTTTTGAATTGTGGTGTTGGAGAAGACTCTTGAGAGTCCCTTGGACTGCAAGGAGATCCAACCAGTCCATTCTGAAGGAGATCAACCCTGGGATTTCTTTGGAAGGAATGATGCTAAAGCTGAAACTCCAGTACTTTGGCCACCTCATGCGAAGAGTTGACTCATTGGAAAAGACCCTGATGCTGGGAGGGATTGGGGGCAGGAGGAGAAGGAGACGACAGAGAATGAGATGGCTGGATGGCATCACCGACTCGATGGACGTGAGTCTGAGTGAACTCCAGGAGTTGGTGATGGACAAGGAGGCCTGGCGTGCTGCCATTCATGGGGTCACAAAGAGTCAGACACAACTGAGCGACTGAACTGAACTGAATGCCCAGTCATGTTGAACATCTTTTCATATGCTTACTGGCTATTCATAGATCCTCTTGGTGAAAACGCCTCTTCATATCCTTTACCCATTTCATAATTGGATTGTTTTACAGTTGAGTTTCCAGAGTTCTTCTGTATTCTAGATATGAGTTCTTTGTAAGATATCTGGTTTGCAAATATTTCTTCCCAGTCAGCAGCTTGTCTTTTCATCCTCTTCATGTTGTCTTTTGCACAGCAAAAGTTTTTAATTGTGATGAAAGGTAACTGATTTTTGCCTTTTTTCTTTTATGGACCTTTTGATGTCATGTCTAAGAACTCTTTCCAAGGCTCTAGCTCCTAAATATTTTATCCTATGTTAACTTCTACCCTCTATATTGTTTTATGTTTACATTTAAATCTGTGATCAATCAGGTTAACTTTTGTATAAGGTTTAGGTTCATTTTTATGGGAGGGGGGTGGATGTATATCCAATTGATTCAGGCTTCAGCTACTGAATTGCTTCTGTGTCTTTGTTAAACATCAGTTGCCTGTATTTGTGTCGGCTCTAGGTTCTCTATTCTATTTAATTGATCTAAATATCAGCCCTATGCCAATACCAGACAGTCTTGATTACTCTAGCTATATAGCAAGTCTTGAAATCAGGTGGACTAATTTTTCTCATTTTATTCTTTATCAAAATTGTTTTAGTTATTCAACTTTACCTCTCCAAGTAAAATTTGAATCTACTGTATTACTTGCTTCTTATTGTTTATCTTACCTGTTCCCATGTCTTTGCTTTGTTTTATTTAGTTATTTATTTGCTTCTTTTCTTCTTCTTGGATTATTTTCTATTACTTTACCATCTCTCTCCATTAGCTTGGAAGTTATATGTGTTTTTACTTCTTTTTCAGTGCTTACCCTAGAGACTTATAGAATACATTAATTGGTATTTTATCCTCTCCTTAGATAATGTGAGACTCTTAAAACACTTTACTTCATTCTCTCAGTTTACATGACATGGTTATAATTTAATTCTTTATATATTAAATGACATAAAAGTTTATTATTTTTACACAGATAACACTAATGCTTGGAAGTTATATGTGTTTTTACTTCTTTTTCAGTGCTTACCCTAGAGACTTATAGAATACATTAATTGGTATTTTATCCTCTCCTTAGATAATGTGAGACTCTTAAAACACTTTACTTCATTCTCTCAGTTTACATGACATGGTTATAATTTAATTCTTTATATATTAAATGACATAAAAGTTTATTATTTTTACACAGATAACACTAATTTATTGAATGATATATTTACCATTTTTGTTTCTCTTGGGAGTATCTCTGATCTTCCAGGTGGAGTCATTTTGCTTCTGTCTAAAGAAGAATACTCACTAATATTTCTTTCATTGTGGATCTGCTGGTGGAAAAGTATTTTTATTTTTGCTTAACTAAAGTTGTTTTTACTTCATTTTAATTTTCTAAGCAGAGTTGCTCCAAGGTTGATAGTTTATTTATTGGTTGGTAGCTTTTTTAAAAATCAGATATCAAGACTTTGAAGATTCTGTTATATGCTCTCAGCACTATTGATCCTTTATGTTTACTTTGCTTTCTCACAACTGACAAGAATCTTGCCCTCACTTGATTTAAAGTTTGTTTGCCTTTTCTAATCAACAATTTTATTATTATGTAAAAAGATAATCCTTCTTTGTATTTATGCTGCCCAGGATTTTCAGGGTTATGTTATGCCTGTTTCATCAGTTTTCAAAAGCTATTCTCTTTTCAAATACTGTTCTTGTCCTGTTTTCACTCTCCTTTTTTTTTTGAGATTTCAATTACATATTTTTCACTTTCTTATTGTTTCTTCTCTTATTCTCTTTTCTGTTTATTCCATTCATTAGTTTCTTCATGAGTCATTCTGTATAATTTATTCTGATTTATATTCCATCTCACCAATTCCTCCTTTTGTTGCATCTAATCTGCAAATAAACCCATTCATTAAGTTCCAAATTTGAGTTATTGTATTTTGAAACTTAGAACTTCAATATGATTACTTGTCAAAGTTCTTTTTTTTTTTTCCTGCCAGAATCCTCAGTCTTCTCTCTTTTCTCCTCGAACAATAAAAAGGGTAGCTATTTTTTTTAAATTTATTTTAATTGGAGCCCAATTACTCTACAATATTGTAGTGGTTTTGCCATATATTGACATGAATCAGCCATGGGCGTACATGTGTTCCCCATCCTGAGCCCCTCTCCCACCTCCCTCCCCATCCCTTCCCTCTGGGTCGTCCCAGTGCACCAGCCCTGAGCACCCTGTCTCATGCATTGAACCTGGACTGGTGATCTGTTTCACATATGATAATATACATGTTTCAGTGCTATTCTCTNCATCAGTTTTCAAAAGCTATTCTCTTTTCAAATACTGTTCTTGTCCTGTTTTCACTCTCCTTTTTTTTTTGAGATTTCAATTACATATTTTTCACTTTCTTATTGTTTCTTCTCTTATTCTCTTTTCTGTTTATTCCATTCATTAGTTTCTTCATGAGTCATTCTGTATAATTTTTTCTGATTTATATTCCATCTCACCAATTCCTCCTTTTGTTGCATCTAATCTGCAAATAAACCCATTCATTAAGTTCCAAATTTGAGTTATTGTATTTTGAAACTTAGAACTTCAATATGATTACTTGTCAAAGTTCTTTTTTTTTTTTCCTGCCAGAATCCTCAGTCTTCTCTCTTTTTTCCTCGAACAATAAAAAGGGTAGCTATTTTTTTTTAATTTATTTTAATTGGAGCCCAATTACTCTACAATATTGTAGTGGTTTTGCCATATATTGACATGAATCAGCCATGGGCGTACATGTGTTCCCCATCCTGAGCCCCTCTCCCACCTCCCTCCCCATCCCTTCCCTCTGGGTCGTCCCAGTGCACCAGCCCTGAGCACCCTGTCTCATGCATTGAACCTGGACTGGTGATCTGTTTCACATATGATAATATACATGTTTCAGTGCTATTCTCTGAAATCATCCCACCCTCGCCTTCTGCCTGTCTCTGTCTTCTCCTCTTCTCTCTATCTTTGGATAGAATCCAAAAGACTTTTCTCTACATCTGAGTCTCTTTTGCTATCTCGCATATAGGCTTATCATTACCATCTTTCTAAATTCTCTATATATGCATTAGTATACTGTACTGGTGTTGTTCTTTCTGACTTACTTCACTCTGTATAATAGGCTCCAGTTTCATCCACCTTATTAGAACTGATTCAAATGTGCTCTTTTTAATGGCTGAGTAATACTCCATTGTGTATATGTACCACGGCTTTCTTATCCATTCATTTGCTGATGGACATCTAGGTTGCTTCCATGTCCTGGCTATTATGAACAATGCTGCAATGAACACTGGAATACATGTGTCTCTTTCAATTCTGTTTAAGGATAGTTATTTTAAATATCTATATCTGATAGCATCAATATCTGGAAACCTGAAGATCTATTTCTCTTATTTGGTATTTTAATTCACTCCTATTAAGGTTATCGTGTCTCTGCATATGTATTGATACTTTTTACTATGTACAAGACATTTTATTTGTAATATTGTTTGTATAAATAAATTGAAGACTAGGATGGTGTTATCTTCTATCAGAAAGTATTTGTGTTCTCTTGTCAGTTGCCTGTTATCACCAGAATTCTAGGATCACACTCAAACGGATCTTAAAATAAGTTGCAGTTCCTCTGAGAACCTTTTTATATTTAGTTTGCCCTTCCTCTTAGGGTGCAGCCCTTTGGGCTTCCAAATAAGCAAGATCCATCCCGATTTGCCCCTCAACAGAACCTGGACTCTTTGTACTTTTAGCCTTTTAAACCTATCTGATATGCCATTCAGCCTCTTACTTGCCCATGTGAACCATCAAAAATGGCCATAAACACCGGTTTCTATTCACACATTATTGGCCTTATCTATTTTTACCCCTATATCCAGTTGGCTCATTGTCTGCCTCCCACTTGGAACTTCTAAGGTGCTGGCCTTTCTCTCTGCACTACTTATGATTCACACTCCCCCTCTCTTTATGCTGATTATGGGTGTTAAGGGGGAGGGGGCTCAACTTTTCTTGCCTCATACTTCTATGCTTCTATGAGGAACTTCTTCTTCTTTTCCCCTGGGCCTCTCTCCTGAGTCCTTTCCTACACTTCCCTCTGGGAGGCTGAGTGAGTCGGTGTGATGTGAGTTTGGGAGAAGCCTCCTGTGGGCTGTGCTCCCTTACCGAGCTGGCTGACTCTACAGAGAGGGCATTGTATTCTGCTCTCAAGCATGTGGGCTGTCCCCAACCCTGCAAAAGGAATTCCAGCAGTTTTGAGTGCTAGATTAAATCCATTATGGAAAGTAAAGAAAATATTAAATGTTCATTTGGCCACACAGTAAACTGTATTCTCTGATGCAACTTTGTTACAGAAAAAATTTTATTTTGGTCTTTTTTGTTGTTTGGCTTCTATCTTCTTTTTCAATAGGTTCCAATCTCAGGCGGGGAAAAAAAAGAGTGTTATTTATTGATTCCTTAAAAGCCTCTTAATGACTATTCACCAAAAATCTCTCTCTTCTAACTCATTTTGCAGTGGAAGATCTGCATCCTGATCTCCATCAGTGTGTGTCATCACCCCAGGGTCATGCCTGCAGCTTGAAGCATGATATTGAGACATCTAGCCATATGCTTTTCCCCTCCCATTGCCATATTCTGTTCACAGTCTGAGATTAATGACATGTTTAGAGTCACAGCAAACTGAAAACAATGAATGTGAAGGTATTTCCCTAAAGACACAGAGACTAGCAACATAAAATGGAACAAAAGCAACCTGACAACCTGTGTGTCCTGCCCACAGCTATAATATGAGAGTTTACCTTCTCTGAACAAAGTAACCAAATTATTAACTATAAATGACTTTTTTCCTTAACAGTATGTGGGTTTTAAAAAATAAAATAGCACACAGCCACCAATGAGATCTGATGTCATCAAAGCCAAGGCATGTGTTTCCCCAACCCAGCCTGAACAATATCAACAGTAGTGCAGACTTTGTCTTTAAACCTGCAAACTGTTTATATAGACATAGCCATAGGTGCAATTCCATTTATCGTAAAACTTTTCATAAGCTTTAATTTCTACCACCCACCCCCAACATTTTTTGCAAACTTCTGCTGGTTTGCAACTATTTCTGGGCCATAGCAGCACTCCAACAGAGTGCTTTGGCAACAGCCGCTATTGTGGTCAGCAGCTCTGTCTGCAGGTGGGATTTCTTAAAAGGAGAAGCATTTGCCTTATAGCGCTCCAGCAGCAAACAAGGAAAACTTCCATGGGAACCAGATGGTCACAGAGCTTCATCCCTCTCTCTCCTTCCCTTCCTGCATGCAATCAGGGAAGTCAAAGCCACTGATACACATTTCAGCAAGTACGTTACTCACAGCAGGGCTAATACATAGATACAATCCCAATCACTAGGCCCTGAAACAGATTGCGAGAAACTCCACTGATTAAAGTGACTACAGGACTGATAACCTGGGTGTTTTGAGTTGGAATACTTGTTACAGGTTAAAACTATATCTCCCTGAAGTAGAGACATGCTTCAGGGCCATCATCTATGTACATGCATGTTTGGTGGGGTTCAGCTACAGAATTTGCCCAAAGACAACATAGACATGGAAAAAATAAACATCTATCATTGCCTTAACTATAGTCAATGAAACAAAGCAAAACCAAACAAAAAACAACCAAAATGAAAACATAATTTTTTGGCAAAGCAGTAATTTCTGAATTAGGAGTCAGAGATAAGTAAGTGAAGAAGAACTAAAGAGCCTCTTGATGAAAGTGAAAGGAGGAGCGTTAAAAAGTTGGCTTAAAATTCACCATTCAAAAAACTAATAAGATCATGGTATCTGGTCCCATCACTTCACGGCAAATAGATGGGGAAACAATGGAAACAATGAGAGACTATTTTCTTGGACTCCAAAATCACTGCAGCCACAAAATTAAAAGACACTTGCTCCTTGGAAGAAAAGCTATGACAAACCTAGATGGCATATTAAAAAGCAGAGACATTACTTTGCTAACAAAGGTCCATCTAGTCAACGTTATGGTTTTTCCAGTAGTCATGTATGGATGTGAGAGCTGGACTATAAGAAAGCTGAGCTCTGACGAATCGATGCTTTTGAACTGTGGTGTTGGAGAAAATTCTTGAGAGTCCCTTGGACTGCAAGGAGATCAAATCAGTCAATCCTAAAGGAAACCAATCATGGATATTCATTGGAAGGGCTGATGCTGAAGCTGAAACTCCAACACTTTGGCCACCTGATGCGAAGAACTGACTCACTAGAAAAGACCCTGATGCTGGGAAAGATTGAAGGCAGGAAGAGAAGGGGACGACAGAGGATGAGATGTTTGAATGGCATCACTGACTCGATGGACATGAGTTTGGGCAAGCTCCGGGAGTTGGTGATGGACAGGGAAGCCTAGCGTGTTGTGGTCCATAGGATCGCAAAGAGTTGGACACGGCTGAGCGACTGAACTGAACTGCTTGTACATAAGAAAACAGAGGTGATGAGAATTACAAGGTAAAAGTCACAATAAGCATTCTAAAATGTGAAATCTTGTCTGGCTAATCCAGGTTGAACAAAGCCACAATAAGAAATCAACCTAAATATCAGAAGAATTCTGTGTGAGTTAAGAAATGAGATTATGGAGAAAAAATAGATGAATGACTAAAATTTAACATAACATCTCAAGATGTTGCCATCTTCAAATAACCTTCAAACAAGAAAACAACCAAAGATGCTTCAATGAGTTAACATAAGTTTAAATAATTAGCACACTGGAATCAAAAGGATGGAAAAGTCTGTGAAAATGGTGAAAACATGGGCCATGGGTTTTTTGTTTCTTCTTCAAAAAAAACTAGTCTTTTATTAAGGATATTTTTACGCGAATCTAAAATACTTTTTGCAGTGTCAACCTCTCACTGCAAACATCTGTTTTCACTTTGAGGAACTGGGGACATTACCACCACCAGTGTACTCCGATGAAGGTCAAAGACTTCTACTTTAGATGAGCCACAGTTTTTAAAACTCACTTTAGGCAAAAGGGCATTTCTCAGAAGAAAAACATGCTGTTAGTTCTGACAAAGGGCTGTTTGTGAGGCTGCCTCCTGTTTGAATTGCCCCATAGTAAGACAGATGCTGGAAAGGGAAGTTCAAGAATCATTCTAATCCAGATCCACTTTTGGTTACTTCCTCTGCTTGCTTCCAGCACAGCTGCACAGAATAAAACAAAAAGAGGAAATGGGGACACCCAGACTGAACATTATTGCCTTCAGCAAAAGCCTTTAGAAAACCCCCTCAGGAACTTATGACATCATAGAGATGTGTCATCTGCCATATGGAATTTTACTCCAAAAGCGGGATTTATGCAATTTCTTAATGAAGACACTTGCTGAAATACAGCTATCATGAAAGGCATTAACCTAAGAAAAAGGCAGCACTCAGGCAAAGTCCTTTCAAGAGTTAAAATGTTATTAACCAATTTTTCTTTTAACCAACCAAATAAACAATGGCAACTACAATCCCTTAACCTGTTCAAAGACTTCATTCCCATGGATATACTGAAAGGTACATTTGGTTTATCTCCTATTACTGAGAAAGAAATACTATAACCTCATACTGAATACCACTCTGAATATGACAGTGCTCCAGACAATCAGGCCTTGAGGCCTAGAAAAATGTATTAAGTGCACAGTCCTATGGAAACAATTGCAGCCTTGAAACTGTATCCCGGGGTGTTACTGCTACGGTTGTAATTAGTCTCGGGGATGATAAGATCTTGAGTTTCTAGAAACTATAGAAAGGATACTTCTAAGAGATAAGAGAAAAATGGTGCTGAGGATGCTACGAGGCTGCCGAAAATTAACTTTCCTGGGTCTCAACTTTCTGTTCTGAAAATGTGGGGAATCCAATTAATGACACAGTGACCTCTCCTCCAATCTGTAGAAAAATTTGCAGCAATGATTCCAGAACTAAGTGTGCACTTCTGTAGGATGAAGGCTTAGGTGGCCATACTTCAGTTGTCTGGTTTGCTTAAGACAGTCATAGGTTATGCAAGCTGTCTCAATATAATTATTTTTAAAATGCCTCCTTACACTTTTTGAAATGCCCCAGTCTGGATGATTAATTATCTAATAGCTGTAGTAATAATAACTGTACTATAGGTTTTAATTTTTTCCCTAAAAATCATTAGGAATTATGAATATGTCTGGTTTTTCCTAAATTCACTGATTAGGGAAAAGATTGGAGTTGGGAGTTGGATTGGAAAACTTTTAAAATCTGCTTAAAAACAAGTTTCTTTTTTGTAATTTTCAATCTTTTAACATAAATCAAAGATTCATACAGTCTTTTAAAAATAATGTTCAGGTTTCATTTACTTTAAGTTTATAGAATCCCAGTGGGGGCTCTCTCTTTTTTCAAAGAATATTCTTACTGCACTCCTCTACTGAAAGCTTCCTTGTTTAGGGAATTGAGCAAAATACATACATCATTTTACCATCTGTAGGGTTGATAGCATTTAATTAGGAAAGCCATGAGTACTAAAGGACATTTTCAAAGCGGCACCTCAGGTAAAAGACCCCCTTCCCCACCTCTGCTGCAACTAATGGTTCTGCAACTCATTTTATGCTCATTGCATTACAGAATTTCCCCTAGAGAATACTAAATTCAAATCGGATGAACAGATGCTCACAAATCAAGGTACTCCATGTACATACCTACAGCAATCATGAAGTAGTAAGTAGAAGGGAAACAAAGGAAGAAACACACGAGAAGCTTAGAAAGCATTCATTTCTTGTCTCTCTTTCCCCTTTTCTTTTCTCATCTCCATGGTTCTCTCATCTCCCCTCTGCCATTGCTGCTGCCTATCACTATATTCTTTTTCCTATAACCTCTCAGTTGCCATAGACAGAAAGCTCTGCTCTCTGGCAGATAATCACAATTGAGTTAGTGAGGGACATGTATTTTCAGATGCCAAAAGTCAGTCTCTTTCTCTCTTCCCCTCTTTACAGTCATGGAACTTGCTCTCAGTAGCCTGAGAAACAGAGCTTGTAAATAACACACGCTGCTTTTCTGGGCTATGGTTCAGCTAACAAAGAAATCGGCTTTATCCTTGGACAGAAGCGTTTCCTTTACAACACTGGTCCCCAGTTCCTTGCTCTTTGGACTTTTTCTCTCCAGATCACAGGCTTTGACCCAGGCTTGTTAGCCGAGGACCATTTAGGCTCATCTTCACCCAAATCCTAGGTCCCAACCACTGATTCCCAATCTTGACCCTAATGAAAATGTGCTCACCTGCTTCTGCATCCCACCCAACATCTAATTTCCTCCCAGGAATAGGAAATAAGCTATCTAGACTGATGTGTCTGATAAAGACACTTACACCTTATCTACATTTATATTTTGATTAATAAAAACCTTCCTTTCACAGGAGTTAGTCCTTCTTAAGTGAGAAATACTGCAAATATCTCAAGCAAATACACCTTTGAAAATTTTCCATCTCTCTGTATATTAGAGTGGGTGTCACTATCTCATGAAAAACAGCCACAGTTCACCAATAAACACTCTAATGAATGCTTTTGGGGGGGGGGGTATATTATATTTCCTTCCATTCTCATTTCGCAGTTAAGTTTTAAAAGATTTATTTGTTTTTATAAAACAAAATGATTTGTCTATCATCTTTGTTATGCAGCTTACAGAGAAATTATAAAAATCCATGTTTGTCCTCCATCATTCTTCACATTACATTATTTTACTCGTTAAGCAATACTTTAAAACGTCCTAGATATACTTTTTCTACTCCGGTTACAGCAGCTAAGCATCTGTCTCAAGAGAGCCATTCTTCAGCTGCTTTATCTGTTTCTGTGAACCTTGCTAGTAGATTCGGCTGTGTGGCCACATAAGGTAAGGTCATTCAAGCTCATCTTGTCAAACTTGTCATGACCCTGAGCTCTCACATCACAGAATTTCCTTTCGTGCATTTCTAGCAATTCCACACAACAGGGGATTTTAGCATCTGCTATGCAACATCATAGTCTCTAAATTGAGTGGGTGTTTCAACAGAATTTCCAGCATTGTAAAATTGTGGAGCATAATAATAAACAGACAAAGAAAACAGTGACTCACCTCACTTATTCTACCTCAAGGTGGAAAATTCATAGCAAAAGGAAATAAAATCTTTTCTACCCATGGTAGGGGGTTGGTGACAGGAGTGTGTGAGACGGCATAAAAGCCACATTTCCTCTCGCCATTCAGAAAAGATCTTTGTTTACCACTGCAGTGTTGCCAAGGAAACAGCAACTACTCACGACATAACGTGGAGATGCCTATCACAGACACGGCAGCACTGCTGTTTAAATGTTACACTGATTCTTGTCCGCCTCTGTCTTTCCCATTCCCTGACGGAAAGGCGATGGCACCCCACGCCAGTGCTCTTGCCTGGAAAACCCCATGGACGGAGGAGCCTGGTAGGCTGCAGTCCATGGGGTCGGGAAGAGTCAGACACGACTGATCGACTTCACTTTCACTTTCCTGCACTGGAGAAGGAAATGGCCACCCACTCCGGTGGAGAATCCCAGGGACGGGGGAGCCTGGTGGGCTGCCATCTCTGGGGTGGCACAGAGTCGGACACGACTGAAGCGACTCAGCAGCAGCAGCAGCAGTGGAAAGGCAGAGTAGCCAGTAGCCATAACCAGTAGCCAAAGACTACAATAAAGGAGGAGAGCCAGATTGTTGCCTACATTCAGCTACATGTGTATTTGTATATATATTTACTTTTAGATCAATAGTGATGAATCAGTTGTGCTTTGAGATAACAAAGTTCCTCACCTGCCATGACTTTCTGAAAAATCTCAAATAGGAAATAGTGGATTCTGTGGTCAATGCTAAAGAAGAAAGGGAAACATCCTGATCCTTTTCTGAATCATCTCAAACCATCGGGTCGTATCTTTGTACACTTTAGTTTAGTTCAGCTGCTCAGTCATGTCAGACTCTTTGTGGCCCCATGGACTGCAACACGCCAGACTTTCCTGTCCATCACCAGCTCCCGCAGCTTGCTCAAACTCATGTCCATTGAGTTGGTGATGCCATTCAAACATCTTATCCTCTGTTGTCCCCTTCTCCTCCTGCCTTCAATCTTTCCCAGCATCAGGGTCTTTTCCCATGAGTCAGTTCTTCGCATCAGGTGGCCAAAGTGTTGGAGTTTCAGCTTCAGCATCAGCCCTTCCAATGAATATCCATGATTGATTTCCTTTAGGATTGACTGATTTGATCTCCTTGCAGTCCAAGGGACTCTCAAGAGTCTTCTCCAACACCACAGTTCAAAAGTATCAATTCATCAGTGCTCAGCTTTCTTATAGTCCAGCTCTCACATCCATACATGACTACTGGAAAAAACATAGCTTTGACTAGATGGACTTTTGTCAGCAAAGTAATGTCTCTGTTTTTTAATACACTGTCTAGGTTTGTCATAGCTTTTCTTCCAAGGAGCAAATGTCTTTTAATTTTGTGGCTGCAGTCACAAACTGCAGTGATTTTGGAGCCCAAGAAAATAAAGTCTCTCACTGTTACCACTGTTTCCCCATCTATTTGTTATGAAGAGATGGGACCAGAAGCCATGAAATGATGGGAGCGGATGCCACGATCTTAGATTTTTGAATGCTGGATTTTAAGCCAGCTGTTTCACTCTCCTCTATCACCTTCATCAAGAGGCTCTTTAGTTCCTCTTTGCTCTCTGTCAAAAGGGGTGGTGTTATCTGCATATCTGAGGTTATTGATCTTTCTCCTAGCACTCAATCTTGTTTCCAGCTTGTGCTTCATTCAGCCCAGCATTTTACACAATGTACTCTGCATATAAATTAAATAAGCAGGGTGACAATATGTAGCCTTGATGTACTCCTTTCTCAATTTTGAACCGGTCCATTGTTCCATGTCCAGTGCTAACTATTGCCTCTTGACCTGCATACAGGTTTCTCAGGAGGCAGGTGAGATGGTCTGATATTCCCATCTCTTTAAGAATCCTCCACAGTTTGTTCTGATCCACACAGTCAAAGGCTTTGGCATAATCAATGAAGCAGAAATAGATGTTTTTCTGGAATTCTCTTGGTTTTTCTATGATCCAACAAATGTTTCCAATTTGATCTTGGTTCCTCTGCCTTTTCTAAAACCAGCTTGAACATCTGGAAGTTGTTCATTTACTGTTGAAACCTGGCTAGGAGCATTTTGAGCATTACTTTCCTAGCATGTGAAATGAATACAATTGTGCAGTAGTTTGAACATTCCTTGGCACTGCCCTTATTTGGGATTGGAATGAAAACTGACCTTTTCCAGTCCTGTGGCCAGTGCTGAATTTTCCAAATTTGCTGACATATTGAGTGCAGCACTTTCACAGCATCATCTTTTAGGATTTGAAATAGCTCAACTGGAATTCCATCACCTCCATTAGCTTTGTTTGTAGTGATGCTTCCGCAGGGCCACTTGACTTCATACTCCAGGATGTCTGGCTCTAGGTGAGGGATCACACCATCACGGTTATCTGAATCATTAAAGTCTTTTTTGTATAGTTCTTCTGTGTATTTTTGCCACTCTTCTTAATATCTTCTGCTTCTGTTAGGTCCATACCATTTCTGTCCTTTATTGTACCCATCTTTGCATGAAATGTTCCCTTGGTATTTCTCATTTTCTCTAAGAGATCTCTAGTTTTCCACATTCTACTGTCTTCCTCTATTTCTTTGCATTGATCAATTAGGAACGTTTTATCTCTCCTCGCTGTTCTTTGGAACTCTGCATTTAGATGGGTATATCTTTCCTTTACTTTAAGAATATAAGTCCATTAGCATTGAAATAATTCAATCAAGCGTTCCTTTAGTTTATTTATTGATGGGTGACCATCTACAAGCATCAATAAATAAATGTAGGTGCTATGGATGTGGAAGCCTGGCTGGTGCATGGAGATTAGATGGCAGCGGATCATGGACAGAAGCAGGGATGCCAGTTTGTAGGCTATTACAATAACAACTTTTGCAAAAGGGAATCGTGAACTAGGAGAATAAGTAAGGTGGAGTGTTAGTTGAATTTAGATACATTTCTTCTAGAACTCACAGAATATCCTTATGGATGGGATGTGGAAAGTAAGAAAAAGAAAGAAGTCAGGCGAATTTCCAGACAACTTAGTGTTTAGTACTCCCTGCTTCTACTGCAGGAGGCACAGTTTCCATCCCTGCTCAGGGAACTAAGATCCCACATGCTGTACGGTACAGCCAAAGAAAAAAGAAAGAAAGAATTTCATCTAAAAAAAGATTTTTTTAAAAAGGTCAAAATGATCTCAAGATCGTATTTGTATTTTAGCCCAGAAAACCAGAAGAGTGAAGTTGTCTTGATATTGCAGGGAAAGACTAAGGGAGAACAGACTGGAAAGACTAAGGGAGAACAGACTTGGAACAGGAAAGAAGACAAGTGTGTTTTGTGGGCATGACAATTTTGAGATGAGTATTCTATTTCAAAGTGGAGGGGTGTAAGTATTCCAAGTGGATAACTTAAGTGGCGTCCCATGGAGGGATCAGAACTGGAAAAGTCATCAGCTTATAAATAGAACCTTATAGCATCAGACTGGGACTCAAAGGTTTAATTTTAGCTGGCATCTCTTGAATCTTTACTGTGTGCCAGCAACTGTTCTGAGTGCCTTGCATGCATTGATTCATTTAAATCTAACATCAATTCAATCCAATCAGGCAAATAAATACTTTTATTATCATTATTTATAAATAAACTGAGAGCAAAGAGAGACTACGTAATGTGTCCCAAGCTGCATTGCTAGTAAATGTCAAAGCAGAATTTGAACCCCAGCAGTCTGAATCCACAGTCTTGCTATTAACCATTATGCTACTCAAATATGTGATATGATCCTGCTGAAAAGAATCTTACAACTTATAGAAATAAAAGCACACATGAAAAAACACTAAAGATTAATTAGGTACTAACCTATTTTGGCACTAACTGTGAGGCAAAGGAGTTGAGAATATGTGTGAACGTTCAGGGCAATGGAACACAGCAGTAATTAGCTGCTTCATTATGATTAAATTACACAATGGCAATCTGAAAGAATTTTGCAGGTTCCATAGATAACCAGTATACAGTCATAGATTAGCTTAGTCACGGGTATTAACAAGCTTGTAATAGCTAATCATTTAGATATTGTGTACACCTTGTCATACTGCCTACAGTTTTATACAATTTCACTGGTATTTAAGTCTTTTGTAATCACCCTTTATAAATAGCAGTGAAGACTGCTGCCTAAAGGGGTTCATTGTATTAACCCCTTGTCTTCTAAACAGACACTTATAGGCTATGTTCACTTCATTCTACATAATAAGCGAGAACTTAGGAGCTTCACAGGAATTTCAATTAACTCAACAGATATTTCAGTTCAGTTCAGTCACTCAGTCGTGTCCAACTCTTTGCAACCCCATGAATCACAGCACGCCAGGTCCCCTGTCCATCACCAACTCCCAGAGTTCACTCAAACTCACATCCACCGAGTCAGTGATGCCATCCAGCCATCTCATCCTCTGTCATCCCCTTCTCCTCCTGCCCCCAATCCCTCCCAGCATCAGAGTCTTTTCCAATGAGTCAACTCTTCACATGAGGTGGCCAAAGTATTGGAGTTTCAGCTTTAGCATCATTCCTTCCAAAAAACATCCAGGGCTGATCTCCTTTAGAATGGACTGGTTGGATCTCCTTGCAGTCCAAGGGAATCTCAGGAGTCTTCTCGAACACCACAGTTCTAAAGTATTAATTCTTCGGTGCTCAGCTTTCTTCACAGTCCAACTCTCACATCCATACATGACCACTGGAAAAACCATAGCCTTGATGAGATGGATCTTTGTTGGCAAAGTAATGTCTCTGCTTTTGAATATGATATCTGGGTTGCTATGGAGCACCAAATTGAGACTGGTAATGTACTTATCCCTGTGAGAATATCTTTGCCCCAAGATTTTGCAAGCTCTGTACCAAATTGTGCTGATTAATTTATTTCCTTTGAATATAAAGCAAGGGTCTCTAAATTTCTGATGAGGAAACATTTCTATTTTTCCTATGCAAAGATGACTAACTTCTAGACATCTGCTGTTTAATATTGCCTCTGCGAACAGTGCTGGAAGTGTGTGTTGTGAGAATAGACTCCCTAGAAACATTTTCTAGCTCAAAGAATTATTTGAACAGAGTAGTGTCTATACTAGCAATGAATGTTTCTTTTTTGTTCTAGGTCAGTGTTTACATGGTCCATGGATCAATCCAGCCCATCACTTGTTGCATGGCCCACAAGTTAAAACTGGTTTTTCCATGTCTAAATAGTTGAAAAAATAGAAAGAAGAATATTTCATGATGTGGAAAAATTATATGAAATTCACATTTCAATATCCAAAAATAAAGTTTTATTGGAACATGCTCATCCATTTATTTACACATTGCCTATGGCTACTTTTGTACTATTCAGCAGCAGATTGGGGCTTCCCTGGTGGCTCAGCGGTTAAAGCGTCTGCCTCCAATGCGGGAGACCCGGGTTCAATCCCTGGGTCGGGATGATCCCCTGGAGAAGGAAATGGCAATCCACTCCAGTATTCTTGCCTGGAGAATCCCATGGACGGAGAAGCCTAGTAGGTTACAGTCCACGGGGTCGCAAAGAGTCAGACACAACTGAGCGACTTCACCACCATCACCAGCAGCAGCAGATTTGAGTATTCATGACAGAGATCATATGTCTTGGAGATGTTGGTCCTTTACAGAAAAAGTTTGCTAACCCCTGCTCTATATACTTGAAGAAAGAGTCAGAACATAATTTGGAATACAAAACAGTCATTCATTATTGTATTAATACTTCTGTACTTGAAGATCATAACCCTATGTAGCAAAACCTAGTCAAAAGTATGAGGACCATCTTTATCAATGAGCTAGAAAACAGAACAACTTTGAAACAAACCAACAAATTGTCATATAGAAAAAGTTATTTGATGCAATTCTGAGAGATGGCTTCCCTGGTAGCTCAGACGATAAAGAATCCACCTTCAGTGCGAAAGACCTGGGTTCGATCCCTGGGTTGGGAAAATCCCCTGGAGAAGGGAATGGCAACCCACTCCAGTATTCTAGCCTGGAGAATTCCATGGACAGAGAAGCCTGGCAAGCTACAGTCCATGGGGTTGCAAAGAGTCNTCAGTGCGAAAGACCTGGGTTCGATCCCTGGGTTGGGAAAATCCCCTGGAGAAGGGAATGGCAACCCACTCCAGTATTCTAGCCTGGAGAATTCCATGGACAGAGAAGCCTGGCAAGCTACAGTCCATGGGGTTGCAAAGAGTCGAACATGACTGAGCAACTTTCACTTCACTTCTGACAGAAAGCCAAATCAGAGTTACCAGGGCTGCTTTTTAATGACTCTTTATGTGTCTATTAAGAAGGCTCAGTTCTAAAAATTTCCAGATGGGAAATTCCAGGTCTGAACACATATATTCAAACTGGACATTTTTTTTTCTGTAGAAGAATGTGGAGAAGAAGGCTTTATGGTCTAAGGACAGAGCCCTTGGACTTAACACAAAAGCAAGATGATTATTTTACAATTACATAAGGCTTTGACACATCAAAACAGTTTAAAATTTAACCATTTCATCATACACACAGCTAAAGTTGGCAAATTAATTATAATTATCTTTTAGTTTGTTTGAAATGAGGAAACTGAGGCCCAGAGCATCATTATTGTATAATTTTTTAAAAGCCATCAAAGTTAGAGTCAAAATCCCCGATCTTTTTCCCACTCAAGACTCCAAGCAACAGTGTCCCTTATCTGGAAACAGAAGTGAGAATCCCTGACCAAGCTAATCTCACTGGAATGTTTGTTGTAAGATCAAATTATATATGTGTGTGTGTGTGGACTTCCCTGGTGGCTCAGATGGTAAAGCGTCTGTCTACAATGTGGGAGACCTGGGTTCAAGCCCTGGGTTGGGAAGATCCCCTGGAGAAGGAAATGGCAATCCACTCCAGTACTATTGCTTGGAAAAATCCCATGGACAGAGGAGCCTGGTGGGCTACAGTCTATGGGGTCGCAAAGAGTCGGACACAACTGAGCACACTCTGAAAACTCTGTAACATACTTTATAAAATGAAGTAGAAAAGAAAGAGAAGAAAAGAAAGTAATTTGCTTAGCTCAGGTAACTCTTGGATAACTGGAGGTATTCACCTGCCTTCCAGTCTGTGTTTATCCCATTAGCCAAGATTAATGGAGGTGAAAATAAAAATCATTTGCTATAGGAACCGATACTTTTGGTCATCAAATGTTTTAAGCTTAGTTGGGATGAATTTCACACCAGAAGGACCTTTGCTTCACAACTGCACTGCTCTCATCTCTTTCCTCTAATAAGTAGAAAAACAAAACCTTTATACCCACTTAAACAAATGCTAGCAATTCAAGGTTTCTTTTTACAGCACATACACATGCTAATATCATGAGTGTTAACACCACAGTGTTCCAGATGCCACTCAATCTATGTATAAATTGCAAATGTACTCTACTGAATAATATAATTGATAAAATCACCTTATCTTTGGACTACAGTGAATTGTTTGTGTGATGGTGTTGTTCTTCATTACATGCCTGAATGCACTCATTAAGTTCAGAGTGAACAATAAGCCTAGAAAAGCACAAAGATGGTGCACCTGAACCAGCAGGAAGTCTACATTTCAACTACCCCAGAATCTGACAGGTCTAATCCCTGAGAAGGAGCATGTTCCAAGCATGGTAGCTACATTTCATACTCAAGAGGTGATTTAACTGTTTGGTTTTCAAAAAGTGAGGAGTGAGAGCTGAATATCCTTAATTATAAACATAAACCTAAGATGGGAGGGTTCTTAAACTCACAAGCTCATTTTCAAATTCATTTTCCCTCAAGCTGTGCGTACACTTGCCTTAAAATAGCACCACCTTCCTGGGAACTTCTGAGGCTCTTTCATTCTCTTTTTGCTGTCTGATAGTCAAGGATGTACCCAGCTAGTCTGACAAAGGCTCTGCACAAGGGCTGTGCAGCTTCATCCCTGTTGGAAAGAATTTCTGAGCCTGATTTGGTGATGTAAAGGGCTTATTTTTCTGGGTTACCAAGTTTTAAACAAAATCCATTCACTAATTCATTCACCAAACACATATTAAGCACTGGAATACCCCAGGCTCTGGGGATAAAAAGAGACAAATAGAATAGAATAGACCAAGTCTTTGTTCCCCTGATTCTCACATTAGTGGGAGTAGAAAGGGAAAGATAAACAATAAACAGAGAATCTAGTATAATAGGTTTCACTATAATAAAATATAATATGTATAGTATGATATGGTATGATAAAGTGCTAGGGCAAAAACATGATGTGATAAGAGATCAGGGTAGTCGGTGGAGCTGGAAATACTATGTTACATAGAGTGCTCCAGTCAACATTAATAATGTTCCCCAGGACTGCGGGTTGCCCTCTTTTTCCAGGAACACCAGAAAATTACACTGGCTCACATTTCAAAAATTGACGATATGACTTACTTTGGCCCAAGAAATATGAATAGAAATGACATGTCACTGTCAGGCTGAAGAATTGGGGAGCTGGTGTGCAATTCTCTGAGGTGTTTCCCCCTGCTGTCTGTGCTTTAAGTTTCATGTTGAAATAGTGGCATTACAACTTTTAGTTTCGAGTCTTGTATCTAAGAACTTTGGAAGCCACCAGTCCTTTCCACACAAGAAAAAAAGTTGGAAAAAATGAAAAATCAACAACTTTTCTTAGATCTAACAGAGAATTCAGGTCATAGGACAAAAAAAAAATTGCCCCCTAAATTGGAGAGACAGACAGGGGGATAGAGAGAATCACAACTTATGGGAAGAAAAACTTGTAAGTAGAAACATCCACAGGAGCCAGTATTAAGATCATTTTCTCAGATATGTCTTACTCTTTGCAACCCCATGGACTATAGCCTGCCAGTCTTCTCCATCCATGGAATTATCCAGGCGAGAATACTGGAGTAGGTTGAGAAAACCTAAATAGTAACTGATGGAATTGCTCAATATGGACAAATGAAAAAGTCCGGGCTTAGTCTTAGGAGGACGACCCCTACACCTTAGTGAGGTATTCCTCTAGGAGCCCTACCAGCTTCTCACAGTAAAAATCATGGAAAAATTCCCTGATGCTTCCAGCAGGGGAGGAGGGAAAAGTAGCTATTTTGAAATAAACCCAGAGTACTCCGTTTTTATTAGCCAGGCATACCCTCAAGAGAAGCTATTTTACTAATAGTTTAATTATTAGTAAAAACTATTTTCAGTTCAGTTCAGTTCAGTCGCTCAGTCATGTCCGACTCTTTGTGACTCCATGAACTTTGAGTTAAAACTCATAGTTAATCAACTTGAGTTTATCAGAACCTAACTGATCTGGACTAAAGGAAATGCCCAATTTCAGCTCCCTCTAGCCTTTCTGCCTAAACTAATGGTGATGGGGATTGAAAAACACTAGTGAAGGTCACAGCCCAAGGGCACAGGCACAGACTCATTAAAACCTGGAAGTCAAAGTATAGAGCTATAGTACGCTTTTTCTCCCTCTGCACCTTACTGCAATATCAATAGGGTTCCTGTGTAATAGGTAGATACTATGGAAAGAACTTGGAGAAGGCAATGGCAACCCATTCCAGTACTTTTGCCTGGAAAATCCCATGGGCGGAGGAGGCTGGTGGGCTGCAGTCCATGGGGTCGCTAAGAGTTGGACATACTGAGCAACTTCACTTTCACTTTTCACTTTCACGCACTGGAGAAGGAAATGGCAACCCACTCCAGTGTTCTTGCCTGGAGAATCCCAGGGACGAGGGAGCCTGGTGGGCTGCCATCTCTGGGGTCGCACAGAGTCGGACACTATTGAAGCGACTTAGCAGCTCGGAAAGAACTACAGGCCTCAGAACCTATTTAAGAAAAAGTCCCCAGGGAAACCCAAAGACAACAGGAGAGACAAAAACAAGGGCAACAGAGGAAATTTTAGCTTCTGACACCAACAGCTAGAGTAAACGATAAAGACAGTCTAACAAACAGCTAGAGCAAACAATAGACAGTCCAGCTTTTAAACAGATAAACACAAAACACAGTAAAAGCCTGTTTACCTCAGTACATTTCACCTAATACATCATGTCTGGTTTACAAGAGAAAAATCATAAGGCATTATAAAAGAAAATATATATATATAGTTTGAAGAGACAAAGAAAGCATCAGAACAGAAACAGACATGGCAGAGATGTTGGAATATTAGATCAGAGTTTAAAGCAGCTATTATTAATATGTTAAAGGAATTGTGATGTTGGAGAAGACTCTCTTGAGAGTCCTTTGGACAGCAAGCAGATCAAACCAGTCAATCCTAAAGGAAATCAACCCCGAATATTCACTGGGAGGACTGACGATGAAGCTGAAGCTCCAATACTTTGGCCACCTGATGTGAAGACTCAACTCTTTGAAAAAGACCCTAATGCTGGGAATGATTGAAGTCAAAAGGAGAAGAGGGTGGTAGAGGATGAGATGGTTAGACAGCATCACTGACTCAATGGTTATGAATTTGAGCAAACTTCAGGAGATAATGAAGGACAGGAAAGCCTGGCATGCTGCAATTCATGGGGTTGAAAAGATCAGACATGCCTTAGTGACTGAACATTAAGGGACGTATAATGCAAAAAATGTACAACATGCAAGAACAGATGCATAATGTAAGCAGAGAGATGGAGGGAAATAAATGCTAGAAATCCCATCCTATTTACAGATCCTGCTCATACTCAAGGGCTTATTCTTCCAAATAATCATACAGAGTGTACACATGAGGAGGCAAGAATTTGGGGGGCTAGCTCTGAATTCTGCCTACCACAGGGATCAACTTGATGATTTGAAGCAGAGAAAGGAGAAGGACATTATCTGACTTATGTGTTACTCTTTGTTTTCAAACTTTAAACTTTTTATTTTGTATTGGGGTATAGCTGATTAACAATGTTGTGATAATTTCAGGTTAGCAAATGAGATGATAATATGCATGTCTGCGTGTTAAGTCACTTCAGTTGTGACCAACTCTTCCCGACCCTATGGACTGTAGCCCACCAGGCTTCTATGTCCATGAAATTCTCTAGGCAAGAATACTGAAGCCCCCTCGGGTGGCACAGCCAGAAGGGGCGGAGCTGAGGCAGCAGTGGCTTAGGAGGCAGCAGCGGTGGCGGCGACGACGGTGGCTCTGGAGGCCGCAGTCCCGGTCCTGGCTTTGGCCCCAGCCCCACCGTGGTGACGTTCGCTGAGCTGCTGGCACTCCTGGCCGCCCTCCTGGCCACGGCCTTGGGCTACTTCGCCAGCAGTGGCACGCATGCTGAGGCTCGAGAACTAAGATGGGCCTCATCTTTGAGGTGGCCGAGGGCGGCTTCCTGGACATCGACGTGGAGATTACAGGGCCTGATAATAAAATAATTTATAAAGGAGACAGGGAGTCCAGTGGGAAATACACATTTGCTGCTTACATGGACGGAACATACAAGTTTAGCAAGAGGATGTCCACCATGACTCCCAAAGATGGTGATGTTCACCAGATATCGGGGAAGACGGCAAAGGACCAGACGTGGAAAGAGTAGCTCACAAGAACAAGCTAGAAGAAATGATTAATGAGCAGGCAGTGGAGATGACAGCTGTGAAGCACGAACAGGAATGCATGGAGGCTGGAGAGAGAATACACAGGGCAATCCATGACAACACAGACAGCAGAGTGGTCCTTTGGTCCTCCTTTGAAGTTCTTGTTCTAGTTACCATGACATCAGAACAGATCTATGACCTGAAAAGAGTCTTTGAAGTCTGGAGGGTTGTGTAAAAGCCTTTTCCCCATAATCCCAAATTCACAATTCACTGTTTACCAAACATCTTGGTCATAATAATGTCATTAGTTTCTATGTTTTTATTTTCTGAACTGTATTTTCACAGCTTTTGTTTCTTTGTGATTAATAGATATGGGGGGGGACACTTTTTTAGGAAAGCTATAGTGAAAATTTGACATTTGTTTGGCATAAATTCGTATTTGAATTCTGCCTCTATTATTCAGGCCCTTCCAAAACTCAAATACTGTAAGCTGAATATAGGTGCAGAGTCCTTAGTTTTCTTTCCTTTAGTTTTCATAATAAAATGTAGTTTGTTCAGCATAGTACTTTACTGATAGTACTTTAAAAAATGACTGCATTCTTGGGATCCCTTATCCTGCAGTTCAAATCATTAGAAAGATTCATTTTGTTGAGAAACAACAATCCGAATCTTGACATTTTCTATCCAGCTTGATGGCAGAGCTCTGTGACTAGAGTATGTGAACAGATTGGTACTTTTACATTTTGTCTCTCTTGTTTTTGCTTTAAAGATAAAACTTAAACCAACAACCTTTACCCCCTACCCCCAAAGTTTCACTTTGAACCTTAGAACTCAATCATCTCCATTTAAAATTGTTGCCACAAGCAACTAATAACCATTTTTTGTTTTCTGTCTAACCTTGTAAGAAGTCTATTAAAGCCAGGTCTCCACATGTTTCAGCAAATGGTAGCTCTTTTTCTTTCTGTGCTGGCACATCCACTTTCTCCACTCTTGGCATGTAGAAGATATGCATTCACGTAATTGGAAAAATCTGGCTTTCCAATGCCCAAGGGCTAAAGCCTCTTGGGTTTCTCTGCAGTGATGTGCAGCCACTATTTATTTTTGATCAGAGCATTCTGGCCACTGTTTAATTAGGGTACTGAACATCTCTGTCAGTACTAGGGTTTTTCTTTTTCTTGGGTCTTTCTTTTTTGGCACAAAATTATGAATTTTGTTTTGTATAAAATGAAATGACTTTCTTTTGGTCTCTGATGATGGGTTTAAAATTCAAGGAGCATCTGGTTTTGGTGTGGGGATGATCCAGGATTAAGTTGTGACTGATGCATATTGCTTATTTGTAGTTTTCTTTTTTGTTTAATCTTTACAAGGGGAAAACTACAAGTAACAAGTTTTGCATAATTAATTTAAACTTGTTACAGGTTTTCATGTTCAGGATAAACAATTTTTCAACCTTGGGTCAGAATACGTGCAAGTTTAAGGTGACTGCATTTTACCCTAGGACAACTGTTGCCTGCCAATTGTGTGCGTGTGTGTGTCCAAACACTTCAAAACTGCGCTAAAAGATGTAAATTTAAAATTGGTTGTGTATCTGATCTGCCCCAGGTTCAGCAAATAAACAGTTCCTTTTAAAAACAAAAACAGATTTGGGAGTTCGTGTAAAAAAATAAATAAATACAAAAAATAAATAAATAAAATAAATAAAAACAAAAACAGAAAAAAGAATATTGGAGTGGGTTGCTATGCCTTCTTTCAGCAATCCTTTTTGACTTAGGGGTCAAACCCACGTATCCTACAGCTCCTGCATTGGCAGAAGTGGTCTTTATCACTCGTGCAACTTGGGAAGCCCACTAAACAACCGATTCAACAATATATGCTCCAATTTTAACATAATGTCAAATAAAGACTGTATTTGTATACTTTTTTAAGGCTAAAATTTCACCATTTCAACTGTCTAGCCCAGTAACCCCAATGGGCTATGACTATTTCCATCTAAAAGATAAAGGCTGAGGGCCCAAAACTCAAAGATAGTACATCCCCACATGCCCAGCTTATTTTCACAAGCACGTACCCAAGTCTCCTTTCCCCTTTACAGTGGGAACCACAGAGACTTTAAACTTTTTAATAGGGGATATAGAGGGAGGATGTTGTCATAGGCTGGCTTCAAAGAAAACAAAACAAAAGTGTGATATGACCAAATGAGAACACCAATTGCCTCCTTTTCCCATGAAAATATGGAGATAGGAAGATCTGGGAGTTTGGTGCCAAACAGCTTGTACCTATCAATAGAGTAAACGACCTGATGGATCCTAAAGTAATTTGCTCATTTCATCCGTAATTGTCCAAATATTTGACCATTTTTTTCTTTACATCTATTAAAATCCCATATATTATGGGAAATTCTTCAAATTATTTATTTCTATTTTGCTTTTGCTGGGTGATTTTTATGTGCCATGCTCTTAGGTACTTGTTTAGGTAATGTAGACTATAGCTATGGCTAAAAACAGCTGGAAACATTTCTGGAATTGAGGAATTCCTTTAATTCTGAACAGCTACAAGAGAAATTATCTGTCTAGGAAGGAGAAAATGGAGCCTAATGAAGCTAAAAAACAAACACAAATATGTCTACCCAGAATGAAAGGAAGATTTCCATTGGGAAAATGCTCTCATAACTGGAAATTAGCCTTCTCTTTTTGACAGCTAACTACTGTACTTCAAAACATTTTCTTTAAGATGACTGGAATAATTATGGCTACTGCATCCTTCTGTAGGGAAATGGCTCATGGAGAGATAAAGACCGAGAGTAAGCAGGCTGAAATAGTCCTATCTAATTAAATACATTCTCAGCGATAGGAGGGTCTCAAGCTAGTTTTCTGATAGGGAAATGGTGTTCCAAATCATGAGTCACACAATCAAATGTTCTGACCACCCCCAATTAGCCTATATTTAGGCACAATTTCTCTTTTTAGGGAAACAAGGACGTCAATTTTTCTATTTGCAAATTAAATAGAACACTATTCCTTTTACTTAGAATGTCCCCTGAAAAATATGTTATTCCCTTTTCTTGTTGAATACATCCTGGTGATCTTTGTAATACGTGAATATCAAATTATAAATCTAGGCAATAATGATCCATTTTCCCATGCTTTCTCCTTTTTGCCATTGTAAGAATGACTTCATTCTAGGACAATACCATGCAGCTCAGATTTTTAAACTTCCAAGTCCTGAAGACAACTGTGCTTCAATTTTGGCTTGTCCCACTGCAGCAGTAAAATCAAGTTTAAAATGTATGTATGTATAAGCGGCTTTGACATCAAGATATCATTTGACTATTACACTGTGTTTTTCTAAGCATTGCCTATGTATCCACATATAAGGCACCAAGATTCAAATTCTGTTGAAAACAAACATTCTGAAATCATTTTCCACCACTGGCATTACTTCCATTATAATCTCCACTTTCCCCAAGGTTAATATGGGCTACTCCAAAGTGGAAGGCCCCCTGCTGTTCCTCTCATTGCCCCCCTCTTAATTACATGGTATCCTAGGCCCACTTAGCTTGTCCAAGTGTTTGCTATATTTTCTTTGCTGCAAGTGGCCCTAGCTACAACGCTCTACCAAAAAGTACATAGGGGAACTAAATTCCAAATTCCAAAGCAATTATTCCTTCTTTGTGACTAAACAAAAGGCTATGATGTTAGTTACACAGAATTTTCCACTTGAGAAAGTGAAATTGAGCTTTTAACCTCCACTCGCCTGAGGGCCTAGCTTTGTAACCAGTCTGCTCCCATTGATGCTGTGTTGCCTAGAGACAAGTCAATCATATATGTTTGCATGTGTGCAAGAGGGAAATGGTCCTTAATGCTGTGGAATGTCAGCATTCCTGACTTTCCAGGCAAATGGTTGTATTCTCTGGTTCCATCAGAATCACATTCATGTAAAAATTTCAAACGTCTCCCCTTTTCAGAAAATGAGCTTATTACACCTCTCTCAGTGTTTCTCTCCTTTAGCAAGTAGAAAAGTCTCAAAAGAAACCTTTTGGCTATATCCAAATCCCAATTTGCCTCATTTATATTTTTGTCCATCAATACAAAGTGATGAAACTGAACTCCAGAACATGTATTGAATAAGGCCACATTTTAGTTTGTGTCTATACCGTCTTTTCTTTATCCTACAAATCAATGTCCTTCCTCTTAGAAAGGAAAATCAAGCAAAGCTTAGCCTAACACCTTTAATAAAAGATAAACTTACCCTATAGGGTGATTATGCAATGCCTTCTCCTATATAAACAAAAACAACAATAAATATGTATCTATATATCTAGATAGATAGATAAATACAGATATCAATATATATCTGATTTACCCAGAGTTTACCTTAGATATTTATCTATTATTTGGCTACATAGGCAAGAACTCTTGTTATTAAAATATCTAAATTGTCTACTTTTATTGATAGGAATCTTAAGTGATTGGCCTAAAATCCCATAACAGAGTAAGAATAAAGCAGGACTGGAAAGTAATTTTTACTATAGTTTATGTAATATTTGTCTTGTTGATCAATCTCACTTGTTAGGAGTTAATCAAGTACCTACTATAAGAGCAAACAAATAACTTAATATGGAAAAAGATCACTTTAATTTAGAAAAAATGGTCATAGAAATTTAGCTATTATTTTGGTGATGAACACACACATAGATATGATAGATGGATAAGTAGATAGATAGAGACAAACAGATAAAAGTATAAATCATATGATTGCTATAACATGCTATAATTAATTCCCTGGCTCTTTAGGAGATAAGATCCATTAGACAGAGAGATGGCCTACTAGAAGCCAAGGAACTTAGCAGAAACTCTTTTTCAGCCCCAAGATGATTCTCTGAATTCCACAGTAGACTGCATGGTTTGCTTTGCAACAGTTCACTAAGCAGCACAAGCAACAGAGACAGAGCCAGTGGTCAAATCACAAGTGACAATAAGATGCTGTATCATTTCAAAGCAAATTTACGGTGTTTTTAACATTTTTCCAGTCACAGTTCTTGGTTTAATCTCTTGAATTCAGACACATCGTGTTGACAATTCCACAAACCTTGTTCAGGTAGTAGATAATCTTACTGACCAGCAGATATTTTGTTTTCTGCATTTGATTTTCTAGTTTAATGAAGTGTGACATATTATCTGAGTTATGTCAAGTCTGTGAAATATAAGGTGATATTTGTCTATTTAATGGCAAATGAAGTGGCATTATGTGATTGTTTACCTGCAACTTTTTCCCCTCCGAACAAGATTACTGGCTTGCTTACTCAAGGGTGGTAATGCTGTTTTAAAGACATCCTGATCGAGATTATATACAAGGAGAACTGACCTTCAGTAAAGCATCAGAGCAGGCTCTGCACAGAAGAGACACAAACAAGCATTCCACTGGAGAAGTTTGTGAAAATGACACCACTTTTTCCCATTTTTTAGTATCCACAGATTTTTCCTTGTAACTATGCTGTACTCTCCTTCTCCTTTGACCAGTCCATCGCACATGGAGGCTTGGAATGGACTTGTTGCATCTGGTCTTTCCCCTTGTCCTTTAGTATTTCCATTGACTAGCCTGATGGTCCCAGAAGGAACATCAAAATCTAATGAAACAGAGCTAGTTTGCCAGTACATTAATGAGCTGCTGACATGCAGGCAACTAAATGGGCCTAGCTCAATCCCCCAAACATGAGTAAGCACAGGTAAGATCACTAGAGATGCCTGGCCTATCCCTCTTGATTCCAAAAAAACACAAAGAACAGATGATTATTGTTGCATGTCACTCTGTGGTTATTTATTACACAGCACTGATTGTGGCAAGAGTTGAATGACCCACCTGTGCATCTCTCAGTCCCTCCATATCCTTTAACAATTCATATCCTGGGCTCCACTCTGAGAGATCTTGTAATCAAACAAGAAAAAGGAATGTTCTTCAGCAGTGGCCATGCTCCCAGCATTGTGGGAAGATACACATGAAAAACAATACATGGTCCATGTCCTCAAAGAGTCTACAATGTCATTGAAAAATAAAATTCACACGCTCACAACAGGAGATCACTATTATCAGTGTAATTTGACTAGGCACTTATATCAGTTTCGTTGTCCACCTCTATCAGAATGTACAGGTTTTGGTGCATAGTTTATTGTGATCCACACAGTCAAAGGCTTTGGCATAGTCAATAAAGTAGAAATAGATGTTTTTCTGGAACTCTCTTGCTTTTCAATGATCTAGCAGATGTGGCAATTTGATCTCTGGTTCCTCTGCCTTTTCTAAAACCAGCTTGAACATCTGGAAGTTCACAGGTCATGTATTGCTGAAGCCTGGCTTGGAGAATTTTGAGCATTACTTTACTAGCGTGTGAGATGAGTGCAACTGTGTGGTAGTTTGAGCATTCTTTGGCATTGCCTTTCTTTGGGACTGGAATGAAAACTGAACTTTTTCAGTCCTGTGGCCACTGTTGAGTTTTCCAAATTTGCTGATATATTGAGTGTAGCACTTTCACAGCATCACCTTTCAGGATTTGAAACAGCTCAACTGAAATTCCATCACCTCCACTAGCTTTGTTCATAGTGATACTTCCTAAGGCCTGCTTGACTTCACATTCCAGGATGTCTGGCTCTAGGCGAGCGATCACACCATCATGATTATCTGGGTCGTGAAGACCTTTTTTGTATAGTTCTTCTGTGTATTCTCACCACCTCTTCTTATCTTCTGCTTCTGTTAGGTCCATACCATTTCTGTCCTTTAGTGAGACCATCTTTGCATGAAATGTTCCCTTGGTATCTCTAATTTTCTCAAAGAGATCTCTAGTCTTTCCCATTCTTTTGTTTTCCTCTATTTCTTTGCATTCATCACTGAGGAATGCTTTCTTATCTCTCCTTGCTATTCTCTCGAACTCTGATTTCAGATGCTTACATCTTTCCTTTTCTCCTTTGCTTTTCGCTTCTCTGTTTTTCACAGCTATTTGTAAGGCCTCCTCAGACAGCCATTTTGCTTTTTTGCATTATTTTCTTGGGGATGGTCTTGATCCCTGTCTCTTGTTCAATGTCATGAACCTCCGTCCATACTGCATCACGCACTCTATCAGATCTAGTCCCTTAAATCTCTCACTTCCACCTGTCTCTTATACACATCTGGCTCTGCACAGAAGAGACACAAACAAGCATTCCACTGGAGAAGTTTGTGAAAATGACACCACTTTTTCCCATTTTTTAGTATCCACAGATTTTTCCTTGTAACTATGCTGTACTCTCCTTCTCCTTTGACCAGTCCATCGCACATGGAGGCTTGGAATGGACTTGTTGCATCTGGTCTTTCCCCTTGTCCTTTAGTATTTCCATTGACTAGCCTGATGGTCCCAGAAGGAACATCAAAATCTAATGAAACAGAGCTAGTTTGCCAGTACATTAATGAGCTGCTGACATGCAGGCAACTAAATGGGCCTAGCTCAATCCCCCAAACATGAGTAAGCACAGGTAAGATCACTAGAGATGCCTGGCCTATCCCTCTTGATTCCAAAAAAACACAAAGAACAGATGATTATTGTTGCATGTCACTCTGTGGTTATTTATTACACAGCACTGATTGTGGCAAGAGTTGAATGACCCACCTGTGCATCTCTCAGTCCCTCCATATCCTTTAACAATTCATATCCTGGGCTCCACTCTGAGAGATCTTGTAATCAAACAAGAAAAAGGAATGTTCTTCAGCAGTGGCCATGCTCCCAGCATTGTGGGAAGATACACATGAAAAACAATACATGGTCCATGTCCTCAAAGAGTCTACAATGTCATTGAAAAATAAAATTCACACGCTCACAACAGGAGATCACTATTATCAGTGTAATTTGACTAGGCACTTATATCAGTTTCGTTGTCCACCTCTATCAGAATGTACAGGTTTTGGTGCATAGTTTATTGTGATCCACACAGTCAAAGGCTTTGGCATAGTCAATAAAGTAGAAATAGATGTTTTTCTGGAACTCTCTTGCTTTTCAATGATCTAGCAGATGTGGCAATTTGATCTCTGGTTCCTCTGCCTTTTCTAAAACCAGCTTGAACATCTGGAAGTTCACAGGTCATGTATTGCTGAAGCCTGGCTTGGAGAATTTTGAGCATTACTTTACTAGCGTGTGAGATGAGTGCAACTGTGTGGTAGTTTGAGCATTCTTTGGCATTGCCTTTCTTTGGGACTGGAATGAAAACTGAACTTTTTCAGTCCTGTGGCCACTGTTGAGTTTTCCAAATTTGCTGATATATTGAGTGTAGCACTTTCACAGCATCACCTTTCAGGATTTGAAACAGCTCAACTGAAATTCCATCACCTCCACTAGCTTTGTTCATAGTGATACTTCCTAAGGCCTGCTTGACTTCACATTCCAGGATGTCTGGCTCTAGGCGAGCGATCACACCATCATGATTATCTGGGTCATGAAGACCTTTTTTGTATAGTTCTTCTGTGTATTCTCACCACCTCTTCTTAATATAGATGTGTATAAGAGACAGTCTGGAAACAGAAGTGAGAATCCCTGACCAAGCTAATCTCACTGGAATGTTTGTTGTAAGATCAAATTATATATGTGTGTGTGTGTGGACTTCCCTGGTGGCTCAGATGGTAAAGCGTCTGTCTACAATGTGGGAGACCTGGGTTCAAGCCCTGGGTTGGGAAGATCCCCTGGAGAAGGAAATGGCAATCCACTCCAGTACTATTGCTTGGAAAAATCCCATGGACANAGTTGAAACTGAAACTCCAATATTTTGGCCACCTGATGCGAAGAGCTGAGTCATTTGAAAAGACCTGGATGTTGGGAAAGATTGAGGGCAGGAGGAGAAGGGGACGACAGAGGATGAGGTGGTTGAATGGCATCACCAACTCAATGGACATGAGTTTGGGTAAACTCCAGGAGTTGGTGATGGACAGGGAGGCCCAGCATGCTGTGGTTCATGGGGTCACAAAGAGTCGGAGACGACTGAGCAACTGAACTGAACTGAACTGATTAGATGAAACTTTGTTGGCGAAGTAATGTCTCTGCTTTTTAACATGCTGTCTAGGTTGGTCATAACTTTTCTTCCAAGAAGTAAGCGTCTTTTAATTTCATGGCTGCAGTAACTATCTGCAGTGATTTTGGAGCCCAAAAAGAGTCTGCCACTGTTTCCACTGTTTCCCCCTCTATTTGCCACAAAATAAAGGAGATCACGATGGTGTGATCACTCACCTAGAGCCAGACATCCTGGAATGTAAAGCCAAATGGACCTTAGAAAGCATCACTATGAACAAAGCTAGTGGAGGTGATGGAATTCCAGTAGAGCTATTTCAAATCCTGGAAAATGATGCTGTGAAAGAGCTGCACTCAATATCTCAGAAAATTTTGGAAAACTCAACAGTGGCCACAGGGCTGGAAAAGGTCAGTTATCATTTCAATCTCAAAGGAAAGCAATGTCAAAGAATGCTCAAACTACCACACAATTACACTCATCTCACAAGCTAGTAAAGTAATGCTCAAAATTCTCCAAGCCAGGCTTCAGAAGTATGTTAACCATGAACTTCCACATATTCAAGCTGTATTTAGAAAAGGCAGAGGAACCAGAGATCAAATTACCAACATCTGCTGGATCATTGAAAAAGCAAGAGAGTTCCAGAAAAACATCTATTTCTACTTTATTGACTATGCCAAAGTCTTTGACTATGTGGATCACAATAAACTGTGGAAAATTCTGAAAGAGATGGGAATACCAGAACACCTGACCTGCCTCTTGAGAAACCCATACACAGGTCATGAAGTAACAGTTAGAACTGGACATGGACCAACAGACTGGTTCCAAATAGGAAAAGGAGTATGTCTAGGCTGTGCATTGTCACTCTGCTTATTTAACTTATATGCAGAGTACATCATGATAAACACTGGACTGGAAGAAGCACAAGCTGGAATCAAGATTGCCAGGAGAAATATCAATAACCTCAGATACGCAGATGACACCACCCTTATGGCAGAAAGTGAAGAGGGACTCAAAAGCCTCTTGATGAAAGTGAAAGAGGAGAGTTAAAAGAATTGGCTTAAGCTCAACATTCAGAAAACAAAGATCATGGCATCTGGTCCCATCACTTCATGGGAAATAGATGGGGAAACAGTGGAAACAGTGTCAGGCTTTATTTTGGGGGGCTCCAAAATCACTGCAGATGGTGACTGCGGCTATGAAATTAAAAGACGTTTACTCCTTGGAAGGAAAGTTATGACCAACCCAGATAGTATATTGAAAAGCAGAGATATTACTTTGCCAACAAAGGTCCATCCAGTCAAGGCTATGGTTTTTCCAGTGGTCATGTATGGACGTGAGAGTTGGACTGTGAAGAAAGCTGAGCACCCAAGAATTGATGCTTTTGAACTGTGATGTTGGAGAAGACTCTTGAGAGTCCCTTGGACTGCAAGGAGATCCAACCAGTCCATCCTAAAGGAGATTAGTCCTGGGTGTTCACTGGAAGGACTGATGCTAAAGCTGAAACTCCAATACTCTGGCCACCTCATGCAAACAGTTGACTCATTGGAAAAGACCCTGATGCTGGAAGGAACTGGGGGCAGCAGGAGAAGGAGACGACAGAGGATGAGATGGCTGGATGGCATCACCGACTCGATGGACATGAGTTTGAGTGAACTCCGGGAGTTGGTGATGGACAGGGAGGTCTGGTGTGCTGCGATTCATGGGGTTGCAAAGAGTCGGACACGACTGAGTGACTGAACTGAACTGAACTGAATGGGACCAGATGCCATGATCTAATGTTGAGCTTTAAGTCAACTTTTTCACTCTCCTCTTTCACTTTCATCAAGAGGCTCTTTAGTTCTACTTCACTTTCTGCCATAAGGGTGGTGTCATCTGCATACCTGAGGTTATTGATATTTCTTCCAGCAATCTTGATTCCAGTTTGTCCTTCATTCAGCCCGGCATTTCTCATGATGTATTCTGCATATAAGTTAAATAAGCAGGGTGACAATACACAGCCTTGACATACTCCTTTTCCTATTTGGAACCAGTCTGTTGTTCCATGTCCAGTTCTAACTGTTGCTTCCTGTCCTACATACATGTTTCTCAACAGGCAGGTCAGGTGGTCTGGTATGCCCATCTCTTTTAGAAAGAGGGGTGCAAATCCAAGCAGAGAGAATGTTATGCACTCTAGAATGGAAATAGAAATTAATATACCATAGAAAGAACAGGGACTGATTGAGTGACCATGGGCTTCTTTAGTATTTACCATGTGCCAAGTGCTAGTTTGAGTTCTTTATAAATATGAAGAGTTATGGCAACATTATGAGACAGATACTATCATCATTCTCTTTGCATAGTACAATCTGACCACAATGGAAGAATTTCAATACTCTCTAGTAAAGGATCTTGCATGGGATTAGTATTCAATAGAAAAAGTCTAAATGTCAAGAATAACTTTTCCTGGCAAAAAAATCTATAGTTACCAAAGTTGCTATCCACTACCTTTAAATTAGACATTAACTTTTTTTCTTGAGTGTCTATGGGTTGCAAAAAGGAGGATGGAAAAAATGTAAGAAGGAAAGCGTATTCTCTTTCCTTTATTCTAAATAAACCACTTTATTCTAATAAACTACTTTATTCTATCAACTGTGGTTGGAATTTTGCTTTAATATAATATTAGTAAACTAGCTTGATTCTAATAAAATACATCTGTCTTCTGGGAGAATGTATTCATGCTTTATTCAATTTTTAAAGGCATGAGGACATAGTCTTCTCTTAGTAAGTGAGAACAATCTGGGGATTCTATTTCAAACCAAATTCCTAAACCAGCTATAATAGTTATCTAAAGAGAAAATTGTTGCATGTGTTCCAAAGCTTTGCATTGAATTTCATGACATTCACCCATAGTTCAATGTCAATCAACAGAATTTTACCAAAACTCTACATATTACAAATACTCTGTAGGATGTAACTTTTCTTTCTAATGTAGTAGGGAGTATTTTTCCTCTATAAATAAACTCTCAAAATCATTCTAACTCCCTACTTTCCATCCTGAAAATCTCCAGACATGAATAGATACTTAATACTCTGCTACACCATGTTAAAGTTTGAATATTTAAAGTTTGCAAATTCAGACAGGTTTTATATATTTCTCTATTTTTCCACAGTATGTTCTAATTCCCGTCTCTTTGGGGGTGTAGGTTTGAACCCCACTGCTGCCAAAGTCAGCTTTGCCTATTCTTTGACTAAGTAACTAAGGTTACTTTGAATAAGTAACCTATTCCCTAAAAGGACTTGAGACAGTCTATAATAAAGGCACAGGACCATTAGAACAAAAGACAATAAAAGGTATTTAAATCAAGAGGTAAATATGGTGGTTAAGGAATAAAGAGATAGAAGGTTTGAAAAGTATAAATTAAATGTTGTGCAATGAAAATTTTCCCCCCAGCCATTTCCTTTCTGAGTCTGTATAGTTAGTGATTATCTCTTATAAAGTATTTAAATACAAATTTCAGAACAATGTTAAATGAGAGTCTAGTGGTGGAGCAAGGGGCTTTGGCCAGTCAGAGAAGCAGATCTCTTCTTGATAGTACTGGTGTTCCAGGTTTGCCTGGGCCAAAGTCTATCACACATGCTTCCATCATGTACACTGGACAAATATAAGTCACAAATTCAGCCCTCTCCCTGAGGAACACTCAGGTTTATAAGCAAATTCTATTTCTTTCTCTTCTTCTCAAGAAGGTTTATAATATACAATAATTAACAAGATTATTATAAAGATAACCTTGAATCCTTTCTAATAAATATTAAAAATTAAATAATTCACATTTTTAGATATTTTATTTTAGTAAAATAATTAGTTGCAGCAGAGCTAACAACTAATCAAAGATTTATATTATAATGTAACATATGGAATACTTACGCCTTAAGCTAATTGCTTAATTATAATTGTCAGAGTTGTCATCTCACTTTGAACACACTGACATAATATGTATGCTTTTTAACCATTATCCTAAAAAATAGACTAGAATGAACAATATATTTATTAAATACCAATTATCATGGTCACATGTACTCTAAACAGTAACATCATCTGGAAATGGAATAAAAATATGGTTGTCATGCTCTCAGTTCAGTTCAGTTCAGTCACTCAGTCATGTCCGACTCTTTGTGACCCCATGAATCGCAGCACACCAGGCCTCCCTGTCCATCACCATCTCCCAGAGTTCACTCAGACTCACCTCCATTGAGTTGGTGATGCCATCCAGCCGTCTCATCCTTGGTCGTCCCCTTCTCCTCCTGCCCCCAATCCCTCCCAGCATCAGAGTCTTTTCCAATGAGTCAACTCTTCATCATGCTCTATAAGCTATCAAATGTTGTCTCTCATTTGAGACCTGAAGCAAATTAGTCATATTAACTATATAACTAAAAAGTTCCATATTTATTAGTAAGAATATCCACATTGAATGGGTGCAAAGTCATTGACTGTATCTTCTTAAAAGCTAGGAAGTGAATTTTTAAAAAGCAAGCTGATATACCTTTACAGGACTCATGATTATGAGTCTTCAGTCAATTCTAAGTTCTACAAGGCCACGAAAGGAGTTTAGCTAATATTGCAACTGAGCACCTTAAGCATCAGAACCAATACAGTCACTGACATAAGTTAAATCTTTTTAAAGTAAATTAACATTATTGTAGGGCCCAATATTAAACAAAGTCTCCACCTGTCTAAAAAATGTTATCAAAGTAAATCAGAAACTGAAATGGTACATGGATCAATACGAGCATATTTGATCAAATCCTCAAAATATCTTGACTGCATGACCTGCTAAGAGTTACCCTGAAATTTTCCTTTTCTAACAGAAAGCATGACATTAAAAAGATGGTTCCCATGATTTTGTATTCATTATGGTGAAAAGTTCCAGTTCCATGAAAGTAGAAATATGTTTATTTCACTCACTTTTCCCATAAATACCTACATCTGGTCCTTAAAAGATGCTCAATAAATACCTGTTGAATTAATGATTATATAAATGAATAAAATCCATCCTTATTCTAATTTGAATGTCTTAGGTGTCTAATGATTATGATAAATTGCTGATTTTGATCATTTTAAATTAGAATACAAGAATTAAAGTCAAGTTCAATCTAATCAGAGATCATGAAAAACATTGAATACAAAATGCCTATCTCACTTCTGGCATGATTTTTTTTTAACTTTTTTATAGTTGATATGTTTATTTCTAGTCTTTTCTTTGCACATATACTTTGCATGTACACATATGGGATCTTGCAATCCAAACTGTTTAGCAACTTGATTTCTCATTTAACACTATTAAAGTGTGTCTCCACTCCCTAGGTCCTTTTAAAATTTTTTATTGAAATATGGTTGATTTACAATGTTGTGTGGAATGATTTTTCCCACCATCCAGTATACAATAGTGGGGACAGTTAGATCTTCCAGTTGTGGAGGAGAGTGTTTTCCATTTGCTGGATCTTGGGATATATATCTTTTCAGTCTCCCTCTCAAGAGTTTATTCCTTGTACCATGAAGAGCTTACAGATGCCAATATTATAAAAACAAGTTTAATAATTTCCATGGGGAGACATCTCTTTTGGAAATTTACAATAGAGATTTAATAATCCATGAGACTCGGCTAACCAAACTTTCCTGGAAACAGTCATCAGATATAATAGAAAACTGACTTATTCTTGCCAGTTCCATTCCTTTCCAGGAATAAACTCAAAAGTAAATTTTAAGTAAAGGTTCCCCAGTGGTATCCACTAACAATCAATCTAATTCTCTTTCATAAAATGTGGAGAAATATCAGTCCCATAATCTTTTAAGAAGGTGAATATAGAACCAGAATCATAAAAACATAACAGTTCTTAAAACATGCCTAATTCCCAAACTTCTGTACTTTTTCCTTACATAATAATAGTCACCTGATTTCTGTTCAAATATCTGGTAGGGAACCACAGCCAAACAAATCACTTTAGTTGTTGTTTTTTTTTTTCTTACTAATTATTCTAATTAAAGCACCAATGTGATAGCAGCAAAATAGATCTAAAAACAACGCTGTTACATGGACAGGATTTCAAAGCACTAAAAAATGTTTAATCCAAGGATTTGCATGCGGTCCCCCTTCCATCTGCTGCAAAAAATGAGTCCTCTGGTTGGAAGTGATTCTGATAGAATAAATATCATTTGAGGTTCTGCCAGTAGTGCAAACAATTATGGATTCTATCATGTGCTCTTCCTCCTTTCTCTCCAACCATGAGAGAAACTAGGATAGAAAGCAGGAAACATCCAACTGGGCTCCCTGTGAGGACATCTCTCTTTCTATAATCAGACTAACAGTAACCAGCTCTGGCTACTAGGACATCAAACATGAAGTGACTGCTGTTGTGCAGAAAGTAAATAAGCAGACATTAAAGATTTGTAGAAATTTTGATTAAGAAACTTTCTCAGTCCTGCCACACAGCAGACACTGAACTACTGAAATGTGTTGTGGCTAGAATTAAATACACAGACATATTTTGCCTCCAAAATCTGTTACATGGATACATACCCATCAATTTGGACACTGTAATGAAAAATTAACAAAACAATGACCCTTGCATGAACCTAGTCTTTGAATCAGAAACCTCATTCATGTAAGAATTTCAAAGTATTTTTGTCTTCAAGATACACATTTTGTATTCAAGTGAAATTTTAAATTCCTTAAAGAATTGAGAAGCAAATAAATGCCTAATCAAAAATAATCTTGGTCTGGTGAAATATCAAGGCAAATTGCTTCCTTTGCATTATACTATAATTACTACATAATAAGAGTGTGAGGAGGGGAAAAACAATGACTGTGCCTCATTCTTTCAACCATTCATTTAAGTCTGAAGATATTATCAGTGGGTGACCGAACTTCAAAAATGCAGAAAAATACTCAACAATATTAGAATTGTATAAGTAAATATCCAATAAAAGCCACTTGGATAAAAAATATATTAAATACTTAAAACTGTAAAATCATTCGATGGAAAAGAAAAATCCATTCAGAAAATGAAGAACTTGAATAATTTATGTAACTTGGCCAAACACTGCATTATTGCTCCAATTTCCACTGCGCTGGGGCTAATCTCTCCTGCCAGCTTCTCTTGTCTCCCTCCATAGCTGTCATTGTCACTCTCAAGTCTCTTGATCTTATCTAATAGAGCAAGTAGACAATATATTATACTATGGAAAAGAAAAATCCATTCAGAAAATGAAGAACTTGAATAATTTATGTAACTTGGCCAAACACTGCGTTATTGCTCCAATTTCCACTGCGCTGGGGCTAATCTCTCCTGCCAGCTTCTCTTGTCTCCCTCCATAGCTGTCATTGTCACTCTCAAGTCTCTTGATCTTATCTAATAGAGCAAGTAGACAATATATTATACTATGTTCCTGGAAGCCCACAAGACCTTGAAGAATGGTATATTTCAGAGAAGAGACTGTTGAAAAAGGGGTCTTCATCCTAATTCTAACCTTGATTATCTAATTGTTACTAAAAACGACATTCATTATTTTCCCCCTACATTCTTTATTTACCTGTTACAAGTCACCAGCCAGCTGGTATACAAGTCTAATATCAACCAGAAAACAGAGGCAATTGAGATAAGCGATCATAGCCCCCAGTTCTAATTAACCTGCCAAGGTCACAAAGTCCAAATGCCAAATTTCCCCTTGGAAAACTCCGTAGAAATTTCAAAAGACTGCGTAGCTCAAGAGTCCTCTCTCTAGCCAGTGTCTGTTTTCTTTTTTTTTTTTCTGATCAGCCAACCTTTTAACGACACAAGGTGGCCACCAGTAAATCTCATATTGTAATTACTCACCAGCACTTCATAAGCCCTGGTTACTCCTTTCATACCGTCAGATTCTTTGAAGTTTTGTGAGGGTCCATTTTTAATTTAGATGAAAGATTTCACTCTGCAGGTTTCTGAAATACACTGAGGAGAAGGACGGGTTCGTTTACTCCTAACTCCTCACTCACTTCTTTGTTTTGCAGGGGGCATTTAAGTCACAGTGTTTCAGGCTCTAAAGCAAGAGCAGGAAAGAAATCTCACCTGTTTCTATGGCTATAACTCAGACTCGGACTCATTTGAGTACCTACAGTACAGAATAGTAGATCTTAGTATCAATCAGAGCCAACAACAACAAAATCAATCACACTAAGAGGACTCAAAATATGAACCCAAAGAAGTCAACTAGGCTCTGAGCAAAAGTACCTCCCATAAAGTAGAGACGGCCAACATCAATAGCACATCAACAAACAAGGGCGGTCCTCAGGGACATTTTAAGATTAGTTGAGTGCTAAAAGAGAATTTCTTGTTCCAATATGGGCAGTTTTCTAACTTCTCTGGACCTTGATTCTCAGTCAGCAACAGTTTCCCACTGGCTAATTCAGCCTTTGGGTCTCAGCTTGCACATAACTTCTTTAAAATCTTCCCCCTCCTTCCAAACTTGATTAGATATTGTGTTATATGTTGCTATACTTTTCTTGACTTCTTCATAATGTTCATTACAATTTAAATTATTTATAAAATTATCTGCTTAATAGCTCTTCTGTGGGGTTTAACATTCCAGAAGGTAGGACAAGGTCTACTTTGTTCCCTGACATATGCTGCTGCTAAGTCACTTCAGTCGTGTCCGACTCTCTGTGACCCCATAGACAGCAGCCCACCAGGCTCCCCCGTCCCTGGGATTCTCCAGGCAAGAATACTGGAGTGGGTTGCCATTTCCTTCTCCAATGCATGAAAGAGAAAAGTGAAAGTGAAGTCGCTCAGTCTGTCCGACTGTTAACGACCCCATGGACTGCAGCCCACCAGGCTCCTCCGTCCATTGGATTTTCCAGGCAAGAGTACTGGGGTGGGGTGCCATTGCCTTCCCCGTCCCTGACATATAGATGTCCAATATTTATTTAATAATCAGCATTTGGAGACATACATTGGAGACAGTATCAAGACTTACATACATAAAAACACAGAATATTACACAGAATATTAGGCCTAGATCAGATTTTAAGTTGCAGCTGGTCCAACCTCTACTGCAACATGGGAATCCTCTCTCAAAGTGCATACTGATGATCAATATGGTTGCTCCTTAAACAATTCCATGAAGGTCAGTAAGTAATATGTGAGATATGGCATTCTACCACTTACTACTTACTAGAAATCACTCCTCAAGTGCTTCCTAAATTTTCCATTTGTCATTTCCAGTCTCAGAAGTAATTCAGAATAAAACCTATTCCTTTCTTTACACAAGAGTGCTTTAAATGTGGCAAAATAGCAAAACTGTGTTTAGTAAGTAATATGTGAGATATGGCATTCTACCACTTACTACTTACTAGAAATCACTCCTCAAGTGCTTCCTAAATTTTCCATTTGTCATTTCCAGTCTCAGAAGTAATTCAGAATAAAACCTATTCCTTTCTTTACACAAGAGTGCTTTAAATGTGGCAAAATAGCAAAACTGTGTTTCAATCAGTCTTCCTTCTTCCAGGCATAACCTTGGTTCTTCTAAATGTTCCTCATACTATCTGATTTTGATTCTCTTCACAGTTCTTTTCCCTTTATACAACTTGTGCCCCAATTTGACCAGATCCACAACACTCCAAATGTGGTATGACCCAGGCAAAGAACAATGAAATCATTGTCTTCCTTGATCTGGATCCTATAATTTTGTTAGTGCAGCTGAATTTTTGTATTGCTAGTGGTATCCTACTAACCATATTTTTAAAAAGTGAATTTTACTCAGCTCTTTACCAACTGAGCTATCAGGGAAGCCCTCTACTCAGCTTAGCACTGGCTTAATAAAACTGTGATATCTCTTAGTAAATTTAAGAGTTTGCCATATGTGTCAGCATTGTATTAAATTCCCATTGCCTTGGGGAAGATTTATTATATAAGAGTATGTGGAAGTGTCTTAAGGGCTATCCCATAACAAGTATATATATATACGCATCTCTTTTTCCTTTCTTTGCCTCAAGACTCCACCAAACAAAACAAGATCTTTCTGTGACACTTGATAATCACTCCAAATTGTTGAATCCTAAAGATGGTGACTGCAGCCATGAAATTAAAAGACGCTTACTCCTTGGAAGAAAAGTTATGACCAACCTGGATAGTATATTCAAAAGCAGAGACATTACTTTGCCGACTAAGGTCCGCCTAGTCAAGGCTATGGTTTTTCCTGTAGTCATCCTGT
>SJYX01006666.1:0-14948 GCA_006410675.1 Oreotragus oreotragus | reverse complement strand
ACTCCAGTACTTTGGCCACCTCATGCGAAGAGTTGACTCATTGGAAAAAACTCTGATGCTGGGAGGGATTGGGGGCGGGAGGAGAAGGGGACGACCAAGGATGAGATGGCTGGATGGCATCACTGACTCGATGAATGTGAGTCTGAGTGAACTCCGGGAGATGGTGATGAACAGGGAGGCCTGGCGTGCTGCGATTCATGGGGTCGCAAAGAGTCGGACACGACTGAGCGACTGAACTGAACTGAACTGAAAGAACTGCCATGGTCTGCAAAAGGCAGCAACTGTTTTCATTTCAGTGGTGACACATTTTCCAGGCTTTTGAAAACCAAGTTGAAACAGGATGCAGAGTCATCAGTGTCTATGGCTCCTATAACTAGAGGAAGCCTGGTGGTATCTCTGCCTTTCCACTCAACAAGAATCCACACAGACCTACTCCTGCTCCCCATAAAGGCCACAGGGCTGTGAGCACAAAGAAACTGCCATATTCATGGTTCACTTTCTATTTCTTATCCATTTTCAAATTACACTATTGTTAATTGCGCCAGAAAAATACTGGGCTAAGCAAAAAGTTCTTTCAAAGTTTTTCCATAGATATTATGCAAAAACCTGAATGAATGATATTTTTGGCCAATCCAATATATTACCTTTCCTCTAAGTTATTAAATGTCCATGTCTGTACACTTGCAACTACTCTGATGCATTTTTTTAAACTGGACTCATATGGCTTTATATTATTTATTTTACAGTGTTCTAGGGTAGAAATTATTTTCTATTAGGATTTTTACACAGTGCTCTACTGTTTTCTAGGTTTCAATGTTTCTGTTGAAAAAAATGCTAATACTTGAATTATATGATAGTTAGGTAGTTAGAATAGGAAAAAGGAGTCCAGAATGGCGGTGACTAAAAGACAAAGAAGGGAAAATTTGCCCTCAAAAATAGAACAAAGGAAGGTCTGAGGATCAGAGTGAGGACCTCAGGTAAAATAACAACCCTCCTGGCTAGCCAGTTTACAGAGGGCAGGCTCAGGGAGGGGAGCAAAAAAACATAAAAAGAGGTGCCAAAATTGAGTTGGGGGCTTCTCTTTTCGCCTTTTGGCTTGGCCTGTCCTCATGCCTGGAGGATGTAGTTTCCTTTGCTTGCCAATAAAACTGAGCCATAACACCGGTCCGTCTGTCACTTTCAATTTTTGTTGTGGTGAGACAGAACCAAGGAAATTATAAACCCCCCAGACATAATCGTTCATGTTCAAGTAATGCTCCCTTGTGAATGTACCCTGTTCTTGTTCCAAATGCAATACCTTATCTCACCAAGAACTTCACTTGCAGCTCTTCTGTATTTTAAGTTGTATTCTCTTTCTTTTATCAGATTTGCTTCCTCTGAGTTTCCGTTTTCTACTTGTTCTTCTTGGTCCTTGCCTTCTACATTGGAGACTTTCAGTGTTTGGCTTCCCGTGGCCAGCAATTTATGTGTAAGAGTAATAGCCTAACACTCTGTTTGGGAAAAGAGAAAAAGCTGTAGACTGATGGCTCTTACCATGAGTGGTAAAGTGGAGACCATGCTACTTCACTTGAGAAGACCTAACGAGAGTTTTGTAAATCCCTTGTGTTGAACCAGTCTTTTGAGCCCAGAAAAGGAACTCCCTACATTACGTTTATTGATAAATTGTGCTGCCATCAGCATTCTGAGAGCCAAAAAGGAAAAGAGAGCTGGAAGACTCTCAGTACAGAATACAGACTTTCACTTAATCTTGTTCCTTATGTAGGGCCACACCCTGTGCTTAGTTTTGCTTGCTCTCCCTGAGTTAAGAGTCTCCCTACATGAAATCTGCCAAAAACAAAAATTTCATTTCCTCTGCTGAATGTGACTTGGGGCTTAGCCTGGTCCTTAAATAGAACTTTCCACCAATTTTCATGATTTTGGCCTCATCTCCTAAACCTAATGTAGATGTATCTGGTACCCCAATCCCCTAACACTGGAATTATGTAGGTAAACTGGTTGTCCTGGTTTTGTATCTCCTCAATAAATTCCTCCTTTTCACATCTAGTTAATAAAACACTTACTCACCTTTCCGTTTTCCAAATGAATACTTTTTCCATATAAATGTTTCATACAGAGTTGGACACATTTTACTAAAAAATTAGCTGTTTATCTAAAATTCAAATTTAAACTGGGTATCTTATATTTTATCCAGTAACCAAGCATGGTGGAAAGAAGAGTAAATAAGTGTTAGGAATTCTGAATTTCCCACCTCACACTAAGGAGAATCAAGAGATGGTATTTTGAATCTGATAGAAAAGAAAAATTTTAATATAATATTGAGATTTTCAAAAGTAGCTAATAAAGTTTTAAATACAGAACTATTTTAGCTGGAGAGGGAATAGGTTGTGAGAAGTAGTATGAATAAAATCTTCAGCTAGTATAGCAGAAAAATGCTAATCTCTAAAGCTGGGAAATAAGAAAGGAAGTCAAACATTAAGGCAACCACCAAAAGACCTAAAAGCAGGAATGCTTGAATATGGTTGCCCCTAGGCTCAGGGAACATGGCTGCAATGACACATAGAGAAGATTATGGGCTTTCAATATCAGTCTTGTAGTACCTTTTGCTTTCTAATGCATGTTTTACTTAAATTTAAAAATTCAGTTTGTTTTCAGAAATACCCAAAGTGCATGTGTATACTTCTAATATAGATGCCTATAATAAATATCTACAGCATTGACTTATGAACACTTTTACATACATCTTAAATTGTGCAAAGTCAGAGTCAGAATAGCTTAAGTTTCAAAGAAAGAAGTCTATTGGAGAAATTAGATTTTCTCTTTTCCTAGTAAGAAGAGACCTTTCCTTTCCCTAGGGAAAATGTTGAATATGAAAGCAAAATGCCCAGCAGGTGATAATAATCTTGCTTTCATGAAAGAGCAGTCAAGGAAAACACATTCATTTGTCTACTTCCACAGTTTCCTGCATTCACTGTCAGATATCTGAGCACTGTTCCCATTTTTAATAATGATTAAATAAGTAATTGTTTCATTAGTCTTAATCTTGGGGTTTACTATAATCTAGGTTTCATGAGTAAGCATACTAATTTGTCTGATTAATTTCCATCTAGCAGTAATTTTAGTTAATAAGAGTGATAAAGGCAATACACAGAAAATATAACATTTATGTAATTACTAACTAAAGTTATGAATATAAAATATGCAATTTCCAAAACAGAGAAAGATGAAAAATAATAGAGGGCATAGAACTAATTCATTTGCAGAGCAACATTTAACAAACTGGATGTATAATGTCTGGTCAGTGAATCCACTTTGAGTCAAACTGGTTGACCTCACACACACAAAATGCTGTTGTAACCTTCATGTTTAATACTGTAGGGTCTCTGATTGAGTTCCTCTGGTAATAAAATAAAATTACTCCATACGTTTGATCCCTGGGTTGGGAAGATCCTCTGGGGAAGGGAACGGCTACCCACCCTAGTATTCTGGCCTGGAGAATTCCATGGACTGTATAGTCCATGGGGTCACAAACAGTTGGACAGGACTGGGCGACTTGCACTTGCCCTATACATCATGATCTAACAAATAATTGACACTTTCTAGAAATAAAAAATTATTTTTATGGTCATCTAAATCTATGGTGGGGCTTCCTAGGTGGCGCTAGTGGCAAAGGATCTGCCTGCAATGCAGAAAACATGAAAAACCCAGGTTCGATCCCTGGGTCAGGAAGGTCCCATGGAGGAGGGCAGGGCAACCCACGCCAATATTCTTGCCTGGAAAATCCTATGAACAGGGGAGCCTAGTGAGCTACAGTCTATAAGGTCACAGAGTCAGACATGACTGAAGTGACTGAGCTCAAATCTAGGGTGAAAGTCATGTCTACAAAATATTGCAGCCAATTACCACAGAGTACACATAAAATCCACCCTAGTTCTATGCTGAATGCTTACTCTTCTCAGCTGTATTTACAAAAGTACACCTCACTGAAAGAAAAGGAAATGATAGCAGTGCTGAACCTACAGCAAAAGTCAAGATTTGCATGAATTATTTATGTTTAAGGTTATTTTCTACTTAAGATTCATAATATACTTTACCTTATTTTACAACAGAAAGAGAAATTATGGCTCAATTTACTAAAATAATTATAATCATAATCACATCTGCTCTTGAAGACTGTCAAATATCTCCAGAGTGCACTGCATACATTTCCTTTACTAGATTCCCTCTTTTATGAGTTAATTAAACAATTTCACAGCATTATTGTACAACTATTCTGCATGGCATACTGTTTGTACAGAACATTCTCTTTAATAGCTCTATTCTTCAAACAGATGTTCATTTAAAAATTTTTACAGATTTTCTTGGAAGAACAATTAGTGCATTTATCCTACTATGTTGTCACCTTTCTTTGGATTTTGAAGCAGATCTATGTCTCTTATGGAAAATCCAACGTGATCAGCAGTTTTAAAGGGAGGGACAAAAAATACCCTTTAGCAAATGTCTAGGGTCAATGAACAAGGGTATCAGAGCAAATTACCCCCAAATGATGGCTATTCAAAGTTACCTTGGTATTAGAGAACAGAGTCAAGAAGAACTCCCAAAGCCATGGAAAAATAAAAATTCATGATGGCACACTTCTCCAGGCTACTCGTTTTGTTTTTATGAAATTTTACTTAGGCCCCCAAGCAGACTGAATTCATTATAAACCAGAGTAAAAAGGCCAGATTAAAGAAAAAGAAATGGATACAAGACCTCTGTAAATTTGTTTATCAAAAGACAACTAAATCAGTAATTCCTTAAGACTTATTTTCCTCTCCCAAAGCCATGGAAAAATAAAAATTCATGATGGCACACTTCTCCAGGCTACTCGTTTTGTTTTTATGAAATTTTACTTAGGCCCCCAAGCAGACTGAATTCATTATAAACCAGAGTAAAAAGGCCAGATTAAAGAAAAAGAAATGGATACAAGACCTCTGTAAATTTGTTTATCAAAAGACAACTAAATCAGTAATTCCTTAAGACTTATTTTCCTGCACGGTGTTATGAATTGGCTTATCTTACCTAAGGGATTCTCTGATAGCTCAGTTGGTAAACAATCCACCTGTAACTCAGGAGAGCCCTGCATTCAATTCCTGGGTCAGGAAGATCTACTGGAGAAGGGATAGGCTACCCACTTCAGTATTCTTGGCCTTCCCTTGTGACTCAGGTGGTAAAGAATCCACTTACAATGCAGGAGATCTCGGTTCGATCCCTGGGTTGGGAGGATCCCCCGGAGAAGGGAAAGGCTACCCGCTCCAGTATTCTGGACTGGAGAATTCCATAGACTATCCAGTCCATAGGGTCGCAAAGAGTCGGACACGACTGAGCGACTTGCCGTTTCACTTTCACTTTCATCTTACTCAAATATTTTAAAGGAAAGAGATGTCATCTACCATGTATTTTGAGGAGAAACTTTCCTTCCTTGCTTGACCCAAATCTAGTTTTACTGGGTTTGAGTTCTCTGGCCGGGTTTGCTTTATGCAGTTTTCTCAGTGAATGTCTCCTCTCCGTCCTAACTGTTGCAAACAGTCAACTGTGTTCACCAGCGTAGATGCTGCATCCCATGTGAAAAAGGACTATTTTGTTTTCCCTCTGAGAGTAATCTTGCTGCCTGAACTCAGAATCACACTCTTTTCACAGTAGTTTAAATAAACATTGGCACAGAAACATATTTTACCCTTTCTTTTGAACTATGGATTAATGAATTATGAACACCTATTTACCACCTTAAAAGTATAATGTGAATTCACTTAGGTGGAAATATAGTGTCAAGTAAAATGAGAGATCATTATATTTTCGGAGCTCTTCGTCTGTATCTTCTTTTTTTTTTAACGAGAATTTGGTCCTATTGGAATAAGAAAACCTGGAAAGTTGAGGCATCACTAGGAATTTAAAATATGCTCACAAAATAAGCACCTCATTTTTAGGTTAAAAATGTGCAAAATATTAATTACTGGAACATTTCAGAATTGCTCCATAATATCCCAGTCTCCTCAGCAAATAAAGCAGAGTTTAAGTAATGAGTTTTGAGTTGTTTATCTAGACCTAAGATCTCTATTAGAGACAGAACAACAAAAACAAAGATCTCTCAACAGGAATGGGCTCTAGGAACATTATTTTAAATCTTATGAGGTGCCATTTTGGGAAAGTAGAGTGGAATGATTAAGATCTGTGGATACAATGGGAGGGCATTTCTCCTTGCCATGTTAGTTTTGGGCACTGAGTGATAGTGGAACATAATGTATATGACACACTGCCAGAAGGGGTGTACTCCAGTCATTGCAAAGGGAGTCCACGTAGGCACTGTTTAGAATGACTGCAATTTGAAAACCACCTAAAATGTTCAGATAAAGGTATTTTTTAATGGATTTTCATATAGCTATGTAATAAAATGCTCTTTGTACATGAAAATGATGATATATTTTTACTTAGTAGCACTGAAGAATGATTACAATGTAAATCCTTAAGAGAAAAAAATAAGTTTAGAAAAACCCATATGCATATCATGAACTCAGATCTGAGACAATCTGCCTGCAATGCAGGAGACCCACGTTTAATCTCTGGATCGGGAAAAACCCCTGGAGAAAGGAATGGCAACCCACTCCTTTCGTCTTGCCTGGAGAATTCCATGGCCAGAGGAGTCTGGAGGGCTACAGTCCATGAGGCTGCAAAGAGTCGGACACGACTGAGTGACTAACACTTATGAACACCTGTTGTCCATACTAAGCAACTTAGTTCTCATCTAATCTCTCCCCTTACTTTCTACTAAACAAGATTTGTTTGACACTACAGTGATCACAAAGGGAATCTGCAGCCATACACACAGACATGAACACTGAGCTTGTAGGTCAAGTATCAGGCTCCATTATTACATTGTTTGTGTGTGTGTGTTTCATCTGAAATTCTTTTTGAAGTATAAACATTCATCCAGAAGGATTCAGCAAACATATGAATATGGTGATGAATTTTCACCGCTGAACCTAAGTAACTATCACTCACTTCAAAAAAAGAAAATTTCCAACCTCATTCCTGCTGCTTCTCAGTCATTTCTACTTCCACTCAAGCTTAACCACTATCTGATTTAGAATATTTTGTCTTGCATCTTTTGCTCAATACTGTTTTTTGTGACTTTCATCTGTGTTCTTGTATATAGTTCATTTATCTTTACAGCTATATAAAGTTTCATTTTATAAACATACCACCGTTTATATACCCATTCTTCTACTAATGGACATGTGGGTTGTTTCTAGTATGTAACTCTTAAAAATAGTGCTGCTGTGAACATAATTGTGACACAGACTGGTATCTCAAAGTTAACCCACTCTTAAATGACCACAGTAAGTCCCATTAAAAATTGGATATATATATATATGTATACGTGTGTTGTCATGGACTATGGGTGATATGGATATATAATCTGTATTATTTTTCCTAATTTTAAGGGACATTCACATCTGTTTGGTTACTAATTTTCCTTTTTTGTAGTGTTCTGATCAGATTTTGGTATTAAAGTTGTTCTAGGTTCATAAGTTAAGAAATCTTCCTCTCTATAGTCTAGAGTCATTTTTTACAAGCTCATTCTTTATAAATACTAATAAGTATTTATGAGGAAGTCATTTTGTCTTGAAGTTTTCTTGTGGCAAGTTTTAGTAACAATCTATTCAATTTCTTCAAAACACATATGATCATTTAGACTGTATCACTTCTGGTAAGTTGTTTTTCATAAAACTTTTCCATTTATTCTACATGGTAGATGCCTAAAGTTTTCTCAATATTGCCTTTCTAAATGTTTTAGTATCTATATTATTGACCATCTTTCTAATCTCTAACATTGGTAATATTTTTTTCCTTTGGGTCAGTTTTGTTACAGATTTATTGCTTTTATTAGTACTTTCAATAAATCAAATTTGGTTTGTTGATTTTTCTCTATTTTAAGTTTGCTTCCTTTTTCATGGATTTCTGATCTTATTTTTAGAATTTCCTTCTTTTCCTTTCTTTGGTTTAGATTTGCACTTTCCTGTGTTATTCAGATGGAAGTTTGCATAATTCTTTTTCAGCCTTACTTCAAATACAAATACTGCTTTTCTTTTTATGTAATTTGTGTTTATATTGGATTTTAGCTAGTAAATATTAACTACAAACAAATTAGAATATTAACATTAGGTGCCATAATAGCTGATATTGCATTAAGTTGTGCAGCAAATGTTTACTGAATGTCTGCTACATGCCAGGCGATAGGGACACGGTGCTGAATGACACACATAGCGATGCCACATCCTCATGGAGCTCATATTAATGGGGGATAGCAGACAATAGTCACATAAACAAATATTCATTATTTGCCAGCTATTGTTAAATGGTTGTGACTTTCAAAAGTGAAAAGGATCAAGACAAACAGCAGGATGACAAAAGAAAAAAAAAAATACCGTTAAGTATGTCAGAGGAGGAGAAGGCAATGGCACCCCACTCCAGTACTCGTTTGCCTAGAAAATCTCATGGACGGAGGAGCCTGGTGGGCTGCAGTCCATGGGGTCGCTAAGAGTCCAGCATGACTGAGCAACTTCACTTTCACTTTTCACTTTCGGTGCATTGGAGAAGGAAATGGCAACCCACACCAGCGTTCTTGCCTGGAGAATCCCAGGGACGGGGGAGACTGGTGGGCTGCCGTCTATGGGGTCGCACAGAGTCGGACAAGACTGAAGTGACTTAGCAGCATGTCAGAGGATAGGCATTATCATCTTACATAGAAGACAATTAAGTCACAAAGACCATGTGAACAAGTTTATAACCAGCAGATGGATGGAGTCTCCAAATATGATATTTTTCCCACTTTATCAAGATATTTTTTCAGAGAGCCAGGCACTCTCTTAAGGGCTTCCTTCCTCCATTTATTTTAGGCACAGATAGTTTAGGACTCAAAGATAGTTATAAACAGCGGATAACAGCAGGTATTTTCAATGAAGGTTTTAATAATTCTTTTGGTAATGAGGCTAACATTCAAGGTTTGATTTGCAGAATCAAATGGTTATTACTGGAAGACATTCAGAGATTGTTTTATTTGATCTTGTTATTTATAGATTGATCACAAGCAGGATGGAAGACAAATGTGTAAATGGTTAGTGTAAAGCTACGAGAGAAAGAAAGGGAACACAATGTATATGCCTTAGAAAGCAACTGTATCTTTGCAGGAAAACAGTATATAAATGAGCATTTCTCTCATCCTTAAAGTTGAAAATGCTGTTATCAGACATCCCTTCTCCTCAGTTTCTTCAATGGTTACTTACTTCAAGTTTCTTTTTATGCATTCCCTAAGTAAAGTCTCACAAATAAACAAAAGACACTGTATGAGCCCCATCTACAAACAAGCTCCAAGCAGGAATTTCAGCTGCTCTGCTGTTTGTTTCCCTTTGCTTCACGGCTCCTGGCTGACCCAAAGCCAGCCAGCCAGCCCCGCTTTGCCTTCAGCAGAAGAGGCTGAACAAAGAAATCCCAGGACCCAAACTGTTCAAAAGAGTTTCTGCGTGTACTTCAGGGCCAGGGAATTTTCAAAACCTGAGCTTTTGGCTTTTACAACTAAGAAGGGCCGGGATGAACACCAAACTGGGTACTGTAGGGCTGCGAGAGAATGACAGTAACTGAAGAGAGAAAGCATCCTCCAGAGAGGCTCTGAAATGCGGAGAGGAAGACCTCCACCACAAGAACACTTGCTGAAGGAAAAGTCAGATTTGGTGCTGGAAGGGCGCACGGCACGTTCACCTCTGTCCCATTCCAGAGGCAGATAACTGGATGTGACAAATCACACGAGCGGCCACAATCCCAGGTTCTGCTCTGACCGTGTGAGTTTCCCTTTGGTGAATGTTGCTTAAAAACCATCAACCCGACAGAAGAACTGTGCCTGATTAACACTCCCCTAATACCCCAGCAAACAGCAAACCTGCTGCGGGGGAAAATGCATTCACACATCCTTATCAAATTAAGGCCCCTAAAACGCTCCTAATTAGCTAAGATCAATTGATGTGACAGCAAAATGAATGTTGATACTGTCAGCTAAAGATACAGTCGGAGAAGTGTCTAACATATAAAGAAGCTGCTGGAGCCTTAAAGCAGTTAATAAAGGTTTGGGGCTGAGTGGATTTTATCAGTGACATGCAGAATCTGATGAAGATTTACCTCAGAAGCAGTAGATATCTCAGGGCATTGGAGTACTTCTAATTATGATTATTCATTAAAACCTGAGTGGGGGAAATATATAGTTAATCAATAATGATCATGTAGACCTTGGTGTTTATTCGCAACCACACAGAAAAATGCACACATACTTCCAAACAAAAGATGTGCTTCAGACTGTCATTAGCAGGCTCTGTATGAGTTAGCTACATTTTCTATGAAGCTTCCATGGGTCATGCCTCTTTAGCAAACTTTTCTTTCTTCCTCTTTTAGGATTATGATCAGTTGAGAACTTGAGACAAAAAAGTGGTACTTGCCAAATAACTCAGGTTGGAAGTCTATGAATTAATTACCTGGTTTCCATTTCTCTCCAGTATTCTTATTTTGATTCTAAGAATGCTGGGCAAGTTAGAACTGTCTGACTGATAACATAATGGATTATTAAGAGAGAAATGCCCACTTTGTGACAATCAGTTAAATGCAGTTTAAAAGAACAACAATTATACATACCATGACCTCCTTCAATTCTAGAATAAGTATCTTTCTTTCGTAATTGATTTTGGGGCAAGCTATACAACAAAGATCAGCAGCTCCTCTAATTACAGCTGACTCTGGCTGAAATCATCTTCCGCAAAGACTCCATCTGACATCTCTCCATGTCAGTGGACACACTGGGTACCATGGGCTCCCCTGTGTGGATGGTGCGTTTGTTTACTTAGTGAAGTGTCTGGAGGCCTCTACTGGTGTTTAGGAAAACATCAACTGAGACAGAACAGTATTCTGAAAAGGACGCTAAGCAGAGGGACCTCCTTTACATGTCACATATCTAAAACTTCATTTCTATATTTTTGAGCACTCTTTCATTACTGTAAATGCTGGTAAGCTGATTATTATCGTTTCCCAACATCACCATCTCCAAGTGTGTGTGACTGTATACCCTGTGTTCCCCTCTCTCTGGCAACTGCCATCATGTCCTGCCTCTCCTGGCCGCACTAACTTATCTGCCTGAAGATTACTTTTTCACCCTCTGTCAATTTATATCATGTCTGAACTCCCTGTTCTCTGGAGATCAGGGCAGATTTTCCATCAAGCCAGCTGTTTGTCTTTGTGTGTGTGTGTGTGTGTGTGTGTGTGTGTTTTAAAGTAAAACAAGTTCTTCATAAATTAATGATATCCACATAAGATGGGAGTAAAAAAAATCAGGTTCTGTTTTATATCTGTTGTACATCCAATCTGGTAAAATGACAAATACATAAAAAACACAGTGAGAAGCTGCCAGAAAAGTGATTATAAAATTATTTATAAAACATATAGGAAGAAAGGAGGAGACTATTGTTAATTGTAACTAGGCTATATGTCATGCTCTTTTAGGAATTTCCTCAAATATACCAATAATAAGAACATTTTCTTTCCACAATCAACAGCTTATGAAATTCTTTGTATTTTTTATAATACATAACCACAGTATTCTTTCACCAAGGAAAGAAGAGCACAGAAAAAGGGAAAAACTGAAGCAAATAACACAAGCAGCGATCTTAATCACTATAAAGGGCCTATATTTCAAAATTGAACCCAGGCAATTTGAAATATAGGCAAGGGAGATAATTCTATAGGTTAAATTGCCACATGTCTTATGTCTAGTTCTCTAAACAACAGAGCCTGATAGTAAGATTTTTCTGGAAGTTATTTTTTTTAAGGGAGTACTCTTGGGAGTGACCAGCAAAAGAGACAGAAATAAGATGAAAAAGCAGAGATGCTAAGCAAGGGATTGACCTGGTACACCCAGCGTCATTCTGATTTGGTAAGATCATACCAGGCTGCTATCCCCCACCTGGAGGAAGATAGTGGGTATCTGGTACCTCTACCATTTGTGAAATGGCTATGGAACCCACAGGCCCTCCTGGATGAGGTGGCTCCAGGAGCCCAAAGGTTTTCAATACTGAGTCACTGTCATCAGCAACCACAGCAGCCTTCAAAGGGCTCCCCAAAGTACTGAAAGCGACACCCATAGAGTCTGCGATGCTTTTGCAGCATTTATTGAGAACCAGTGTTCAATCTTATATTAAACAGAGTTTTGTGACTGCCTGGTAAACCTAAAGGCTAATCAGATCTTTTAGGGAATGAAGACAGTGAAGGGGGTCAGAACAAGTCTCTCCAAAATGTGTTAGCTTTAGCACATGGACTATTTTGAGCTGAAGACAATCGAGACCCAGCAGATTCAGGAAAAACTTTTTACCTTTCCTGTAATTGCCTAAAAGGTGGCCTGGTCCAGGAAGAGAACTGTCATTGGAAATTATTACAAAGACTCTGGGCTGGGTGTGGTAAGCTGCGGGGAGCTGGGGAAGCTCAGCTGGGCCTGGAGATCAGATTCCTTTCTGTGTCCATTGTCTCTGCAAGACAGGGCGACCGTTTACTCACCAAACATTTGCTCTTCCCATCTCCTTGTCTTCCTCTTCTTTGAAGTCCCAGATTCCTGCTCTCTCTCCTGAACTCGGAGCAACATACAAGCTTCAATCGCCTGACTGACTGTGGGTCACATTGTCTTATGAGAACCCAATATGTACGCAACTAAATTTGTTTTCCTCCTAATAATCTGTCCCATGTTAATCTGATTATTAGGACAGCCAAAGAGTAAAGGGTAGAGGAAACATTTTTTTCCTTCCTCTACAATATGCATGGAGATAAACTGTAATTATCTTGACAATTTCACCAACATATCCACAATTCCATTCTTCTATAAGATGGTGAGTAACAAAGTCGATCCTTCTCATAAGAAATAACAGTAGGATTTTCTTTTAACAAAGAATATAAAACAGAACCTTCTTTAAGTATAAAAAATGAAAAATTCTATCCATTAATGTTAGCTATGCTGCTGCTGCTGCTAAGTCACTTCAGTTGTGTCCGACTCTGTGTGACCCCATAGATGGCAGCCCAGCAGGCTCCCCCATCCCTGGGATTCTCCAGGCAAGAATACTGGAGTGGGTTGCCATTTCCTTCTCCCATGCATGAAAGAGAAAAGTGAAAGTGAAGTCGCTCAGTCTGTCCGACTGTTAGCGACCCCATGGACTGCAGCCCACAAGGCTCCTCCGTCCATTGGATTTTCCAGGCAAGAGTACTGGGGTGGGGTGCCATTGCCTTCCCCGAATGTTAGCTATACAGCTATACTTTTAGCCAAGCAAGGGATTTTTAAGTTGTAGATTTTGGGGGCAGCTTTTACTCTTTTGTAAAGATTTCAGAATATTCTAATTCCAATCTAATTTTACTGTCCTTACATGTCAAAAAATGAAAATATTAATATTATTTTTATGGAAATTTAAGGTTTATAGCATTCATGGAATTTAAATTTGGTGCAAAAAGAAAGCTGAGACTTTACTTCTATCATTAATGTTCTGATAAGCAGATGTGCTAACTCATAGAAGTAGAAAAATGATATTCATTTCATAGTCATTATTTATCTGCCATGATTGAACATGTATCACTTTAGATGATGCTGTAAAGGGTTTACAAATACACCCTCACAGTGTCTTAAATGCTGCTTGAATCTGCACTCTTCTGAGCATGATGTCCGCCTCTGTAGACTATTCTTCTAAACAGACACTAGACTATCCTGACTGTAGTTCACGACAAGATCATGGGTTGTCATGGATGTCTATAGCATTCGTGGTGGGTTCAAGAACACCTCGAATTCAGAACATACTCTGCTATAAACTAGCTATGTGATCTTGAATATGACACTTAATTCCTCCCAGGTGGAATTTCATTCATCCTCCTTTTTTTTTTTAAGTTATATATGGATAACATCCAGAGTTATTGCAAGGATTAAACTGTATATCTGATAAAATAGTACACTTAACACCTTATCTTATGCTCAAACACCATGAAAAGACAGAAAATACACTTTCTAGAGGTCCAAAAATAATTTGAAAACAAAGAGTTTAATTGGTAAGCCCAAAGTTCTGAACAACTCTTGAAAAACAGAAAGTTTACTTACAGTCATCTTTAAAATCCACTCTGTGGGAACACCAAGAGTTAGCAGATGGAAGGGACAGGGAAGGTTCTGAGGAAAAGTTCCTCCTCTTGGCTTTGTTATTAAAACATTTGAGGGCTTCCCTGGTGGTTCAGTGGCCAAGCATCAGCCTGCCAATGTGGGAGATGGTCTAGGAAGATCCCACATGACTCAGGGCAACAAGCCTCTGCACCACAACTACAGATCTCATGCTCTAGAATCCGGGAATCACAGTTACTGAGCCTATGCACCAACCCGGCTGCGAGAGCCGGCCGGCGCACTAAGCGCAGGCGGCTGCGAGACGAGCTACCCCACGTCTGAGGTCAGGGGCAGCAGCCTAGAGTGCCAGGCTGTGAGGGCGCAGGAATGGCTGAGAGGAACTACCCTGTGTCCAAGGCCAGTGGCAGCCGGGAGGAGACACCCCGCGTCCGAGGTCAGGGGCGGCCGGGAGAAACCACCTCGCGCCCAAGACCAGGGGTGGTGACCCTGAGGAGCCACCCCGGGCCCCAGGCCAGGGGCGGCAGCTGGGAGGAGCCACCCACGCCCGAGGCCAGGGCCTGCCGCCAGGAGGAGCAACCTGATGAGCGGTGGCTGCGCAGGCGCAGGAGGGCCTACAGGAGCTGTCCCACGTTGAAGGTCAGGAAAGGCAGCAGTAAGGAGATACACCTCGTCCAAGGTAAGGAGCAGTGGCTGTGCTTTGCTGGAGCAGCTGTGAAGAGATACCCCACGCCCAAAGTAA